>CP139507.1:406701539-407301539 GCA_021014915.2 Artemisia tridentata subsp. tridentata
AGACATAGATAGTAGGATTTGTCAAAAGAGCATACCTGATGTGGGTTAAATTTAGAAAATCTACTATCTGATGGAAGTCATAACTTCCCTCTGGTTTCTCAAGTATGCAACATGATTATGTTTAGAACAGAATTCCAAATTCGCCATTATAAGAGATAAAAGCTTGATTAGTTTGCTAGGTTATGATCATTAATGAGTGAATTGAGTGTTTGGTAAAGCCAACTGAGAATTTATAAAGTTCACTTAGGGTTTGAGAATATTTCGACATGAATAAATCTTTTCTTGAAAATAAAGAAATTGTATAAGTAAATAAAGATTGTGAATTATCCAAGTTAGAAAAACCCTTAAACAAAGTAACTGACACAAATTTACCCCAACGACTATAATTAAAAAATAGTTATTTCGCAAACATTACCAACGGCTACCCAGCAGTACAAAGTTTTACGCTAGCAGTACAAACTTTTGGAAAAACTTTTTCTTAGCAGTATTGACTCAATTTTCTTTTAAAACCATACTGCCCACAAACTTTTGAAGGGATTAAGTGTAAAGGAAGACACTTAATCAAAATTTCAGTTGCATTTAACCTCTGGTTGTGTGAGAACCAATATTTTCAGTATAAATACTGCCTGTGATCAGATAGACTCATTCAAAGAGTCTTCTTGACAGGGTTTCCAGCTCGTGGCAGGTGTTGCCTCCAACACAAATGTGTTAGATTCACATTTGCTCGCTGTTCTCAATACCAGATGTCCTTAGACTAACACACTATCAAATTATAGAATGGTATAGAGTGAGTTAGCTAAGTTACTACCTGACTAACTATGACCATCAATTCATGTTCAAAATACCATATATTGATTTCAAAAAGGAGATTTTAAAGAACCTCCCAACTCAGGTGTAAAATCTTTTTCAAGTGATCCCCAAATTCCTTATATCATGAATCAGTTGCACCAACATTGAGCAACATCAGTGCAACAAACAATCTGCAACTTTGCTTCTCACACAATACTAACTCCAATCATACTACTTGCTTATCCTTCAAATGTTAGCCCAAAACCAAGAAAACACAATCCAGAGCATTTTCTATATAACAATATCAAATTTAAGTAACAGTTTAAACTTAGCAGTTCTAATTTGTACTAGCAGTACAAACTCAACTGTCTAACAATTAACAGTACAAATCCTTTACAAAACTTTACAAAGATACTTAGAGATTAAAACTTTATGGATTGAGCATTCCAATACTTGCGACCAAGTACTGAAACCTTCCAACATCAAGACCTTTTGTAAGTAAGTCAGCCCAATTGTTATCTGTATGTATTTTAAGAACTTGAATTAACTTTTTCTCATTACAATCTCTTATAAAATGATGTCTAATCTCTATGTGTTTTGTTTTAGAATGTTGAACAGGATTTTTAATAATACAAATGGTACTATTATTGTCAATAAATATAATGGTGTTCATAAAATTATACCCATAGTCCAGCATTTGATAAAGAATCCAGAGTACTTGTCCACAGCAACTAGCAGCAGCCACATATTCAGCCTCAGTTGTAGAATTAGCCACCACAGTTTGCTTTTTACACTGCCATGATATCAACAGAGTCACTATCACTATAAGCCACTATATCAAATGAAGACTCCCTAGGATACCAAAGGCCCAATTTAGGTTGACCTTTTAGGTACCTAAAAATCCTCTTCACAGCATGTAAATGTGAAGCCTTAGGAGTGACTTGAAATCTGGCACATGCACACACAGCAAACATAATATCTGGTCTGGATGATGTAAGATACATCAATGATCCAATCATTGACCTGTATAAATGAACATCAACATCATCACCATCTGCATCTTTAAGCAAAGGCTTCTCTTTATCAAAAGGAGTACTAGCAATCTTGGCATCTGTGTACCCAAATTTCTTCAAAATATCTGCAACATATTTATCCTGGCTGATAAATATACCATCTTCCTTTTGCTTGACTTGTAACCCTAAGAAGAAATTTAGTTCTCCCATAGAACTCATTTGAAACTTATCATGCACTAGGTTCTCAAAAGCAGTACATATCTCCTTCTTGGTTGAGCCAAAAATAATGTCATCTACTTATACTTGGACCAGCAAAATATCACCCTTTTGCCTCTTGATAAACAGTGTCTTGTCTATCTGTCCTCTGTGAAACCCATTGTCCAATAGATACTTGGCCAAGGTTTCATACCAGGCTCTTGGAGCTCGATGTAGACCATATAGTGCCTTCACCACCTTGTAGACCTTGTCAGGATGATTAGGATCTTCAAACCCTAGTGGTTGCATAACATATACTTCTTCATCAATTGTACCATAAAAAAAGGCACTCTTCACATCCATTTGATAAACATGAATCCCATAAATGAAGCATAAGCCAGAAACAACCTTATTGCCTCAATTCTTTCTACAGGTGCAAATACTTCATCATAATCTATACCCTCTTCTTGAGTATATCCCTGTGCAACTAGCCTTGCTTTGTTCCTGATGACAATGCCTCTCTCATCCTTCTTGTTTCTGAATACCCATTTAGTACCAATTGCCCACTTTCCATTAGGCAAATCAACCAGAACCCACACATTTTGAATCTTGAACTGTAAGAGCTCCTCTTGCATGGCTTCTACCCCAGATGGATCACTAAGAGCTTTTGCAATCTTCTTGGGTTCTTCCTGAGATAAGAAATAGACAAATAAACAAGTATGAAGGTCTTCATGAGTTTTTCCTTCACATATTGCACTAATAAATCCTTGTTCTTGTTCATCTGTAGACTTGACTTGTCTCCTTGTCTTTACACCAGACTGCATATCGCCAATCACAAGATCAAGTGAATGATCTCTGTGAACTCTTGTATGGGGAGTTGAGGGAGCTTCATAAGTGATAGGAATATTGTTCAAGTCAACTTCAAAATCATCAAAAAGATTAGCCTGTGGAGCAGGATGAACTGTTGGATCAACAATATAAATATTGGTCCACCAGTACTATCTTTTGGCTCAACAGTACCATCATTTAGCCTAGCAGTACCATCATCATTAGTACTGTTTTCAGGTACCTCTTGTTCTTGATCATTAACTCCACTTTGTTTACCATCAGCATCACTAGAAGTTGGTGGATCATCATTCTTTGAAAATGAATCATATAGAGAACCATCTTTCCAAATTGGCATCAAAATGTGATCTTGACCAGTCTCTTTCTCCATGCTAGATTCACCTGTATCAACACTGGCTTCTAAACCTGAAAAATCATTAGTATTTGTACCTGCAACAACTGGTACATAGTTCATAGATTTTGTTAGAGCATCAAGATCAAACAGCCATTTTGGACCAGCATTAGACTTATTCTACAAAAATTCAACATGCAAGTTTTCTTCTACCTTCCTAATTCTTATGTTGTATACCCTAAAAGCTTTACTATGTGTAGAGTAACCAACAAAGAAACCCGAATCTGACTTTCCATCAAACTTTCCCAAATAATCTAAGGTATTAAGGATAGTTACATGACATCCAAATGGTCTCATGAAGCTTAAAGCATGTGTTCTACCTCCAAATAGTTCATAAGTAGTCTTGTTGTGATGTTTGACCACCAAAACCCTGTTCTGCACATAACAAGCAGTATGAACTACTTCAGCCCAAAATGAAATAGGTAGCTTAGAGTCAGCTAACATGGTCCTAGCAACCTCTATCAGTGTCTTATTCCTCCTTTCAGCAACACCATTCTGCTGAGGAGTTCTAGCTACACTAAATTCCCTCTTAATACTTTTTTCTTCACAAAATTCATTAATAACTCTATTTTTAAACTCTGTCACATTGTCACACACCTGATGATTTTTACTTTCTTATCAACTAGGTTTTCTATTTCTGTTATAAAACTCTTAAGAATGTTACTGGTTTCATCCTTAGTTCCTAAAAAGAAAACCCATGTAAACCTGCTATAATAATCAGTGACCACAAGACAGTACTTCTTATGCATTAAACTACTCACAGATGTAGGACCAAACAAGTCCATATGAAGCATGAATAATGGTTGAGTAATAGTGTTTTGAGACTTGGGCTTACAAGAAGCTCTGTGTTGTTTTCCCTTAAGACATGCAACACAAGTTTGGTCATTTCCAAAACGTTTTTAAGGTAAACCTCTTACCAAATCATATTTTACAATCTTATTAATGGTTTTAAAATTGACATGACCAAGTCTCCTATGCCAAAGCATTGATTCATCATCTGTGGCTTTTGCAACAAGACAAGTTAGATTCTCTTTAGGAACAATTTTCTTCATATCAACACTGTACATGTTGCCCTTTCTAGGAATTTTAAGTAATACAAGACTTTCATCAAGTAGCTTAAAATCAGGAGACAGGACAAGACATTCAGTGTCAGTAAAAAGAACTTTGTTCTTTTTGTCACACATCTGTGAGACACTAAAGAGATTATACTTAAGTTCCTGCACAAAATACACATCTTCAAAATCAAGTTTACCGATTTTAATTGTGCCTTTACCAGTAATTTTACCACCTCTTGCTCCTCCCCCAAAGGCAACATATCCTTCATCAAAAGCTTTGAAATCTGAGAGGTAAGACATGTTCCCTGTCATGTGCCTAGAGCATCCACTATCTGAATATCCTTGATCTTCTTCATCATCTGGTGGATGTTCCTTCACATAAAATAAAGAAAATTAGTTTTCTTTGGGGACCCAAGCCATTACTGACTTGGATCTGCCTCGTGCATCAATATAGTTGTATTTCTTCTTGATAATTGATGCACTATTGAGTTTGGTAGGTCTCCATTCTCAACATGCTAAGGCCTTAACAGCATTGCCCCTATTTGCCCTAACAGCATTCACTAGTCTAGTAGTACAAACTGCTGGCTTAGCAGTTCTAACTGTTTGGCACCATTTCTTGTTTTTAAACACTGTTTTCTCATAATAGGACCTTTTATCAGTTTTTTGTTCTGATTTAGAATAAAAAGTCAATGGTTTAGCACTGAAAACTGTTGATTTGGGGTGAGCAGTACAAACAGGCCTAACAATATTCAAATGTCTAAGGCCAGTTCTCATAACACTGCTCTGGGTGCCATGTTTCTTTGAGCATTAGGGTGATTATATTTAGCAAAGCAATTTGTGTTCACCCTAGAATTCCCATTTACCACCCTTTCCCTTTGGTGGTAGTTACAATTAGCCTGAACATGATAAAAACTGCCACAAGTAAAACATGCTTTATTGTACATGACAAAATCACTTCCTAGTTGTTTGGACTTCAAGTTATTCCAATTTCTCTGGTTACCCCTAGGACTTTGTGACCTGTTTTGTGATCTATACATCTCTGCATATCTAACTTGCTTCCTAACTGGTTTTTCAATTTCTATTTTAGCCACATTAGGAACAACAGTTTTCTTTTCTACTTTAACTTCTGACACATTCTCCTCAACCATTGAGGTGTCACTAGCACTCTCACTGGTCTTATGTCCATATTCAAACTCAGGCTCTTGAAATTCCTCTAAACCAGTATGTGCCAAATCAATACCTGGGGGTGGATGTGCCCCTTTATAAGGTGGTGCAACAGACTTATAACCTAGACCTTTCTTAAAGTTATTAGTAAGCTGACACTCTACAATCTTTTCTATGCTTTTAGTTGCTCCTGCATATCTCTCTATATTCACTTCAATGCTGTCTTTATCTAGCTTAACCTTTTCTAGCTCCTTTTTAAGCTCATTAATTTCTATGTCTTTAAACATAATATCTCTTTTCAAAACAACTATATCCTCAGTGAATACAGTTTCATTCTTTTTTATAGAAAACAAGTTGTTCTTTTAAAACAGCTAAACCTCTCTTATGATTTGCTAAATTATAATTAGATTGGTTAAGCTCTATTCTTTGGTCATCATACTGCTTTTTAAGAGTTTCGTCATCTTTTAAAGCTGAACAAGATTTTGAACAACTTTTGACTATATGTACCTCAGAGTCAGAGAAAGCCATCAATGCCATGTTGGTAGGAGCTTCCTCTTCAGCCATAAAACTACAATCAAATCCAAGTCCATCAATGGCCACCATTGCCTTTGAAGAAGGCTCTTCCTCACTCTTCCTAGTGCTTTCTTGATTTCTGGAACCTCTGCTATCTTGATTCCTACTCCTGTTGTCCTGGTTCCTTGGCCCTCTTCATTCCCTAGCAAAGTGTCTCGACTTATGATAGTCATAACACTCCACTTTTGACTTGTCATACCCAACAACATCACCTGGACTGATAGTGATGTTCTTTCCTGTCTTATGATAATACCTCTTGCCCCTCATACTTAGCAAAACAATTTGCAACTTCAAATCAATCTCCTCCATATCATCTTCATGAATTTGAACTAGGTCTTCATGATAAAGCTGAAACCCACTTGCTTGACTGGCTAAGAATGCATAGACAGTTTCATTACCTAAGCTAGCAGTACTAGTTTGTGAACTACCAGTACTAACTTTAGGGTTAGCAGTACTAACTCCTGAAATAGGGATGGTAACGGGGCGGGTTTGGGGCGGGGCGGCCATCCCCATCCCCAAACCCGATTACCAAAGTTCTCCCCAAACCCGCCCCGATCCCCATCGGGGATCTAATCAGGGCGCCCCATCGGGGCACGACGCTCCCCCAAACCCGCCCCGTATTAATCGGGGATCTTGTCGGGGTGTCCTCTTTGGTGCAATTCTCGACCAAAGCCGCACCATTTCATATTTATTATTTTTATACCGTTAGCAATAACTTGAATAATTAAGAACCTATTAATAATCAATTACAAACAAGCCTTATTAAGTTTTCTACGATAGTATTATACATAAATAATGATAAATTATACCGCCGAAAATTAAAACTTAAAAATATGACACTAAACGAGTTTTTATAATCACAAGTTTGCAATCTTACAAAAAAAAAATGAAAATTAGAGAAATATATTTTTTATTACGTAAATAATAAGAAAATACTATATAGGTATAGATATATTTATATATGTATATATATTTCGGGCGGGGCGGGGCAAGGATTCCCCGCTCCCCGCCCCAAACCCGATTAAAATCCCCGTTTAAGCCCCAAACCCGCCCCGTAACCCGATTAGCATGAACCGCCCCGCCCCAATTAGTTCGGGTTTTGGGTTTTCCCGTCGGGTTCGGGTTTTTTTGCCATCCCTATCCTGAAACCTCTTCTGGACTGCTATTTCTGGGAGATGTCACAAATTCCATGTTCCCAGAGCTAGAACTTGAGCCTCCAGTCTTTCTCACCTCTGGTTCAACAATCTTAAGATTGTTGTACAGATCATCAAGACTCATTGTATCAATATCTGGCTTATTTCTCCAAAAAACTACACGAGTATTCCATTTAGTAGACAGACTTCTTAAGAACTTCATATTAAGATCCTCTTGTGGAATCTCTATACCCAAGACAGCCAGTTGGCTTACTATCTTCTGAAGCCTGTTGAACATATGATCAAGAGACTCAGTGCTTGTAGCACTAAAGTTATCATAATTCTGCTTCAGTAAAGTCTTCTGTGTCTTCTTGGTGGCTTCATTACCACCAAACCTTGTTATTATGGCTCTAATCAGAGTATTTGCTTCCTTGTACTTGCTAAAAGTTAATAGTTGTTCATTAGGTATAGCCATCAGCAACATACTTCTAGCCTTGTGATCATTCTTCTTCTAAAGCTTCTCTTCTGTAGTAACAGGAATATTGCTTACAGTTTGAACTTTGACACCATTTTCTGTTGTTTATGTGACTTTAGGTGTAAAAGAGTTGCCATTCTCTATGATGTCCCATAGAGCATAATCCTACACTTGAAAGTATTGCTCAATTCTGAGCCTCTACATCTCATAGTCATTCTGCTTGAGCAAGGGTAGTTTAGCAGTGCTTGTGGTTTGACTTGTTTCAAGATCCATATTCTTGAATGAAAGTAGAGTTCTTCTGGTATGTTTCTTCTAGAGTAAAGTTACAGAACTTGGCTCTGATACCACTTGTAGAATCGTTTATAGCTCGAGATTGGTTAGATCTCATCTAGGGATAACAATAACAAACATTAACATGCACAGCGGAATAAATAGAACATCATTGTTATTGAACAAGGTTTCTCGGCATCATCTCTAACAACTACAATTACAAACTAACAACCCCAATACTAATTGATCAAGTGTAGTACGTGTTACACATCTTGTAACAGGGATCAAACAATCTTGAGGCTAAACAAAAACTAACCCTAGGTGTTTTCTACAATCTACATGCCTAGGTTACACACACACACCTTTGCTGGTGTTTTACATCTTGACACACACTAAACCTAATACCCTGCATCTCTTTATATAATAGAGAATTAGGTTTAGAAAGGACTAACAAGTAAAATCTTCTTTATCAAGCAAGTCCCTTGTGTTTTGCATTGTCTTCATTCTTCACTTGTAGTTTTGTATTTATCAACTCAAATATAAAACCCAACATAAATGCCTAGAGTAGTGTGTGTTCAGCCTCAAGGATCGATTGATCCCTGTTATTGTTGAGTAACCGTTCTACACTTGATCAAATAGAATTGGGGTTGTTAGTTGTGTATGTAATTGTTATAGATGATGATGATGAAGAAAACCTTGTTACAATAACATTGATGTTTTGTTTAATTTCGCTGCGTATATTGTTAATCTTTGTTATTTTTATTCCTAGATGAGATCTAACAAATCTCGTGTTCAAAATGATTCTACATGTATTCCTCACCCCTTGCCATTATTCTTTCTCTCTTTTTTCTTTTCTCTCAATCCTCTAATTCTATCTTGTATTCTTGATCTTTCACATAAACATCATTTGAAAGAACACATCTCTTTGCAAGGGAAGAATCACAAGAACCTAATCCACTCTTGTGATTGTGTTGATGGTCTTCTTCTCTATACCCTTTCTATTACAATCGAATCTCTAGGTTAGGTTAGGTCTTGATTGAACAATCAAACATTTATTAATTCGATTTGGTTGTAAGGGAAGTCTTGTGTTGAGGTGACCAAGCCTAGATCATTGGGGATCTAGTTGGGGTTTGATACTTCTGGTGAGAAGTCTTTGTAGTCTAAGTGTTCTTTGTGGTTAAGTCAAATCACGAGTCCTTGAGGGTGGTTTCCGAGGGTGGAATACCATTGGGGAGTAACTCTTCTTAGTAAGCGCCGATCTTTGTGCATATTGGTGGAGCGAAGTTGTAACGATTTGTAGACCACCGAAAGGATTATACTTAGTGAATAGTATAGTGTCGTGGATTCGCAACTGGACGTACGGATGGTATAAACCCCCCATCCCAAACCAGTATATATCGTGGTGTCTCCTTACTTACTTTATATAGTTTGGTTGTGATTGTTATAGTGGTTGTTCTTGTGTAAACCACTTGGTACTCTTTGTGGCTTAAAGTTTTTAAACACTCTAAAAGCCGAAGAGACCGTATTCACCCCTTCTACGGTTCTACATTTAGATTAACTTTGTAGTTAACTCTAACTGTGTAAACGGGAACAACAAGTGGTATCAGAGCCTCTGGTTTATAAAACTTTCAAAAGAGTGCTCAAAAGTTTTTAAAATCAAGATTCAACCTTGGCAGATAGTGATGTACCCCAGCTAGTCGATAAAAAGGGAGGAAGCTATTCAGCTGTCGCTCCTAGACTAGAAGCTGGAAAATTTAATAAGTGTAAAAAGCGCATGCTTTGCTACTTGACTGGTATGGAACCATACTACATAAAATGCATCAATGAAGGTCCTTTTGTCCCAAAAACTGCGGAAGGTCTACCAATGCCTGAAGCTCAGTGGACAATTGATGAGAGAAGGGTGGTCAATCAGGACCAACGCCTTAAAAGCATCATTATATCTTGTCTCCCTGACGATACAATGGAATCAGTTATTAACTGTCCAACAGCCAAACAAATTTGGCTTGACTTGGTTCATAGCTTTGAAGGTCCCTCAGATACCAAGAAAAACAGGATAATGGACCTGAAACTTGAGTATAACACTTTCAGGGCCAAATACTCTGAAAGTCTCTCTCAGACTTATACCCGTTACAAAACCCTGCTCAATGAGCTGTCCAATGATGGTGTTATTCTATCTAAGCATGAAATCAATGTTGGCTTTGTCAACAGTCTCCCTGAGAAGTGGTTAAACTTCTCTCAGGGTCTTAGAAATGCTAATCACATTCAAAATCTTGAGCTCCCTCAAATCTATGGGAAGTTTGTCTATGAAGACAACTTAATCTCTAGGAGATACCCTGACTCTAAGAAATCTCAAGAGTCAAAAAAGGCCCTTACAATTTCATCCATATCCACTGCCTTTTATTCTAATGGTGTTATGCATGATTTTCAAGAAAATTCAGATGATGAGAGAAGCAGTGAGGAGTACCTAAATGATTTACAAGCTGAATTTCAAGAAAGGGCACTCCTTGCAAGTTCTAAATGTTTTATCAAAAGAAACAAATCAAACTTTTCTAGTGCAAAAGCTAACGAAAACACTGAATGTTTTAAGTGTGGTAAAAGAGGTCATTTTGCAAAAGATTGTTTCTCTAAAACAACCTCAGAACCGTCATATAAATTTTCTGGAAATAGTTCATCCTCAGGAAGTAGCAAGTTTCAACCCAAAATGCTTCAGTCTACTCAACACTTTCAAAATAAGACTTAGCAAAATGGTCAAAAGGATTTGAAGCTAAGTACAGAAAAGCTAAAGCTAAACTTGCACTTTTTGAAGCAGCCCCCTCAACATCTCAACCAACTCAAACCACTAAGCCCTTTCATCCCAAAAAAAAGGGTCTCGTAGCTGAAACATATGATTGGGATGAGGAAGCTATCTCCACTAATGATGATGAGGAAGTTAAATTCAGTGCACTGATGATACTTGTAGAGGGAGAAAAGCTATCAGTTGGAAAAAGTCATGCTAGAAATGGGGAATAGGTCAATATCACCATGAGAAAGGTAAACAATTTATTATCTATGTATGATGATGCTGACTGGCAATCTTATTTGAGTTATATTAATGTGGATCTTAAGTTCGTTGAAGAGCAAAGATTAAACTTGTTTTCAAAATACAGCAAAATTGCTTTTGAATTGAATAAGTGTAGAGATGAACTTCAAGCTTTAAAATAAGCCAAACTTGCACTTCAAATTCAAAACACTGAACCTGTGAAACAAAATCAGGCTCTTCAAGCTAAACTTAAGAAAGAAAAGCTCATCATTGAAAAATGGACCTCAAAAAATCCTAAAGTCTTTGATGATGTTCAATATCACATTCCTAGTACCAAAAAGAGGATACTAGGAGAAGACCAACTCACTGTGTCCTCAAAGGAAAATCTAAGTGAAAATTCTTTCACTCCAGCTAGAATTACCTTTGAGCAAAATCTAAAACCAAAACCCACTGACTGGATTGAAAGAGTCAACCCTGACAGTAAATTACCTAACTTTAATACTGTAAAGGTGTAGAAACCTGAAAGTCAGGCTATTAAAGAGATCCTTGGACTCACTGATGAACCCAGTAATTCTGAGTCTATCCATGAATCTGAATCAGATAGCTAAACACCTTTGCCTCCTCTAAAAATCCTTCAGGGAACTTCACCCAGCTCAGACCTCACACCTTTGACCTACTCTCACACTCTCTTAACGAGAAATCAGGATTGAGAAGAACAATCCTGAAAAGACCCGTCACAACTCAAAATAATGAAGTCTCAGTCCCTGCTGAAACTTCCACACCTTCAGTTCCTACTGAAGAAAAGACAAACAACACTGATTCTAAATATGATTAGTTAGATGAACTTGTCAGGAAGCTAAGTGATAAGTTAGAATCCTCTGAGAAACTTCCTCAGTCTAAAACTAAGGAATCTAAACCTTCTTCCTCAAGAAACTCTAAAGAAAAAATAACAAAACCCACACCGAGATGTGAGCTATGCAATTATTCAAATCACTCCACTGATGATTGCTATAGAATCTTGTTTTGTATGATATGCAAACAAGAATATCATAGAACCTCTGATCACAAAGCTCACTCAGCTTCTCTTGAAGCTAACTACAAAGCTCAGGCTTTTAAGTATGCTTCAACGTCCAAGCTGACTCTCAGGACAAGGGAAAAGCCCTTCCCACCTTGCTCTCACTGTGGATTCAATGATCATCACACTGATGGCTGCCTAATTTATCCATGTTGTGATATTTGTGGTAACCCAACCCATGACACCTAAGGTCATGACTCAATTATTCATACTAGGAGAGGACTCTCCACTGAATCCTCTCAGTCCAATGAGTCAACATCCATACCTAAATGCAAAGTATGTAGAAGCAATGTCCATTCAACCACTGACCATGAATCAGTTGTTTAATTCAAAAAGCCCATCAAAGCTAAACCCGCCAGGAAGTGGGTTCGCAAGAAAAACTAACCCAGTTTACTATTTGTGCAGAGATATGCCAGGGAACCTGTTTGACATCTAGACATTGGATGCTCAAGGAGTATGACTGGTGTGAAGGAATATCTTCACAAATACGTGGAAGAACCAGGACCTAAGGTGGTGTTTGCTGATTATTCATCATGTCACACTGAAGGTTATGGTTCAGTAAATTGCAATGGTATAGTTTTTACAAGAATAGCTTATGTTAATGGTCTAAAATACAATCTAATCAGTGTCAGTCAATTATGTGATGCCAAATACATAGTTCAATTTGATGATAAGAGATGAACAATCTTTAATGCTAATAAAGAAGTTGTTTTGATTACCCCTAGAAGAGATGATGTATATGTCTTGGACATGTCAACCCTTACTCAAAATGGGACTTGTCTCTTCACAAAGGCAAATGAAACAATCAATCGGTTATGGCACAAAAGACTGTCCCACCTTAACTTCAAAAACATCAATAATCTTGCCAAACAAAACAAAGTTCTTGGCTTACCTTCCCTTGTATTTTCCAAAGATAAACCTTGTTCAGCTTGTGAAAAAGGAAAACATCATAGGGCATCTTTCAAAACCAAGCAAAACTTATCTATTTTAAGCTGTCTTCATCTCCTTCACATGGATCTATTTGGACCTGTCAGTCCAATGTCCATTTGTCACACCCCCAAATATCTGATTTGCAGCGGAATGGAACACTTGGGGGCATGACTGCCATAGCATCACAGTTACAGTTATATTGAACGACCTAAAGTGCCGTTTTAAAAATACATCGTTTGATTATATAAAACGTTCAGAGTTTACAAAAGCTAGGTCCCAAAAGATGATTCATGTTTACGGAAATAAGTTTGTTACACATCAAACGATAATTAAGTGCATAAAATACAAGTGAGACACGTCGTCTCCGCGACTCCAAAATATGTCCACATGCAGGCCATGATGCGAATGCCTTAGTTACCTAAAAATACATTGCTAAAAACGCTCAACAATAATGTTGGTGAGAATCATAGGTTTATGTAAATGATAAGTCTCTAAGGTAACCACAAGTATAAAGTGAAATGACATAAATGCCACATAAAATAATACATTGGCTCTTAAGCTCATGACCCCGAAGCTAGACTGAAATGAATGCCCCAAACTGAGTGTTTTGCCAGACACTCTGATATGATACAAATGAAATGCGTTCGTAGACTAGTTGGCGCTACCAACCCGGACGGAGGCGTCACCCTCAATAGATCTATTCACTCACTCTCGCTTACTCCGTAATTAACGGTTCATGATAAATAAAAGGGGACTTTAATCTGGGCAATGATGTAACTTAAGCAATGTAAATGAGTTTGATACTTTGGTCCATATAAAAAAATGTGCAATGTATTCTCCCCCGAAAGTTTAGAAATGAAAATATAAATTGAAAACGGGGCTATGAAAACTCACCTGATGCAATAGTAATGATGACAATAGTGGATACACTGAAATGAGGCACGATCTCTAACCGCAACCTAATATGAATGATATGATCTAGTGTAAGTCATGAATTGATGCTACACATGCAAATACGCATGTTATCGATACCACTCGTGAAATTTGAAAATAACGTTTATCGTCGAAAAATATATTTTTGACGTCTTGTTAGGTCATAAAACATTTTACGTGTAAATACGTTGTAACGATATCCCACGATCGTCGTTTGATGATTTATAGCAAAATAATAGAGTTTTCCGTCGTAATTTAATATTTTTCAACAACTAATAGAAAATGACTAAGTAGCCTCGCAAAGCTAGTCGTAAGTTGGTGAATATTGAGTGTTAGGAAACGATCTCCGTGTTTTTAGAAAGCTTGTAACAACATCTTAAATTCGTGTCATCGAAATTTTGTCCATACGTGTCCCGATCATAAAGAAAAATAATCGTTAAGTTGGATAGTCGGCTAAGTTGGCTATTTTTGTGTAGTTTTTGGGTATGTTTGAAAGGTCCTATCTTACTCGTTACAAGTCCGGTTGATGAACGGCTGGTCAATTTAGAAAATAGGC
Organism: Artemisia tridentata subsp. tridentata; assembly: GCA_021014915.2. Taxonomy (NCBI): domain Eukaryota; kingdom Viridiplantae; phylum Streptophyta; class Magnoliopsida; order Asterales; family Asteraceae; genus Artemisia; species Artemisia tridentata. The sequence goes on from CP139507.1 coordinate 406,715,957, forward strand.
CGGGAGTACTTGATTTCACTTCAAAGGGTTAATGTCTCAAACTGACTCGATCATAGAGAAAAATGGCTCCAAACTTTGTTACTCACAAAAACAGTTTTACACTTAGAAACATTTTTAATAAAAGCTGATAAAAATGTGTTGTGAACGTCGGGTTTCAAACGCTTGTATCTTGGTCGTTATAAGCTCGTTTTCTACGTTCTTTATGTCCTCGGCTTCATATTACAGCGAACTAGAATATTTTTGATATGTCGGCTTGTCTAGTTCGCGTTCAACGCCTCGTTTTACCCATAGAAAATCATGTAACAGCACGCTATTTTTCAAAAAATAGTTTTTAGTCGTCAAACTTAGAATTAACGTATCTTTCTCTTCGTAAGCTCGTTTTTGCTCATTCCAGCAGCCACGGCTTCGTTTTTGAGTGTATTTTCTAAATATGTAAACCAAAATAACCCATGGTCTACTGATTTTTCCAGAATTTGCAAAAATGGACAGCTCCTTATTATATAGTGTCAAAAACCATTTTTATTAGTTCAATACTTGTACATAACCCTTCCAATCAACACCAATGCTATTCTAAGCCTACCATACACCTTCTTAGGGTGTCATGGGTTCCTAATCTTCACCAAAAATGATGGAGTTCATAAGATTACTCATAAAATTCTTTAAACTCATTTTAGTGACAAAAATATGTGTTAAGTGGTATATAACATAACTATATTTGCATGTTTTGTTACTTGAACATAAAAATAGATCAAATGGAAGTATGTAAGAGTAGAAAATTTATTTAGAAACTTACTTGAGTGATGAAGGGGTTTTTGTAGCAAAATACTTAATTACTTCAAGGGTTTTTATGCCAAAACCTTAACTAGGATCACTAATAGGACTTGTAAATTACTTGATCTTGAAATCTTGGTAAGTTTTTCTTCCTCTTCTTATGTTGGCCGAACCTCAAGAGAGTGGGAGAGATGAGAGAATTTTGCTAGTTTATTTATGGTTACTTGTATGTATTATGTAGTTTATATTATGACAAGTTCGAGTTAAAAGAATATTGGTCAAAGTAATCAAGTGAATTAAGACTTGGGGGGGGGGGGGGACATTGGGCGAAAAATGGGGGAAAGGAGGGAGGTGTGTAGGCTAATAAATGTTCATGTCTAATGATGTAATTTAGCTAGTACTTGGTTTGGATATTATGTGTTATCGGGTATCGAGTTAGCTAGAAATAAATTTTGACGGAACAAAATAAAGTATGACGAAGTTGTAAAAATTATAAAATCACATTTCTTGCAAGAATCGGGTGTTCAAATAGTTATCGTGTTGAAATTTCGCAAACCGTCGTAGTTATAAGCTTTTAACGGTTTATATAGTAAATGATTTCAAAACACCGGGTAAACTAGTAATATAATTTTTATATCACTGTAATGAGTGTGAAAATATGTTAGGACCATAGTCTGGAGTGTCGGGTATATTATTCGAAACAAATGATTGAGTGGTAGCGTTTATTAAATAAATAAACATACGTTAATTGAAATTATGCAAACCCGTGAATGACCTAACATGCAGATGATGTTACTGATGATATGTAGACTACTCTAGTATATATGATGTGTCCTTAGTGATGCTCCATGAATACGCAGCTAAAACCTAAAGGTTACGCGAATTTTGATACCCGTAAACCTAGTTTACGAAATGATGAATGATAACTATGAATAGTGATTTCCCTCTGGGAATGAATAGTGTCTCGTGAATAGTAAATTTTTTGATAACGTCTCAAAGTCGCAAATTGACTTCAAAAAATGATGGATAGTGAAATGATGAATAGTGAAATGATGAATAGTAATATGTGAATAGTAAATTTCGAAGTTTGGAAAATGACCTGGAATTACGAATTGTCACAGTCTTCCACCCTAAAAGGAATTCAGTCCCTGAATTCAGTTAGTGTTGGTCTCTGGAGTAGATTCGGTGAAAAGATGTGGATATTTGAGACGCATCTGGTCTTCCCGCTCCCAAGTAAACTCGGGACCTCTCCGAGAATTCCAGCGAACTTTCACGATAGGAATTCGACTCTGCTTCAACTGTTTGACCTCACGGTCCATGATTTCTGCTGGTTCCTCCACGAAATTGAGCTTATCTTTGAGTTGAATTTCGTCTAATGGAATTACGAGGGATTCGTCTGAAAGACACTTCTTGAGGTTCGAAACATGAAATGTGTTATGTACGCTGTTGAGCTCTGACGGAAGCTCAAGTCTATATGCTACTGGACCAACTCTATCCAGAATTTTAAATGGCCCAATGTACCTCGGGTTCAATTTCCCGCGCTTTCTGAATCGTATCACGCCCTTCCAAGGCGAGACCTTCAACATAACTCTGTCGCCAACTTGGAATTCTAATGGTTTGCGTCTAACGTTAGCGTAACTTTTCTTTCGGCTTCTGGCTATTCGGAGTCTTTCTCGGATCTGGATTATCTTTTTTGTTGTTTCACGAACCATGTCTGGACCAGTAAGTTGTGCATCACCAACTTCGGCCCAACAAACATGGGACCGGCACTTTCGACCATAGAGTGCCTCGAATGGTGCTGCTTTTATGCTGGTGTGATAACTATTGTTGTAAGAGAACTCGATCAGTGGCAAATGGTTAGCCCAACCATTTCCAAAGTCAATCACACACACCCTGAGCATATCTTCCAATGTTTGAATCGTTCTCTCGCTCTGACCATCGGTCTGAGGATGATAGGCAGTGCTCATGTCTAATTTGGTTCCAAATGCATCTTGTAATGACTGCCAAAAGTTTGAAGTAAAGCGACTATCTCTGTCGGAAATGCTGGAAATTAGTGCACCGTGCTTTGAGACTATTTCCTTGACGTAAATTCGGGTAAGCTGATCCATAGAATAAGTCTCTCTGATTGGTAGGAAATGGGCTGATTTGGTGAGACGATCAACGATTACCCAAATAGCATCGTAACCGCCTGATGTCTTGGGAAGTCTAGTGACGAAGTCCATTGTAATGTGTTCCCATTTCCACTAGGGAATTTCTGGTTGCTGAAGTAATCCTGATGGTTTCTGGTATTCGGCTTTTACCTTAGCGCAGGTAAGGCATTTGCTAACATACGTAGCTATTTTTGCTTTCATATTTGGCCACCAATAAAGTCTCTTGAGATCCTGATACATTTTATCAGAACCTGGGTGAATAGAATACTTCGATTTGTGCGACTCATGCATAATCAACTCTCGTATCCCGCCATAGAGAGGTATCCAACTTCTATCCTTGAAGCATAATACTCCGTCTGCTCTCTTTACAAAGCCATTTGCATTCTCTGGCATTCCATAGAGTTTCTCATTTGGTCGATTTTCTTCCTTGAGTGCCTCCCTTTGAGCCTCGAGGATTCTTGATGGTAAAGGTGAAATGATTTTCATTCCCAATGACCTGACTCTCAAAGGCTTGAGTCGTTCTTTCCGGCTAAGGGCATCTGCCACAACATTGGCTTTTCCCGGGTGATATCTAATTTCACAATCATAATCACTAAGCAATTCCAACCAACGACGCTGTCTCATATTAAGCTCTTTCTGATCAAGTATATACTGTAAGCTCTTGTGGTCGGTAAACACTACACACTTAGTACCGTAGAGTTAGTGCCTCCAAATCTTGAGTGTGAAAACCACGGCACCCAACTCTAAGTCGTGAGTGGTGTAATTCTTCTCATGAGTCTTAAGTTGTCGAGATGCATAAGCTATCACCTTCTCGTTCTGCATTAACACAGCTCCAAGTCCCTTGTGCGATGCGTCACAGTATACCACGAAGTTCTCAATCCATTCGGGTAGTGCCAAAATTGGCGCACTGCAAAGCTTTTGCTTCAATAGCTGAAAAGCGGACTCCTGTTTCTCTCCCCACTCGTACTTCTGGTTCTTCTATGTCAGCTTGGTCAAAAGTTTATCTATCTTGGAAAACCCTTCAATGAATCTTCTGTAATATCCGACAAGTCCTAAGAATTGACGAATCTCTGTAGGAGTCTTGGGCGTCGCCTAATCTTTAACAGCCTCGATCTTTGTAGGGTCAACCTGTAATCCTTGACTATCAATGACATGACCAAGAAATTGTACTCTTCGGATCCAAAAATCACACTTCGAAAATTTAGCATACAATTTCTCTTTCTTGAGTAGCCCTAAGATCGTTCTGAGGTATTCTCTGTGCTCTTCTTCGCTCTTCGAGTAAATCAAAATGTCGTCGATGAATACAATCACAAACTTATCCAGATACGGCTTGCATACTCTATTCATGAGATCCATGAATACTGCAGGTGCATTGGTTAATCCGAACGGCATTATTTGAAACTCATAATGACCATAACGAGTTCTAAATGCTGTCTTCGGGATATCTTCCTCCCGAACTCTGAGTTGATGGTAACCGGATCTCAGGTCGATCTTTGAGTAAAAACTAGAGCCTTGCAATTGGTCGAACAAATCATCTATTCTGGGAAGTGGGTAACGATTCTTCACCGTTAACTTGTTTAGCTCCCAATAGTCTATACACATCCTAAAAGATCCATCCTTCTTTTTCACAAACAAGACCGGTGCTCCCCAAGGCGAGGAACTTGGCCTAATGAATCCTTTGTCTAAGAGTGGTACGTTTGTAAGTACGCGGGCAGTTTTAAATTTGTATTCCCATTAGATAAAATAGTCACTTGAGGACAAATGACAATTCGATCTTCCGGAGTCGTAATCCACGGCGAGATTTGAATTGAAAATCACGTTAGGTCTTTTGTTTAATGCTTGATTGTCAAATATTTTTGGTTTTGGTTTTTAGAGAAAAATTAAACACTATTTTAAAACAATTATTTTAAACTATTTTAAAATTAGACTACAACTAATGACTATAAAGTTAAGCTAAGAATATGATATTAAAAGATATGCTTGTCAAGAGTGGTGAAAAGCTCATTAATTGTGAATATTCATTTTAAGCCCTTTTTAATTAATACCCGTCAAAATAAATTATTTTCTCACAACGTTGGCTTATATTGAAAACAATTCTTTTTCTAGGTAAAAATTAGTAGATTTAAATAATTAATTGTCCCAACGGCTTTTGCCCGTTAAAATAACCAACTAGTCAAATCTACAAATAATCCGGAAATTACTAATTTTCAACCTTCTTAATTACTTGGTTTGATAATTAGTTACCTTAACGGCTTTTGCGCGTAAAAATTACTAAAAATGAATCCAAGTAAACCAAAGTTTAAAAGTCAATAATTTCTAAGTTTCCACACTTTTATTCACAATCCACCAACACTTAACAAGCATATAATATATCTACTCACTAATCATAATAACTAAGCTATAATCAACAATAACTCCAACAAACATAATCATAATTATCTAAACTAATAATCTAAACTAAAGCATTTAAAAAGCTAAATATGAAAATAGACATAACAAAAAGAAAGTAAAGAAAAGGGAGAGAGAGCACCCGGAATGGATCAAGAATGATGACGATAACCATACTAAACTAAAAACCCCTCCAAAGCTCATAATTAACCCAAAATACTCCTTATTTACCCATAATCATCTTCTAATCTTCAAAAGTTTGAGACTTTATGTAAGTTTAAGTGGATGTGGATAATAAAGTTTGCAACTTTTATAACTAAAACTCTTAAAAATAATAAAAACTTGATTTTTAAAACTAAATTAACGCTAAAAATGTAAAAAAGATTAAAACTTTAATTAAAAGATAAGAACAAAATAACTTTTAAAACAAAAAGATTCAAACTTTATTAATTAAATGACTAAAAGTAGAGATTTTATAAAAGAAAGCTTATAAAAAGAGTGATTAAAAAGGTTTAATAAGAGATTAAGTGGGTAAACACAAAATATAAATCTTGACAATAAAAACATGAAATTAATAAGAGATGCAAGGAAATAGACAATGATTAATACCTTAAATTAACAAGATTTATTACAAAGATTAACTATTTAAAATAAATCTAAAACTAAACTAAAAAAAACTAAAAAGAAAAAAAAAGGAAAAGAAAGGAGAATAAAAAAAAAACGAGATATGCTCTGTCCACGAACTGGTCTTCCTTTTTATTCCCATTACATCTTGTTGCCCAAGATAAGTGGGCCCCATTTCCAGGGGCAATTTAGTAATTTTGCTCGGGCTAGAACAATAATAAAAATTAATTTCGCCAACCATGGGATTCGAACACTAGACCTTTCGCATATACACACCCGCTCCAACCAACTGAGCTACTAGGCTTGTTGGTAATATTCTCCATTTGGTCTTTGATATACTAGTTGGGCTGGGCTTGATTTTTGGGCTTATATTTAGTACATTTTGGGTTGGCTGGTTTAAGGTGAACCGGAACGGTTCTTGGGGCGGGGCCGGTACCGTTGGACTCGTTTTCCCGTGATCTTTCCATCGGTATGCTCGGGGCTTCATGTGGGCTTCGACTTTAAATGCACTTTTCCATTTCTCGTGCTCGTTTTGTCGTTTTCTCTTGATTTTTGTCAATTTTTCTAGATATCCGTACATGCACAATCACAAACACAAAAACACAATATATTTGGCATATTTGGTTAGTTTTTGGTCTTTTTGGGTCCGGTTTTGGTCAAGAAAAGGTATGTGAATTAACACATACCAAAATCTCCCAGACTAAGCTATTGCAATGTCCTCATGCAATGTTATAAAAACACGTTTTTAAAACCCAAAATTTCTAATCTCTTTTTACTAACTTTGAGAAGTAGCAAAATTTTCAAAAGAGATTAAGAAATCTTTAGTTCTAAAAACTCCCCGATTTTCCTTTTTATTCTTTTTTTTTTTTTTGTATTTTTCTTATTATCATGTGACGGCTTTGTTGACTATCATTATTGATCAATAACTTTTAGGGTCATCGAGTAGGAAACACGACTCATAAAGAAGTGACCATACGGATAAAATTCGTCGTCCCTGATTTTTCACGAGTCCCCAAACTAAGCATAAAAACGAAATCATTGTTATTTACAAGTTAGATTGCCGACACTACTCATAAAAGCTAATTGTGTATTACTTCTCGTTCCCAAATTCCTATTTTCCCTCTATTTCTTTTATTTTTGGTGAGAAATGAATTTCTTCATATTCTCGTTTCTATAATTCTTAGTCCGATAAAGATACCTAGTTTAGACGCTAAGTAGTTTCCAAACCTTCCCTCGAAAACCGTTGCATACAAAAATGAGGTCCACATCAACGTCTCTGATTTAACACGATTTTGAGGATATCCCTTTTATATACGACCGAAACAACTCATCTACGAGTCCAGAGACAGAAGCTTTTATTAGGATATCCCCGGAGTCGAAATTTGGCATTTTTAACATTATTCAGCACATTAACGTATTTAATCCTTGGCCCTTTATAACAATCACAACATCGGTTGCGAGCCGGCAAGATGTGATAGTCTATTATGACCTTGGAATTTTTCCTCTGCCTTTATTAGAAGTCTACAACATCGGCTGCGAACCGGCAAGATGTAGAAAACTTTTTATGGCTTTGGATTATTATTATACATTATCATATTCATTAATTATTTGTGTTGCCAAACCCCAAGTCCTACGGCTTTTATAACAATCCCAACATCGGTTGCGAGCCGGCAAGATGGAATAGTCTATTACACCGTAACACTGACAGTACCTTGATGTGTACCCAACTTTCATAAGCAAGAATTCTCTAAGGAAGAAATAAAAACTAATTATCGCCAAAACCAAAATACCTTTAATTATTCCTAGATTACTATTATTGGGTGAAACAAGCTGATGGGAACAAAAAGCCACAAATAACTTCGATGAGCTCTAAAGAGATCCAACTACTCCACGTTTAGCAATCTAACTTATAAACAACTCTATCATTTCTCGTTCTTCGCTAATTTAAAATCTTAAATAATAAGATCTGCGAATGCTTAGCCAAATAATCAAGCCATGCATATATAAAGTCAATTATGGGAACTTGCAAATTCTTAAAAAGAATTCGCGTTTTCTAGCTCCTTGTGTAAACGACTAGCACGAGCTTATAGATTATAAATGGTTAAGGGGACAAGCTAGGGCTCAACACGCCCGGTCAAGTCAGAATTTTATTCCTACCCTCACCAGCGGAAAGTCAACAAATATGTCAAAATTTATTATATTTTTGCAAAAATTTTTGAATTTTTCTCATTTTTTGGATTTTTTTTCAAAATTTTCAATTTTGGAGGAAAAAACGGGGTTGCATGAGTAAACGGCAAAAAATGCAAGGTATAAATCAAATCGAAAGATTACCCCCCCCCCCCAGACTAAAACGAGACATTGTCCTCAATGTCTTAAAGGTAAGGGTTCTCCTACATAAATCTAAGGCCGTTTATGAATTATGCCAAAGATAAACGTAAAACGATAAGATTAAGGATATCGGATGAGCAACGAATGATGAAACTCGAGTGGAAAGAAGCAGAAACACGAGCACGAGAGTCTTCATAATTCGGGCAAATCCTGGACATAAACAAACAACAACCACAAAACACGAGAAATGGAAGAGGAAGCCCTCCTCACGTCACTTATTAGAAAATAGATAAGAAGATAGAAGGATAATCATGGGGTGCCTCCCACGAGGCGCTTGTTTTTTATCGAGTCGTATAGCTTGACTCGCCCCGAATTTAGTTGTCCTTGGGGGAGTATGTGGAAAAAATAATCTACATCAGACTTTCGTTCAAGATGTTTGGATAAACATTGAAGCATACGAAAGTTCCACTCCGATGAGATGCCCACGGCTCTAAATAGAAGTTATGAATGAGATGCCGGGGTCAAAGATAGTATCTTCACTCCTGTAGGAGTGAAGAAGAGGAGAAATCACCTTATATGTGAGGAATGGAAGAAAGATTTTGATAGCAATCATGATGAAATCTTCATCCTCAAAAGCAGATTTTTCATTTTCTTTAATTTGAATTTGATCATTAAACCCTCTTTAAGTCATGATCTAATAATACCTCAGGAGGAAGAGAAGGAATAGTGTCCTTAATAGGCAATACGTCTCCCTCCGAGTAATCATACTCCGACGGAGATATGATGTGAGTGAGTTCATCGGTGAACTCCCCCAGACTAGAGGCACAATTAGTTGAAGGATCATGACTTAGTAAAAATTCCAATTTTCTCAAATCTGATTCAAAATCGAAGTTTTTATCTTCATCCCCCGGTGGGATTGGATCGATGCGAGTGAGTTCATCGGCGAACTCCTCAAGTAGATAATCACTCTTATGAAGTACGTCTTTTAGCTCGGGCTTCGCCGGGATGTATGGAGGCGGGACTTGTGCGGTACTTTGTGGGCTATAAATGTGCACCTCGTCCATAACGGTTTTCGTGTCGGACTCATCACACTCCTCGTTCTGAATATCAAAGATAGGATTATCTGAATTTAGAGTAAATTCATAATCGAAATCAAACAAAGGATTTGTGATAGTCATTTTAAATGTATGGGAAGTAGAATCAGGAAGATCGAAAGGTTCTTCGGATACCCTTGGGATTGGAACAAGGTCATCAATTTCCTTAAGAGGATTGATTTCGACTTCCTTGTCCCCCATTAAAAAGGTATCTGAAGGGTCCTCATCTGATTTCTCTTCATCATAAGGAGCATCCTCATCACTTTCATCGGAGTATGAAAAGTGGATAGTGTTAGGATGACCTGGTCCTTGCTGGCAATATTGATTTATATAACTTTTGTGATTGCCAAGGACCCCAATTTGTGCAATCTCAGCGGGAATATAATCGGAATAATGATCACTCAAAACAATGGTAGAGTCATAAAGGGCTCCAGTATCCCACTGATAGTGATGTTGTGTCATATTCTCGATCAAATCATAAGCTTCTTGAGGAGTCTTCCGCATGAGATTGCCTCCGGCAGCCAACATGATTTTGTCTCGACCAATCATATTTATGCCATGATAGAAGGTTAAGATTTGATCAAGGAGCAAAATTCTGTGATCCGGACATCTTTGCAGCAAATATTTGAATCTCTCCCAAGCTTCAAATACTGATTCCCTGTGCAGTTGTCGGAAATTTAGAATGTCTCTTCTAAACTGCATCGTTTTTGAGTATGGAAAGTATTTTGAAAGAAACTTGATGCACATCTCTTCCCATGTATGAATAGAATTGGTTTTAAGAGTGTAAAACCAAGATTCGGCTTCATGGGTTAACGAGAAGGGAAAGAGATTCAAACGGATGTTGTCGTGAGAGACTCCGTTCTGCTTGAAGAATTGAGTGATCGATAGAAATTTGTCTAAATGATGATTAGCATCTTCATGTTCAAATCCATGGAATTGGCAGATTTGTTGAATAAACTCAATCATATGATCTTTCAAAACAAAATCGTTTGTTGGAGCGATCGGTCCTCCTCTACCGATGAGCGTCGGATGATAGAAATCCTCCATGGTCCTTGGATCATGGGGATGAGATGGGAAAGAATCGAACATGGTGGAGAATTAAACAATATGAGGGATAAGAAGATAAGAATTAAACGGTTAAGAGGATAAGAAGATATGAATTAAACGGTATAAGAGGGTAAGAGATAAAGAATCAAACGAATAAGAGGAATAAGAAGAATATTTTTGAATTTTTATAATTGAGAAACATAAAAGTAAAAAGGAAAATAAATTTTTGAAAAGAAAATCTTTTTGGGTTTTTATATTAAAGAAAATTAATCACAATATTTTTGGATTTTTGAAAGATTTTTTAGAAAAGGAAAATATTTTTGGTTTTTGTGAATTTTTAATTTTTTTTTTTTTTTTTTTTTTTTTTTGGATTTTTGAATTTTAAGAAAATAAACTTTCAAAAGAAAGGATCTTCAAGGCACGAACGCCAAACACAACGTAACAATCGGTCAAACCTTCCCGGCAGCGGCGCCAAAAACTGGTACGTTTGTAAGTACGCGGGCAGTTTTAAATTTGTATTCCCATTAGATAAAATAGTCACTTGAGGACAAATGACAATTCGATCTTCCGGAGTCGTAATCCACGGCGAGATTTGAATTGAAAATCACGTTATGTCTTTTGTTTAATGCTTGATTGTCAAATATTTTTGGTTTTGGTTTTTAGAGAAAAATTAAACACTATTTTAAAACAATTATTTTAAACTATTTTAAAATTAGACTACAACTAATGACTATAAAGTTAAGCTAAGAATATGATATTAAAAGATATGCTTGTCAAGAGTGGTGAAAAGCTCATTAATTGTGAATATTCATTTTAAGCCCTTTTTAATTAATACCCGTCAAAATAAATTATTTTCTCACAACGTTGGCTTATATTGAAAACAATTCTTTTTCTAGGTAAAAATTAGTAGATTTAAATAATTAATTGTCCCAACGGCTTTTGCCCGTTAAAATAACCAACTAGTCAAATCTACAAATAATCCGGAAATTACTAATTTTCAACCTTCTTAATTACTTGGTTTGATAATTAGTTACCTTAACGGCTTTTGCCCGTTAAAATTACTAAAAATGAATCCAAGTAAACCAAAGTTTAAAAGTCAATAATTTCTAAGTTTCCACACTTTTATTCACAATCCACCAACACTTAACAAGCATATAATATATCTACTCACTAATCATAATAACTAAACTATAATCAACAATAACTCCAACAAACATAATCATAATTATCTAAACTAATAATCTAAACTAAAGCATTTAAAAAGCTAAATATGACAATAGACATAACAAAAAGAAAGTAAAGAAAAGGGAGAGAGAGCACCCGGAATGGATCAAGAATGATGACGATAACCATACTAAACTAAAAACCCCTCCAAAGCTCATAATTAACCCAAAATACTCCTTATTTACCCATAATCATCTTCTAATCTTCAAAAGTTTGAGACTTTATGTAAGTTTAAGTGGATGTGGATAATAAAGTTTGCAACTTTTATAACTAAAACTCTTAAAAATAATAAAAACTTGATTTTTAAAACTAAATTAACACTAAAAATGTAAAAAAGATTAAAACTTTAATTAAAAGATAAGAACAAAATAACTTTTAAAACAAAAAGATTCAAACTTTATTAATTAAATGACTAAAAGTAGAGATTTTATAAAAGAAAGCTTATAAAAAGAGTGATTAAAAAGGTTTAATAAGAGATTAAGTGGGTAAACACAAAATATAAATCTTGACCATAAAAACATGAAATTAATAAGAGATGCAAGGAAATAGACAATGATTAATACCTTAAATTAACAAGATTTATTACAAAGATTAACTATTTAAAATAAATCTAAAACTAAACTAAAAAAAACTAAAAAGAAAAAAAAGGAAAAGAAAGGAGAATCAAAAAAAACGAGATATGCTCTGTCCACGAACTGGTCTTCCTTTTTATTCCCATTACATCTTGTTGCCCAAGATAAGTGGGCCCCATTTCCAGGGGCAATTTAGTAATTTTGCTCGGGCTAGAACAATAATAAAAATTAATTTCGTCAACCATGGGATTCGAACACTAGACCTTTCGCATATACACACCCGCTCCAACCAACTGAGCTACTAAGCTTGTTGGTATTATTCTCCATTTGGTCTTTGATATACTAGTTGGGCTGGGCTTGATTTTTGGGCTTATATTTAGTACATTTTGGGTTGGCTGGTTTAAGGTGAACCGGAACGGTTCTTGGGGCGGGGCCGGTACCGTTGGACTCGTTTTCCCGTGATCTTTCCATCGGTATGCTCGGGGCTTCATGTGGGCTTCGACTTTAAATGCACTTTTCCATTTCTCGTGCTCGTTTTGTCGTTTTCTTTTGATTTTTTTCAATTTTTCTAGATATCCGTACATGCACAATCACAAACACAAAAACACAATATATTTGGCATATTTGGTTAGTTTTTGGTCTTTTTGGGTCCGGTTTTGGTCAAGAAAAGGTATGTGAATTAACACATACCAAAGAGCTCTTGCAACTGGTTAGACAACTCTTGCATTTCTGATGGTGCTAGTCGATAAGGTGCTCGTGCGACTTGTGCAGCTCCTGGCACTAAGTCAATCTGAAATTCTACTTGGCGAGTAGGTGGAAGTCCAGGTAAGTCTTCGGGAAAGACTTCTGGAAAATCTCGGTCAATTGGTACATCTTCAAGTCATTTTTCATCCGAATTCTTTTCTGTTATATGTGCCAAGAAAGCATAACAACCCTTCTTTATGTATTTCTTGGTTTTGACGCATGATATGATACTGAGTCTAGTCCCACTTCGTTCACCACGAATGATCAAGGTTTCACTGTCGTAAGGAAGATGAACAACTTTCTCATCACAAATGATTCTTGCATGATGTCGGGATAACCAATCCATACTGATGATGACGTCGAAACTTCCAAGTTCTACGGGCATGAGTTCTATATTGAATGGGTGATTTAGGAAATTGAGAGTGCAACCACGGAAAATGGTGTTGGTGCCAACTAAGCTACCGTTATCTAGTTCGATGTGGTAAGGAGTGTCTAGTGTGGTTGGTTCGATGTTGAGCAAAGGTGCAAATATAGTAGAAACAAAACTTCTATCAGCTCCAGAATCAAATAAAATGGATGCATAACGATTATTGATGAGGAACGTACCCGTAACTACATTCGGGTCCTCTTTGACATCTTCTCCTCCTATAACATAAACTCTTCCTCTAGCTATTCCACCTTGGTTCCCGTTTCCCTGATTCTTCCTTTTTGGACAGTCACTCTTGAAGTGTCCTTTCTCTCCACAGCCAAAATATGTCACTGGGGGTCTCTGATTATCGGCCACAATTGGTATTAGACCCGTTCCCCGGATACTTGTACCCCACCCTAGAGGAAAGTGGACCAAGGCCTTATGTGATTGGCTAGTTAATAAATGTTTTGTCATAGTCAAACCCGAAAGTCAATTAATGGCCAATGAATGTATTGTATAGTTATAGAAAGTCTTATGTGGCTCAAATAGAAAGGAATAGACTTGAGGGGCTAAAGTCGTAATAGATTAAATGTGTTATAAGATTAGTGGTGACCAAAATAGAATAATAGAGACTAGAGGGACCAATCTTGCCAATTGACCAAAGTTGTCATCTAACTAGTATTATCTAGGGAATTCTAGACAATTCCCTCATTATTGATAAGGTGGTTGATGTCCCGGTTTTATGGAGGAGAAAAAGAGAGGGAAAGTGAGATGGTGACTTAAGAAGAAGAAGAAGATGAAGATCAAGTGCCTATAGTCTTCCCTAGCAATGATCCACTCCAAGTAAGTGTTCTAATCTATGAGTTAATGATGATTATTGAGGTGAAGGTTTATAGATTAAGTGGGTTTTCATCATATGATCAAAGTATGATCATATGATGATATAAAGAGGATGATGGGTAAGTTTAGATGGGTTTTATAACCCTTGATCATGATGTATTGTGATAATGAGTCTTGATGATGATAATGGTTTAGGATGTGATGATGATGATGATGATGATGATAAAAGATGAAGATGATGATGATGATGTTATTGATAGCACTAGCTTGGAATCAAGGTAAGTAAACTGGTATAATGTAAAGTTATAATGATTTCGATACATTATGTGTTATGTGGCTAATGTGTTAAGATTTTGGTTGTTTAGTATAATGGTAGTCTTTGTGTAAGAGGTTATAAGGTTAGTGGATGTGTTAGTTAAGAGTGGTCTAAGGAAAAAGGGAAGGTTAAGGCTTAAGTGATTAAGGTATGTGGTTATGTTCAATGTTGTTGGATTGATGGTTGTATAATGTGTAATGTGTTGAATGAAGTATAATGATATATTATGTCCGCTTTACTTACTAAGCATTTGTGCTTACGGTTTAAGTGTTTAATGTTTTGTAGGCTCATGTGTGACGCTATGGCTTGGACTAAGGTCAAAGGTTGGGATATGCAATGGTAGAAGTATTTGGTAAGAATGTAGAGCTAGGTGGAATACCGAGCTCATGACAAGGTTGTACCCCCGGGAGTCTTTTTATGGTTTGTAATGTAAAGTCAAGTGTCAAAATGTATGTTAATGGAGTCATAACGATTTGGTGGTCTAACGATGAGTCAAAGTGTGTTTAATGTGTTATGAACAATGTTTAAGGGGGTGTTTGGCAAATGTATGAATATACCCATTTTGGGTTGTAAACGGGTCAAGTGTATATGGATCATGTTTTATATGTTAAAGTAATGATAATGGTCAAGTTTGGTGAGAAACTAAAGTGGTATAAGTGATTTGTAGTGTAAATGGGTCAAAACGGGTTTTGGAGCAAAACCCGTGATTGTGGAAGTACGTTTTTCGAGAGTCAAATGGTAAATGTTTTTATATGGGAATGAGCCCATTGATATACTAAGTAAATCTGGAAATTTTGGTTAGGTTTCGAGTTCGGGAGGTCGTACTTTCAGGAAAGGGTTTTGAAAGGCAGTCGGGTGGACAGAATGATCCATCCGATCGGATGGCTGGCGATCCGATCGGATGGAGGGTGTCTGTCAGATTTTTGGTAAACTTTGAAAAATCATATCTTTTAATCCGTAAGTCGTCACAGGTTGTGCCACTCGTCGTTTTGAAGGTAATTGAGTCTAGTTTCTTTTAAAAGTAGACTCAAGGTCTGAATGTTTATGGATTTTTGTCAGCTTGTAAAAGAGTAACAGAAGGTCAGTTTAGTTCAAGTATTTCCGCGTAAAAAGTTTTAATTTTTAGTCTAAGCGGGCACGGGGTGTTACAACTTGGTATCAGAGCTTCGGTTTAAGTAAATTAGGTTTTCTTTAGGATTGCCTAGACTTAAACCACTCGTAAAAGTGTTGAACGTAGGTGTAATGAATGAGTAAGGTATATGTATAAGTTAGAAGAAGGAATGTATGATGTGTTATGTGAATCTAGGTTGATGAATGAGGAATGTGCTTTAAATTTTTTATTGTTTAGGTTATGTAAGTCCGTGGGGGACTTGATGCCTTTAAATGATTAGTTGGGCATGCACCTTGGTTGGTGTCAGTTATTATATGAAAGTATGTTAGAGTAACGGTAATGGAATGTGAATAGGAATAGTAATTGGTATTAGAGATGGGTTAATAAGTAAAGTTAAATGTTGACGTTTGAGGTATGGACATTGTAAATGTGCTAAAGTATAACGTGAAAAGATAAAATGAAACTAATGAACTAATGATATAGTGTTAAATGGTATGAGGGTTAAAGAATGAGGCTAAGGAATAACGGCCTGTAATGATTATGATCTGTAAGATATTAACGGCCAACATATGGTCTCGTTATATGTATATAAGTCTAACGATTAATGTTAATGTAGTATAGAGGCGGGTTAAGGGTAAGTAAGGTATGAGTATCTAAGTATGGATGTGAATGTGTAACAAGGATAAATGATGTGATGGTATGTAGTAATGGAAGTAATATTGGCTTAACGTCTTGACTTCCAAGTGCCTAATAATGTAAAGATATAAATGGAATTAAAGTAAGAGGTTATGTAAATGATGTTAGAGAACGGTATTGCTCTAAAAGTATAAATAATTAAAAAGATGAGTTAAGGAATGAGAATGAGAATTATAGTAAGCTAAGTGTGCGAGTATAAACACAATGAATGTGTTGTGAAGGCTAAGAAATGATAAGAATGTGTAAGTGACTCGTAACGTACAAGAAGAATGAATGATGCTAATGAATGAATGAGAATTAATCTATGCAAAGTTTAAAAGTGGAAAGAGTCGGGTAGATTAAAGGGTAAGGTAAGGAGGAGAAAATGATTAAAGCGGATTTAGAATGTAAGATAATAAACACATAGAAAATGTGTAATTATAATAAGCAGATTTCATATGCCCTATGACGCTTGCTTAAACTAAATAAAATGGATAAGATGATGTGTGTGTGTTAAAATGTTAATGGCTTGGATCCAATGTTAAAATGTGAAAGTGATAAAGTGTGAATGTTAAAGATCTTTCGGGATGAATGTTAATGATCCTTCGGAATGAACGTTAAAGATGGTATCCTTCGGGATGAATGTTAAAGATGGTATCCTTCGGGATGACTGAGATAATGGATGTTAAAGAATCCTTGGGGATGTGTTAAAGATTCTTCGGGATAAAAAGTATTGCCTTCATCGTTGGCATATAAAAATATCCCCAAGGTGAATGTGATAATGATATGGATCCAAGTTTAAAAAGGTAAAAGCAATGTGAAGTGTAAAAAGAATGAAATATTAAAAGCTGAAACGTGTAACGAATATGTGCGAGTGTTATGTCGGAAGTATGTAAGTAGGATGGTTTATGGTTTCTTTATTGAAATGGATTGGGACGCCTCTTCATTTGAATAAAGAAATTGTGAATCGCCGAACCATGAGATTATGTTTCTTGATTTACATCGATTGGGATGCCTTTTCATGTAAATGAGGAAGTATAAATGAGTGGGCTTATGTGTTCCCGACATGGCATGAGTAGGGTGAAAGGGTAGAAGAGGGAGTCTAGGATGTTTAGAAGTCATAAGGAGTTAAGATAGGTGGATAGATAATGAGTTGAAGGACGACCCTAGGTGGGAAACGTCAAGTGAAGTATAGGATTTAGGTGTTTAAATGTAAGTTGAAACGAGTAAAGTTTTTAATGATATGCTTGTTTGCAATGAGAATTGATAGTAAAGTGAAATAATGAATGCTAATAAATACTAATATGGGCTAAGGCACTATAAAATTATGAAAAGAGAAGTGAAGGCAAACGTAATGTGTGATAAAATATTAATAGAATAGTAAAAAGGTTATGATAAAGGTAGAAGGATAATAAATATGGACTTATGAAAAGTAAGGATAGGGTATAAGGTTCAAGTGACCCATAGTCCTTGACGGGAAAGTTAAAATAGAACGAGTTAGAAGGTGGTGTGATAGATGTGAAAATGGTTAAATGGCATGCAATAGTGGCAAGGATTATGTCGTGAATGACATAATGGTTAAAAAGAAATGAAAGATTAGAGAAGTTAAGCTAGAAATAGAATGAGTTAAGAGTATGAAGTGCGAATAGTGGACCTTGAATTGCAAGATCACTTAGATCGTTGCAATCAAAAAGGGGAATGAAGAACGGAAAGTACTAAGAATGGAGGTAAGGCGGGACTAAGTTGTGGATAGTTTAGACAAGAGATTTCGAGGACGAAATCTAAATAAGGGGGTAGAATTGTTAGACCCGTTCCCCGGATACTTGTACCCCACCCTAGATGAAAGTGGACCAAGGCCTTATGTGATTGGCTAGTCAATGAATGTTTTGTCATAGTCAAACCCGAAAGTCAATTAATTGTCAATGAATGTATTGTATAGTTATAGAAAGTCTTATGTGGCTCAAATAGAAAGGAATAGAATTGAGGGGCTAAAGTCGTAATAGATTAAATGTGTTATAAGATTAGTGGTGACCAAAATAGAATAATAGAGACTAGAGGGACCAATCTTTCCAATTGATCAAAGTTGTCATCTAACTAGTATTATCTAGGGAATTCTAGACAATTCCCTCATTATTGATAAGGTGGTTGATGGTCCAGTTTTATGGAGGAGAAAAAGAGAGGGAAAGTGAGATGGTGACTTAAGAAGAAGAAGAAGATGAAGATCAAGTGCCTATAGTCTTCCCTAGCAATGATCCACTCCAAATAAGTGTTCTAATCTATGAGTTAATGATGATTATTGAGGTGAAGGTTTATGGATTAAGTGGGTTTTCATCATATGATCAAAGTATGATCATATGATGATATAAAGAGGATGATGGGTAAGTTTAGATGGGTTTTATAACCCTTGATCATGATGTATTGTGATAATGAGTCTTGATGATGATAATGGTTTAGGATGTGATGATGATGATGATGATGATGATGATAAAAGATGAAGATGATGATGATGATGTTATTGATAGCACTAGCTTGGAATCAAGGTAAGTAAACCGGTATAATGTAAAGTTATAATGATTTCGATACATTATGTGTTATGTGGCTAATGTGTTAAGATTTTGGTTGTTTAGTATAATGGTAGTCTTGTGTAAGAGGTTATAAGGTTAGTGGATGTGTTAGTTAAGAGTGGTCTAAGGAAAAAGGGAAGGTTAAGGCTTAAGTGATTAAGGTATGTAGTTATGTTCAATGTTGTTGGATTGATGGTTGTATAATGTGTAATGTGTTGAATGAAGTATAATGATATATTATGTCCGCTTTACTTACTAAGCATTTGTGCTTAAGGTTTAAGTGTTTAATGTTTTGTAGGCTCATGTGTGACGCTATGGCTTGGACTAAGGTCAAAGGTTGGGATATGCAATGGTAGAAGTATTTGGTAAGAATGTAGAGCTAGGTGGAATACCGAGCTCATGACAAGGTTGTACCCCCGGGAGTTTTTTTATGGTTTGTAATGTAAAGTCAAGTGTCAAAATGTATGTTAATGGAGTCATAACGATTTGGTGGTCTAACGATGAGTCAAAGTGTGTTTAATGTGTTATGAACAATGTTTAAGGGGGTGTTTGGCAAATGTATGAAAATACCCATTTTGGGTTGTAAACGGGTCAAGTGTATATGGATCATGTTTTATATGTTAAAGTAATGATAATGGTCAAGTTTGGTGAGAAACTAAAGTGGTATAAGTGATTTGTAGTGTAAATGGGTCAAAACGGGTTTTGGAGCAAAACCTGTGATTGTGGAAGTACATTTTCCGAGAGTCAAATGGTAAATGTTTTTATATAGGAATGAGCCCATTGATATACTAAGTAAATCTGGAAAGTTTGGTTAGGTTTCGAGTTCGGGAGGTCGGACTTTCAAGAAAGGGTTTTGAAAGGCAGTCGGGTGGACAGAATGATCCATCTGATCGGATGGCTGGCGATCTGATCGGATGGAGGGTGTCTGTCAGATTTTTGGTAAACTTGAAAAACCATATCTTTTAACCCGTAAGTCGTCACGGGTCGTGCCACCCGTCGTTTTGAAGGTAATTGAGTCTAGTTTCATTTAAAAATAGACTCAAGGTCTGAATGTTTATGGATTTTTGTCTGCTTTTAAAAGAGTAACAGAAGGTCAGTTTAGTTTAAGTATTTCCGCGTAAAAAGTTTTAATTTTTTGTCTAAGCGGGCACGAGGTGTAACAATTGGAATCTTGCAATCCCTGGTCGAATGACCAACCTTCTTACAGTTACCACAAGGATTAGGACAATTCTCAGGGTTATGATGACTTTGACACTTGTTGCACTTGGGTAAGGTACCATTGTAACCTTTCTTCTCATCTGGGCCTGCAGCATAGGCCTTGGCAACTTCTTGTCTCTTTGATGGTTATTGAGTAGCATTGCCACCCTGATTGTTGTCCCACCTTCTCTTGTTGTTGTTGTTGTTTTTATAGTTGTTATTGTTCCGGTTGTTGTTATAGTTGTTGTTGTTTCGGTAGTTGTTGGAGTTGTTATTGTTGTTATTGCGGTTATTGTTGTTGTTGAAAGTAGCTCCCTTCTTCACTACTTGAGCCATAAGCTTCTGAGATATTCTGATTGCTTCGTCCGGTGTGTGTGGATCAAAAGAAATTACATCCCCACGGATGTTGTGTGGTAGTCCACTGATGAACTCAAATAAGTACATTTTATTACCATCATTTATCCTATTTATTTGACTTGTTTTATTATATTATCTGTGAGAATCGATACGTTAATGTTTACTTTTGTAATTATCAGGTAAAAACAAGTATTATGTGAAACTTGGCGATTTTGGACTAATTATGGAGCAAAACAAGCAAGAAGTTAAGAGTCTACTGAAATGTACAAGATGAAGACCATTCTGCTCCAGATACGCCGCATCCTACTTCTTACATACGGTGCATCACTATTAAGATTTCACAAGATATTATCCAAGACGGCAAAGGACATGCGCCGCATAGATAAATGAAGTTACGCCGCATCTTCTGGCGGTGTACGAATATTCCTGAATATATTAATCTTGGACCCCACGCGAAGTTAAGTCAATGCGCCGCATCTACTTATTCAATGCGCCGCATCTAGCCCTCAAACAGAAACTATAAATACCCCAAAGTCAGACGAATTTCGTGGTTGGTAGTACGTGCAATATACCTAGTACGAGACAGAAGAAACCCTAGGACGAAGTCAGACGAAGTAGCAGCACAAGACACACCTTGAACGAAGATACAAGAGCTGTAAGAAGGTCCTGCATGTATTCAATTCATTAAGTAGTTTTGTTTTATTGTATTAGTACACTTTAATTCATCAGGATTGATGGGCCGATTCCATGTGACTACGGAAAACCATGGGCACCCCTTAAAATTTCTTTCCCATTAATTAAAGTTTATATGTTGATGTCTTTGGTGACTTTTATTAGTGCATTGATAACCTCTGTGTCTAGCTGAGCATTGCTTGGGTCGCCATGCCCTTTCCTCGCCTATTTGTTTTAGCGTGTCTTTAATAAATAGGATAGTCATAAGTGATCATTAAGGGTTTACTCGCTGATAAGATTAGAGCCAACGAGAAAGGTTTAAATCTCGGTGCGTCGCATCGAACTATACACTTCATATAAAACTAGCAATAAAACAAGTGACAAGCTACTTAACTATCAGGACAGGTCTTCTTATTGTCTCAAGTATTTATCTGTGTACGTGTGTGCTAATCGCTGATTCGTGCCTATTAGTTTAGTTTATTATTTAATCATAACCAAACCGTGCCAGTCTCTCAGGCTGAACCCCCTTGCGTTAGATTAGGTTGTATAGCTAACTTAAGATATTAAAATACTGATTAGAATAACTAGATAATACGTTCCACTCTTAGTGATCGACACTCTACTTACCATTATATTCATACTGACCGGGTACACTGCTCGTTAAAGTGTGTGTTATTGATAAGTCGGCTAAATATAAATTTAAAACTTGAATACTCCTAAAACCACAACGACATACCGTGGGTATAAAAATTAGAGCATAACAAGCACACGCATCAAGTTTTTGGCGCCGTTGCCGGGGAGTGAATTGTTATTATCTGTTAATTTGATTAGTATTTTAATTAGGTTTTTATTTTAATTTTTAGATTCTAACCGCTAACCCTGTTGTATATTAGTTAAATTGCATTCATTGTATTATTTGCATATTTTCTGTTTTTATGTGTTTTTATTTTCTTTAATTTTTGTTTCTTTTTGTTTGATTTTATTTTTGTTTCTGTTCTTCTGTATTTTGCTATCGTTGTACTGAGCTAATATAAACGATACGGCGCATCTGTTTTCACATATACGGCGTATTGCGTTTAATTTTTATAAAATACAACGCGTTTAATAAATTCGATACGACGCATCTTTCCCCAAGATACGGCGTATTCTTTTTAATAAGAAATTTTTCTAAACGATAACGCCATACGGCGCATCTGTTTTGACAGATACGGCGTATTTATTATTTTAATTAAAAACAGTTTTCGAATTATTAAACAGATACGACGCATCGATTTTTATCGATACGGCGCATCTTCTGAATCGGCGCATCTTCTGAATCAAAAATCTTGTATTTCGAAACGTAACAAAAATACGGCGCATTAACTTTTGTTAATACGACGCATTTAATTTTAAATTAGATACGTTGATTTTTGATAATTAAAACTGATACGGCGCATTCTAAAATTATAAGCGGCGTATCTGCTTTCTGAATATTAGTCTGATTAAATTTTAACGATTATAAGATACGCCGTATCCAACTTTCTGGATACGGCGCATCATCTGCAGATATCAGCAACTTTTATTTTTCTTATTCCCGAACGGAAAATATTCTAACTTACCCTTACACTGGGAAATTTTTACTTTGAAATCTACCTGTCTTTAATTTTCAGGAACAATGTTCGATATTTTCCCCAACTGGTTCGGAAGACCCCAAAGAAACCTTACCATGGAAGAGTTTGCACTACAAATCGCTCAAGCAAATGAAAAAGAACATCATGAAGCAAGAAACTTTATTAATGAATTCAAAGGCAGTCATGAGCTGTTACTAAAGGAACAAAACAACATGATTAATGGATTGGCAATTGAAGTGCACCATTTGTCAACGGTGCTTAACAAGATTCTTTTGGTAAGACACGATCTGAAAGGAATTACAACTAGAGGCGGAAAGTCAACCTTTCAAATCGGTGAGACACCCGAGGATAACAGTACAAATAAGATTTCCCCTGAATCTATATCATCTGAGCAAGAGCAACCAAAGGAGACTAATCCGGAACCTGAGATTAGAGAAGAACCTTCTGTTGAACCTAAACGATCAACACTACCTTTCCCACATAGGGTAAGGAAGGAGAAAGAAGATGCCTATCAAAATAAGTTCCTGGAAAATCTCAAGCAGCTGCAGCTAAGCATACCATTTATGGAAGCCCTAGTGCAAATGCCAAAATATGCTAAATATCTGAAGAGCTTACTTACAAACAAGTCCAAACTTGAAGAAGCTTGCACTGTAACAATGGGGAAAGAAGCTCAGCAGCATTGCTCAACAAACTTCCATCTAAGGAAAAAGATCCAGGGAGTTTCACTATTCCTTGTCAAATTAAAAATTTACATATTGGAAATGCTTTAGCCGACCTAGGAGCTAGTATAAGTCTTATGCCCTCTTCTATGTATGAAAAATTAGGCTTGGGTGAACCAAAACCTACTAGGATGTGCTTAGAGCTAGCTGATAGGTCCATACAATACCCATTAGGAATAGCTGAAAATATATTAATAAAAGTTGATAAATTTGAACTTCCTATTGACTTTGTTATCCTCGATATGCCCGAAAATTCTAGAACTCCTATAATATTAGGACGACCATTTTTAGCCACTGCTAGGGCCATGATTGATGTTTTTAATAAAAAAGATAACTCTTACCATAGGAAAAGATGAGGTTGAATTTAATATGGAACAATCTATGAGTAAAACTAATTCTGAAGACGATGAATGCTATAATATCGATGTTTCTGATGACACGATTAATCAATTTACTCAGAAATTGTTAAAAAGTAATTTGCTTGATTCTTTTCTGCTGAAAAATTTAGAAAACACAATTGCTATAGAAGATCAAGTTGATGAAAATACTATTGAAAATTATTTCGTTGTTGATTTCGCTGTTTGTAACGCCATACGACACATCGGAAGTACCGATGCGGCGCATTTATCTGATGACAGCAACGGAATAATAAATGAACAAGTTTATTCCGCTAGTGCTAATGAAATTGATGATGTTAAACCTGTGCTAAGGATCTCCCTTCTACTTTTGAATATGCCTATTTAAATGGGAACACTAATTCACCCGTTATTATTGCATCTGACTTAACGCCAAAAGAAAAAGAATCCCTTTTGCAGGTACTATATAAACGAAGAGGAGCATTAGCATGGAGTATGTCTGATATTAAGGGAATTAGCCCGTCATTCTGTACACATAAAATCCTTATGGAAGATGAATTCAAACCAACTATCCAACCCCAAAGGCGTTTAAACCCAAAAGTCCAAGACGTGGTGAAAAATGAAATTGTGAAATTACTTGACTCCGGACTTATCTACCCAATTTCCGACAGCTCATGGGTCAGTCCTATCCACGTTGTACCAAAAAAGGGAGGAATGACGGTAGTACTCAATGACGACAATGAGCTAATCCCTTCAAGAACTGTTACTGGATGGAGAGTTTGCATCGACTACCGCAAACTCAATGATGCTACGCGAAAAGATCACTTCCCTCTTCCATTTATTGATCAAATGTTAGAAAGACTATCATGACATGATTATTATTGTTTTTTAGATGGTTTTTCAGGTTTCTTCCAAATACCCATTGCCCCCAAGGATCAAGAGAAGACAACTTTCACCTGTCCTTATGGAACCTTCGCCTATAGGAGAATGCCGTTCGGACTATGCAACGCCCCTGCTACTTTCCAACGTTGTATGACGGCTATCTTCCATGATATGGTAGAAGACTTTATGGAAGTCTTCATGGATGACTTCTCGGTGTTCGGTAACTCATTTAGTGATTGTCTCTTTAAACTTGATAAAATGCTTGCTAGGTGTGAAGAAACTAACCTTGTTCTTAATTGGGAAAAATGTCATTTTATGGTTAGAGAGGGAATTGTGTTAGGACATAAGATTTCTGGGAAAGGTATAGAAGTCGACAAAGCTAAAATTGATGTAATTGCCAAACTACCTTACCCCACTAATGTAAAAGGTGTTAGAAGTTTTTTAGGGCATGCTGGATTTTATCGTAGATTCATTAAGGATTTTTCAATGATATCTAGGCCTATGACCCAATTATTACTAAAAGATGCGAAGTTTGATTTTTCTGAAGATTGCAAAAAGGCGTTTAATATACTTAAAGAAAAACTAACTTCTGCACCTATTATAATTTCGCCGGATTGGAATCTACCTTTTGAACTAATGTGTGATGCTAGTGATTATGTTGTTGGAGCTGTACTTGGCCAGAAGATAGAAAAGAAATTTAAGCCAATTTATTATGCTAGCAAAACATTAAATAATGCCCAAGAACATTATACCACCACGGAAAAAGAACTTTTAGCAGTAGTTTTTGCATTCGATAAATTTAGGTCATATCTTATATTGTCAAAAACTATGGTTTACACTGACCATTCTGCTTTGAAGTATTTGTTCAATAAACAGGATGCCAAGCCAAGGCTTATTAGGTGGGTTTTATTGCTCCAAGGATTCGATATTGAAATTAAAGATAAAAAGGGTGCCGAGAATCTAGCTGCTGACCACTTTATCTAGACTTGAAAACCCTAATATGGAGGTGCTTGATGAAAGGGAAATCGCTGATGACTTTCCTGATGAACACCTTATGATGGTAAGAATTAAGAGCAATAATAATAGACCATGGTACGCCGACTGTATAAACTTTATTGTTGCAAACGAAATTCCAATAGGGCTAACATCCGACGAGAAAAGAAGATTTCTAAATCGCCGCCAGTGAGTATATTTGGGATGAACCTTATGCCTTTAAATTATGTCCTGAAAATATTATACGAAGATGCGTAGTTGGAGATGATGTCCCAGCAATATTAGCACATTGCCATTCAGGGCCGACGGGGGGACATCACGGTGCAGTTATTACAAGAAGAAAAATCCTTGATGCAGGATTTTATTGGCCCACTATGTTGGATGATGCAAAAGATTATATAAAAGGATGTGATGCGTGTCAACGATCCGAAAATATAACATCAAGAAACGAAATGCCGCAAAATTATATCCATGTATGTGAAGTTTTTTGACATATGGGGATTGGACTTCATGGGACCGTTTCCTGAATCTAAAGGTAATAAGTATATTTTGGTTGCTGTTGACTACGTATCAAAATGGGTAGAAGCGCAAGCATTACCAACAAACGACAGCAATGTAGTACTTAAATTTTTGCAAAGTTTGTTCGCTAGGTTTGGAGTTCCTAAAGCATTGATTAGTGATAGGGGAACACACTTTTGTAATCACCATCTGGGAAGAGCCTTGCAAAAATATGGAGTGTATCATAGGGTTTCCACTGCATACCATCCTCAATCCAATGGCAAACTGAAGTAACCAATAGGGCTATAAAGCGAATTCTTGAAAAAACGACTGGATATAATCCGAAAGGTGGTCTGACAAGTTAAATGATGCTTTATGGGCATTCCGTACAGCCTATAAGACACCAACGGGATGCACTCCATTTCGTCTTGTATACGGAAAAGCATGCCACCTACCGGTCGAAATAGAACAAAGTGCATATTTAGGCTTTGACGAAATGTAACATGGATATGGAAGATGCAACGAAGAACCGTTTCATGGAACTTAATAAACTCTACGAACTAAGAGATGAGGCCTACAGAAATACTAAGATCTACAAAGAGAGAACTAAAAGATGGCATGACTCGAGGTTACATGGGGATAAAACGTTTACTATTGGAGAGAAAGTGCTGCTGTTCAATTCTCGATTAAAGATGTATCCTGGTAAACTTAAATCAAGATGGACGGGTCCGTTCGTTATCGAGAAAGTGTATCCATACGGGACTATTGAAATAAGCGATAAAAATGGTTATATATTCAAGGTAAACGGGCAACGAGTAAAGAAATACTTTGATAATAAAATTGAGGATACTGAGAACGAGGTTGTGAAGTTTGAACCCAAAGTATTGGAATAAAGAGCTGAACGTGAGTCTAACTTGAAGACTCTGGAATAAAGACAAGTGCTGACCGGGAGACAACCCGGAGAGAAAATTTTTACTATTCTGTTCTGTGTCGAGTCTGTCAGGCCCGCGGAAGATACGGTGCATCTCAATCTTAAGATGCGACGCATCTCCTGCACTGGTCATATCTTACTTTATTTTTCTGCATTTTTATTTTCGACTTTAAAAACTTTCTGTCAGTTTATTTTAATGCGGCGCATCCCTGGTTAAGGATGCGACGCATCTTCTATTCTGATTCGTATTTATTCCAGGCTCGATACGGCGTATCTTCTTCCATAAGATACGGCGTATCGACTGACCTGATGATTTTCATTTTGATTTTACAGTTTTATTTTACTAACTACTAATGTATTATGCAAGTTTGAACCTTCTTAACTCAGGTGTGTTAAAGTCTTGATGGTATTATAGATTCCTGCAATTCTTGTGGATACATCATTTATGAAGCTTAAACGTTCTCATCCACAAGAAAGATGATTTTTGCTCTTATACAATTAATGGAGGATCATACCGAGCAAATCTCAGGGGAGTTTTTCTGTTCTAATTCTTTTATTTTCCAGTTTTTAATCTTTGACACAAACAACGAGGACGTTGTTTAACTTAAGTGGGGGGATTGGAGAATTAGAACACTTACTTGTCCTATACTTTTTCAAAATATGCTTAAAATGCGCTTAATATATCAAAACTTAAAATTTTTAGCATGTTTTTGTTTAAAGTCTAAATTACATAGCTGCACACATAACATTATTTTCAAACATTGTGAACTTTTCAAATTCACAAATCTATGAGTGTGCCGGTGACTTGTAAACTTTAGAACTTGGCTTGTATACTATTCGAGACCACCATAATAAGTATTATTTATATAATTGGAATGACTTGTCTAAATTGGTAAATTTCTAGGATTACACCCAAATAGCCTTTATATGTTATGTGATATTAACTAACTACACTGGTTAGTTAACCCCCGTATAAACCCTTTTGTTACTCTCACTTTTAGATGAAGATACCCCTAGAAAAACACTCAGAGCCATTCCTTTCGTTTCTTACACCTTTGTTATAATGTTTCGTTACACCCTTACACCTTAGCCTACCCTGTAGATTAAAATCCGTGGTTGGTTAATTGCTTTAGGCAAAGTGTGTTTCCTTACATTACCTGTGTTCGCGTGCGTAATTCATTATCTTTGGTTAGGTCGGGAAATTGCACAATGCAATTGGAGTGAAAGTAGATATTGTATATTTTGAGTCTTGTTTTTCGTGTGTTTACTACTTTCACTATTACCGTTATTTCTGAAGTCATGAAAAGTATGGAAAAATTATCCAGAGTTATCGTTATAGTGATAGGTGAAATTTTACACATCTATGTTTATGTTTAAAGTTAAATAAAAAAAAAAAAAAAAAAAAAAAAA
The DNA here is from genome assembly GCA_021014915.2 of Artemisia tridentata subsp. tridentata. Classification (NCBI taxonomy): domain Eukaryota; kingdom Viridiplantae; phylum Streptophyta; class Magnoliopsida; order Asterales; family Asteraceae; genus Artemisia; species Artemisia tridentata. The sequence continues at coordinate 406,744,439 of CP139507.1, forward strand.
TCGAAAAATGAGAAAAGAAAAAAGAAAAAGAAAAGTTGGAAGTTTGTTTAACCAACTTATGTAAAGTTTTGTATTAAGTGGTCGATATCACCACTATTTGTTTATATATTATATTTATGGATTGAACGGGAGTTGGCCGTTATGGGAACGCCAACTAAGGTTAATCTTTGATTGAGATCTTGTTGAGTATAATTCGTGTCTACCTAAAGCGTGTGTTTCAAGTGTTAAAGCGTGAGTTATTCAATGATATGAGTCTTATTCATGGGATGGTTGGGATAGCAATTTACCACACTCAGGATTTTAATTTATCTGTTTTGTTTATTTTTCATTTTACACCAATTTGTATCCTAAATATTATCCATACCCTATATTATTCTTTATCCAAACCTTTGATTTATTGAGATTAGGGATTTGAGCAATCTTAAGTATCGTAGTCGTGGATTCGGCTATGTATTTATGATTTTGTCCCCTTTTTGATATAATATTATTGGTAAAGATTACTTGGTCCTATCTTTAGCCTATTCGAGTTAAGGATTTGAGCAATTGCAAGTATCGTGTTCGTGGATTCGATCATGTATTTGTGATTTTGTCGCCTTTTCTGGAATTTGAGATCGGTAGAGATTAAGAAGAATGATTAACCCTTAACCTACAAACCCTTTTTACCGTTTAAACTTGTTATTCCTTGGCTTTAGTGGGGGAGATGCGTATACTTGCCAAGCTTATGATAGAATATTTGTCACGACTGGACAGTTAAACGATTAGATTTGCTTTTATCAAAATGTTTTATTTTATTTCTAACTCGTTAAGTGTTTGGTTGTGCAATTATGACAAAAATGAATACATGCTTAAATATAAAAATAAATCCTAATATCTTTTAGGATACATTTTCATATGATTAATTCTAAGGTTTACTTGGGGACAAGTAAAGTTCAAGTGGGGGGATATTTGATGAACTCAAATAAGTACATTTTATTACCATCATTTATCCTATTTATTTGACTTGTTTTATTATATTATCTGTGAGAATCGATACGTTAATGTTTACTTTTGTAATTCTCAGGTAAAAACAAGTACTATGTGAAACTTGGCGATTTTGGACTAATTATGGAGCAAAACAAGCAAGAAGTTAAGAGTCTACTGAAATGTACAAGATCAAGACCATTCTGCTCCAGATACGCCGCATCCTACTTCTTACATACGGCGCATCACTATCAAGATTTCACAAGATATTATCCAAGACGGCAAAGGACATGCGCCGCATAGATAAATGAAGTTACGCCGCATCTTCTGGCGGTGTACGAATATTCCTGAATATATTAATCTTGGACCCCATGCGAAGTTAAGTCAATGCGCCGCATCTACTTATTCAATGCGCCGCATCTAGCCCTCAGACAGAAACTATAAATACCCCAAAGTCAGACGAATTTCGTGGTTGGTAGTACGTGCAATATACCTAGTACGAGACAGAAGAAACCCTAGGACGAAGTCAGACGAAGTAGCAGCACAAGACACACCTTGAACGAAGATACAAGAGCTGTAAGAAGGTCCTGCATGTATTCAATTCATTAAGTAGTTTTGTTTTATTGTATTAGTACACTTTAATTCATCAGGATTGATGGGCCGATTCCATGTGACTACGGAAAACCATGGGCACCCCTTAAAATTGCTTTCCCATTAATTAAAGTTTATATGTTGATGTCTTTGGTGACTTTTATTAGTGCATTGATAACCTCTGTGTCTAGCTGAGCATTGCTTGGGTCGCCATGCCCCTTCCTCGCCTATTTGTTTTAGCGTGTCTTTAATAAATAGGATAGTCATAAGTGATCATTAAGGGTTTACTCGCCGATAAGATTAGAGCCAACGAGAAAGGTTTACATCTCGGTGCGTCGCATCGAACTATACACTTCATATAAAACTAGCAATAAAACAAGTGACAAGCTACTTAACTATCATGACAGGTCTTCTTATTGTCTCAAGTATTTATCTGTGTACGTGTGTGCTAATCGCTGATTCGTGCCTATTAGTTTAGTTTATTATTTAATCATAACCAAACCGTGCCAGTCTCTCAGGCTGAACCCCCTTGCGTTAGATTAGGTTGTATAGCTAACTTAAGATATTAAAATACTGATTAGAATAACTAGATAATACGTTCCACTCTTAGTGATCGACACTCTACTTACCATTATATTCATACTGACCGGGTACACTGCTCGTTAAAGTGTGTGTTATTGATAAGTCGGCTAAATATAAATTTAAAACTTGAATACTGCTAAAACCACAACGACATACCGTGGGTATAAAAATTAGAGCATAACAAGCGCACGCATCATCCACCAATGAAGTTTTCCAACAACTTCTCGTTATCTGGAACCATAGTTGGACATAGCGCGACCAACTCTTGAAATCCCCTGATTAGGTTTCGATCTCATTACCTGTAGTCACCAACTCATAAAACTCTGTTTCTAACTTCTTCACCTCGGTGCGTGGACAAAACTTCTTACTCAGTAGCTTCTTGAATTCTTCCCACGTGAGTTTGTAAGCATTTTCCATACCAATAGGTTGTGCATAAGAATTCCACCATGACATAGCTTCATCAATGAGTGTACTGGTAGCGAAACTTTACCTTGCTTCATCTGGACAATTGCATAGAAGAAACACAGATTCCGTCTTCTCAAACCAACGGATCATAGCAGTGGCTCCTTCGGTGCCTTTGAATTTTGTGGGATCGCCACTCTTAAAGTCCTTGTATGTACATTTATGAACATTAGTACCATTAGCAGCCAGCCCTGCAGCTTCTGCTGTTTCTGCCCGAGAAGCGGCTTCAACAGCCCGAGCGGCTACGGCCTCTCTTTCAGCTACTAGTGCTGCCTCTATACTATTCGCAACAAGTTTTCTAATATCAGCTGGTGTCATCGCTTGAGTAGTTTTCTTTGGCGGCATAATTCTTCATAATCACAAAAGATAACAATAATGAGAACTCACAAATAGAAATGATCATCATACACAATATACAACCACAACATGTATAAATACAATGAAATCACAACGAGAAACAACCACGAAATATCATAAATATAATCACAACACACATGAATATAATACATGAAAATTTTGGCCTACATGGACCGATATCATAGATAGCACAACCATTCCTACATAGTAGAGTCACACTTGATACATTTTGTTTGTACAACAACCAAAAGACATACAAGTTCTTTAAACTATGTCACACACCCCGTGACTAGGATAATAATAGTAAAAGCTAACATGATACAAGTCTAATCTAGGCATCTCCTGGTGCTCCGCCTGATCCACCCTGAAGCTCGCGGATCTCTGCAGCCATCCTAACCACAATCTCCTCCAGATGCTGAATCCTAAGCTGGGTAGCAGCATCCCTGCTCTCCAAAGTAGCAATCCTCGCACGTGCTAAAACTAACTCACCTGCCTGTCGCTGCTGCTCCTCCTGCGACATTGGGCTCTGTCAAACAACTCTGGCATCTCCTGTCTCAGCTCAGTGATGCGCTCACTATCCTCCTGCTGTCTAGCCTCTAAACCTTGATAGGAAACATCAATGGAAACCCTGCCTAATAGCAAACCCTCTATCTCCTCCTCCATCGCCTCAACTCGGCTCAATGGAATCTCCTCTAACTGACCTAAGGCCCTGTCAATCTGCTCCTGCTGATGGTCTAATCGTGTCTCAAGTGTAGGAACAGTAGGTTGTCTAGCGGCAGCAACTCTGGAACTCTCACCGACCTCAAACCTACTAGGTGGTGTAGTCTCTGTAGTCTCAGTAGTAGCTGGTGATGGTGTATCAAGTCGTGCACACTTCTTGAGCGGCAAGTCAATATGGGTGTAGGGTCTCTGGGATGTAGTGGTGCTGATGGTGCTCCAGATAATGGTGAGGATGATCATAGAGATGATGGTGATGATGGTGTACGGAATACTACACTCTTTCGCGCTGTCAAGCGGCGTCTGAGTGGATAAGATGGAGTAAATACTCTGGAACGAACACTAGGGTTAGGGATAAGTGATAGTGGTGGTAGTGGTACATAAGCAGCCGGTGATCTAGGAGTAAGACAACGAACTCTCTTCCTAGCAGTGAGCTTCATACGAGGCTCATCCGGAAGTAGTCGGTATACCCGACCAAAAGGTATCAGCTGTCCTGGCTGAATGATAGGGACAGCTCTAGCACTACGGCGAATCAATGGTGACAAGGGTGGGGTAGGTGCAACTTCGCCCTCCTCAAAGGGTTCAGTCTCAGCATCGGATGGTATGGGTGATGAGTCTGGTGTAGGGTCAACTGATGCTAGAACTATAGTAGGTGGTGACGAGACATCCTCCATGTCAGAGTCTGAAGTGATAATGATAGGATGAGTATCTGAAGACATCTCTGTGACAATCGACGTGAAAGGAAAGTAAATAACCCGCATAATGTATGTATGAAACCGCATGTATAGTGAATATGCACTTATGATGAAATGATGAGATGCTATGATGATGTGGTTATAGTCTAGGGTATCATGGACAAACTAGTTTGCTATAACCTTAGCTCTGATGCCAATCTGTCACACCCCCAAATATCTTATTTGCAGCGGAATGGAACACTTGGGGGCATGACTGCCATAGCATCACAGTTACAGTTATATTGAACGACCTAAAGTGCCGTTTTAAAAATACATCGTTTGATTATATAAAACGTTCAGAGTTTACAAAAGCTAGGTCCCAAAAGATGATTCATGTTTGCGGAAATAAGTTTGTTACAAATCAAACGATAATTAAGTGCATAAAATACAAGTGAGACGCGTCGTCTCCGCGACTCCAAAATATGTCCACATGCAGGCCATGATGCGAATAACTTAGTTACCTAAAAATACATTGCTAAAAATGGTCAACAATAATGTTGGTGAGAATCATAGGTTTATGTAAATGATAAGTCTCTACGGTAACCACAAGTATAAAGTGAAATGACATAAATGCCACATAAAAATAATACATTGGCTCTTAAGCTCATGACCCCGAAGCTAGACTGAAATGAATGCCCCAAACTGAGTGTTTTGCCAGACACTCTGATATGATACAAATGAAATGCGTTCGTAGACTAGTTGGCGCTACCAGCCCGAACGGAGGCGTCACCCTCAATAGATCTATTCACTCACTCTCGCTTACTCCGTAATTAATGGTTCATGATAAATAAAAGGGGACTTTAATCTGGGCAATGATGTAACTTAAGCAATGTAAATGAGTTTGATACTTTGGTCCGTATGAAAAATGGTGCAATGTATTCTCCCCCGCAAGTTTAGAAATGAAAATATAAATTGAAAACGGGGCTATGAAAACTCACCTGATGCAATAGTAATGATGACAATAGTGGATACACTGAAATGAGGCACGATCTCTAACCGCAACCTAATATGAATGATATTATCTAATGTAAGTCATGAATTGATGCTACACATGCAAATACGTATGTTATCGATACCACTCGTGAAATTTGAAAATAACGTTTATCGTCGAAAAATATATTTTTGACGTCTTATTAGGTCATAAAACATTTTACGTGTAAATACGTTGTAACGATATCCCAAGATCTTCGTTTGATGATTTATAGCAAAATAATAGAGTTTTCCGTCGTAATTTAATATTTTTCAACAACTAATAGAAAATGACTAAGTAGCCTCGCAAAGCTAGTCGTAAGTTGGTGAATATTGAGTCTTAGGAAACGATCTCCGTGTTTTTAGAAAGCTTGTAACAACATCTTAAATTCGTGTCATCGAAATTTTGTCCATACGTGTCCCGATCATAAAGAAAAATAATCGTTAAGTTGGATAGTCGGCTAAGTTGGCTGTTTTTGTGTAGTTTTCGGGTATTTTTGAAAGGTCGTATCTTACTCGTTACAAGTCCGGTTGACGAACGGCTGGTCAATTTGGAAAATTGGCCGGGAGTACTTGATTTCACTTCAAAGGGTTAATGTCTCAAACTGACTCGATCATAGAGAAAAATGGCTCCAAACTTGGTTACTCACAAAAACAGTTTTACACTTAAAAACATTTTTAATAAAAGCTGATAAAAATGTGTTGTGAACGTCGGGTTTCAAACGCTTGTATCTTAGTCGTTATAAGCTCGTTTTCTACGTTCTTTATGTCCTCGGCTTCGTATTACAGCGAACTAATATATTTTTGATATGTCGGCTTGTCTAGTTCGCGTTCAACGCCTCGTTTTACCCATTGAAAATCGTGTAACAGCACGCTATTTTTCAGAAAATAGTTTTTAGTCGTCAAACTTAGAATTAACGTATCTTTCTCGTCGTAAGCTCGTTTTTGCTCATTCCAGCGGCTACGGCTTCGTTTTTGAGTGTATTTTCTAAATATGTAAACTAAAATAACCCATGGTCTACTGATTTTTCCAGAATTTGCAAAAATGGACAGCTCCTTATTATATAGTGTCAAAAACCATTTTTATTAGTTCAATACTTGTACACAACCCTTCCAATCAACACCAATGCTATTCTAAGCCTACCATACACCTTCTTAGGGTGTCATGGATTCCTAATCTTCACCAAAAATGATGGAGTTCATAAGATTACTCATAAAATTCTTTAAACTCATTTTAGTGACAAAAATATGTGTTAAGTGGTATATAACATAACTATATTTGCATGTTTTGTTACTTGAACATAAAAATAGATCAAATGGAAGTATGTAAGAGTAGAAAATTTATTTAAAAACTTACTTGAGTGATGAAGGGGTTTTTGTAGCAAAATACTTAATTACTTCAAGGGTTTTTATGCCAAAACCTTAACTAGGATCACTAATAGGACTTGTAAATTACTTGATCTTGAAATATTGGTAAGTTTTCCTTCCTCTTCTTATGTTGGCCGAACCTCAAGAGAGTGGGAGAGATGAGAGAATTTTTGCTAGTTTATTTATGGTTACTTGTATGTATTATGTAGTTTATATTATGACAAGTTCTAGTTATAAGAATGTTGGTCAGAGTAATCAAGTGAATTAAGACTTGGGGGGGGGGGGAACATTGGGCGGCAAATGGGGGAAAGGAGGGAGGTGTGTGGGCTAATAAATGTTCTTGTCTAATGATGTAATTTAGCTAGTACTTGGATTGGATATTATGTGTTATCGGGTATCGAGTTAGCTAGAAATAAATTTTGACGGAACAAAATAAAGTATGACGAAGTTGTAAAAATTATAAAATCACATTTCTTGCAAGAATCGGGTGTTCAAATAGTTATCGTGTTGAAATTTCGCAAACCGTCGTAGTTATAAGCTTTTAACGGTTTATATAGTAAATGATTTCAAAACACCGGGTAAACTAGTAATATAATTTTTATATCACTGTAATGAGTGTGAAAATATGTTAGGACCATAGTCTGGAGTGTCGAGTATATTATTCGAAACAAATGATTGAGTGGTAGCGTTTATTAAATAAATAAACATACGTTAATTGAAATTATGCAAACCCGTGAATGACCTAACATGCAGATGATGTTACTGATGATATGTAGACTACTCTAGTCTATATGATGTGTCTTTAGTGATGCTCCATGAATACGCAGCTAAACCCTAAAGGTTACGCGAATTTTGATACCCGTAAACCTAGTTTACGAAATGATGAATGATAACCATGAATAGTGATTTCCCTCTGGGAATGAATAGTGTCTCGTGAATAGTAAAATTTTTTATAACGTCTCAAAGTCGCAAATTGACTTCAAAAAATGATGGATAGTGAAATGATGAATAGTAATCCGTGAATAGTAAATTTCAAAGTTTGGAAAATGACCTGGAATTACGATTTGTCACACCATTCATCATGAGAAGTACACCATGGTCATAGTATATGAATACTCAAGATACACTTGGGTCTAATTTCTCACCAAGAAGAGTCATGCAGCTGAAACAGTCATGTCCTTTGTTAGGAACATTGAAAACTGTAATGACATCAAAGTCAAACAGATTGGGACTGACAATGGAATTGAGTACAAAAATAGAGATCTTGAGTGTTTTTGTGATGAGAGAGGAATCTCTCAAAATTTCTCTTCTCCCTACACTCCTGAACAAAATAGAGTGGCTGAAAGGAAGAATAGAACACTCATTGAGGCTGCAAGGACAATGCTGAATGGTTCAGTACTCTCCAAGCACTTCTGGACTGAAACAGTCAAGACTGGCTGTTACACTCAAAACAGGTCCATAATTGTCAAAATACATGACAAAACACCCTATGAAATATTCAAAGTAAGACTCCCTGACATCAGCTACTTCCATGTATTTGGGTGCCTAGTGTTTATTCATAATCACAAGGACCACTTAGGCAAATTTGATGCCAAGGCTGATGATGGATATTTCTTAGGATATTCCCTTGTCCCCAAGGCCTTCAGGGTGTTCAACACAAGGAGAAAACACGTAACACCCTCAAAATATCGCAGCGGAACGATAGTGTCAATGGGGTGCTACTTCTCAATATAAAGCACAAGGTATAGAAAATGACCTCTAAATGAGACATTTTGAAAAGTTACCATTCAAATTATTTAAATCAGAGTTATTACATGAAGTCCCAAAGTATACTAATACATAAGAGTTTTTAATATAGGTTGAATGGTAAATGATAAAAGCATAGACTCCAAAGCATGCAAGTGACTCTACGATCCACGCATCCGTTATCGCCTTACTAACATGAGATAATCATGCTAAAAATATCAACACAAAGGTTGGTGAGTTCATAGAGTTTATTGAAAATAAATTGAAATGGTTTTAAAGAATGTTTTCACAGCAAAGGCATTGTAAATCCACTCAGTTGCAAATCCCGCCCATACAAAACTTGCAACCTATGTGTTCACAACCCACTGCTAAAATATAGTAAAAGTAAGACATGAGTGTATACGATATATGTAAGCACTTAATGTAAAGCATAACAGCAAACTGAACCTCACGACTAGAATAAATAAGTATCATAAATAAACTGGATTATATTCACCCAAGGCCATGAATCTGGGACCAAGGGTGGGGGTGTCAACCCGATAGTACTATCAATACCTCTCCATCGGCTCCATCCAGGAGTTAAACAGTTGCTAAGAATAAAGTGTAGAATAAGTGTAATACATTAATGCACATATCGTAATTATATTTCATGTCCAAAAGTATCATAAGTAAAGCATAGCATAAGAGTATAAATATTTTGAGTATAAAACAAGTAGTTGAGCATGTATCTCCCCCAAAAATAGTTCAAAACGTATAAAAGTAGGGGCTATGAAACTCACCTTAACAGTCTGGATGGAAAACAAATTAAATATAGTTGATAAACATCTCCGGCACGTGACCTAGGTATGAACAAGGAAGTCTGAGAATTTGACGGTTTTGGCCTAATACGAATAATGGATGAAATGGTATCGGATGACGAAGTGGTTCGTGATGTGAATGAATGATACGCTTAAAATGCTTGAAGTTCAAAAATAATATTATATATAATATTATCTTACTTTTATGTTATTTAAATCATAAGTATCGTTTCCTCGAAAATGGTTTAAATAAAACGTTAAGTAAAACGTTAAAAATTATTATATATAATTATAAACGTTATAAGATAATTATTGAACGAAGGGAAATGAAATACACGTGAAATGAATGAAAAGTGTAAAATGTATCGTTAATGTTTTACGTTCTCGTCTTAAGTAGTAATACGTATATAATCTATCAAAAGTCAATCGGTGATAAGTTATAGTAAATATATATTATTTCTAGTTTAAATGAATTAATGAGTTTTTATAAGAATAAATATCTATATTTTTGATACCACAAATAGCTTTAGTTAATATTACGTTATATATACATATTTATATATTGTCGTCTTAAATATAAAGTTTATATATATTATTACATTATAAGTCGTCAAAATTTAAATTAGTCAAGGTGTTTTTAAGTTTCTGTAATAACCTTTTAGTTATATAAAATCTACACTTTTAACCCAAAAGTTAAGTATGTTACAATTTTAGTCCAAAATTTATATATATTTACATTCTAGTTCCAAGCTCTTCTAATATTACATATTTTACTCAAAAGTATTTATAAAATCATTTTATAACCTCATAATTCAGATTTGACAGTTTCAGCCCTTGTAGTTTCAAAGTTTTGCAAAAATAGTCCTTTTTACATAAAAATTATAGAAAAAGTTGGCGAGGCATTTTTAAGATCAACAAAGCTTATTGCAAAATTTTCCTACTGCTTATTAGCTGATTAACTTATTTTTAAGTCAAATGGGCTTTTAATGTAAACGAACAAGGCCCAATAAGAAATTTAGAGGCGAGGGCATGAAAATAGTTTTGGGCCAGGAATCAGACCATTTTTATGATTCTAAAAATGTACTTCATGGGCTTAATGGACTGTTTAATCGCTAGGGCTTATTGGGCTTGAATAAAGCCCAACCGAGAACTTAGTAAATTTCTGGAAATGATATATATAGAAAATTAGCGAATGCTATATGATTTGAGCCTATTCGAACGGTTAAATGAGCTTATGGGAGGAAGTTTAAAACACGAAACTTATAGTTTGCAAGGTAGACAATTTATTCATGCAAAAACATTGTTTCGTTATATGTAAGATTTCAAAATAAATAGAGTGTGTTATAGGCTAGTCGGGACGTATGTATATAACTAAAATACTTAGAAAATAATTCTAACTCTTACCCGGTTTGAATTAGTTACTATATATGGTTCGAATGACTTAATCCAAGGTTGAGTATAATATGTTATGGTGCAATGAGAGATGATCAACCGAATAGAAAATGAGTTGAAGAAAGCTTACCACACCTAGTAAGGTGGTGAGAAAACAAAGTGGAACTGTGAACGAAGGACGAATGAGAAGCGAAACCAAAACAACTTCAAAGCTTCCAAGCTTTCGAACCCGTTACGTAATGACCAAAAAGACGTTAGAACGTTGCGAAATGATAGCCCAAGGCTTCTTGCTCCTTCCTTCTTTCTTTTCTTCTTTGTACGACAGAAACAACAAGGGAAGTAGGAAGGTTGCGTTTTTGTGTTTTATGTTTGTGTTTGTAACTGTACGTATGTATGGAAATATATACACATGCATGTATGGCTTATAGGATATTGTATGGCACAAGAATTAGACACGTTAATATTTAGTTGTTTGTTGAGTTTTATGGTTCAAAATTCATGTACGTTAAAAGATTGATATATGGTACACGTAGGTATGATCATATACATATAATAGGTAGTTGTATTTTATGGTGCAAAGGCGTACACGTCCACATATTGATATTTGTTACAAGTTTAGTTTAGTCTTTTGCGTGGCAAAGGGATAATTCATATACGTACATATAAAGTTGCATGTTTTGGCAAATATTGTAGCAAATATTAGCTACATGTTTATATATAATTAGTTTAGGGTATAGTTTGATTCCGGCAATTACTAACGTTAAGTCCTTAAGTCACGAAACTTAAAACCAGGTAACGTAAAAATATAACGTTTATAAAAATGTCAAAGTTTATTAATATACTCCAACTAATTATATTAGACGTGTGATAAATTTAACGGAGAGCGTATACGCTAATAAAATCTAATAGGTTTGAGTATCCGTATTACGTAAAGAGTATAATGTAAAATAAAATTAAAAATATAAAAATAACAAAGTGGCAATAGTTCATATAAAATATATAGACTTATCCTAATCTTTTGTTGATAGTGAGTATAGTATAATAAAGAAAAATTTAAATTTTCCTGTAAAAATGGTAATTAAAAATAGTGACCGAGATTAATATTTAATTAATTGTTATTAATTATACTGAAAATTTACCGGTGGTTACGGTCTCACCTCCTTAACAGAATCCCGTCCCGGGATTCAATCTGTGTTAGGTGTTGAGATGATGTTGACGAATAACCGGTATGTATAGTCTAAGTAATTATGCTAAACCTTACGCATCTAGGTTTCTTTATCTAATAAAGGCATAAATTCTATAGGGCGAAACTAAGTTTCACTGGAATTGAATAATATGGTAGAATACTAATTGCCTAGGAAAAGCGTACCCGTCATACTGCATCCACATGCCCTAAATAGTATGCTCGACCACGAGGCGGACTGTTCTGGGTTCCAGGATTTGGGTTGTTTCCATTAATCGCTAAAGCTAGATTACCCTGTGTTAGTCTCGGTGCCCTATTCAACTTAGGACACGCATTCCGAAGGTGATTCGGGCTATTACACTCATAACATGTCCTTTGGTTGTTCTTCATATTGCCCGCATTTACTGGTGCTCTACACCGATTTGCAAAATGACCCAACTGATTGCAATTTGTGCACACACGGCAGGGCGCAGACTCCTGATGATGATAAGCACATTTAGCACACTTAGGATATGGACCCACATATCCTTTCTGACCAGAACTAGTGGCCGCAAAGTTTCTTGCCTTCTTGTTGTCAACCATTGCGCCCGTTTGCTTGTCCGACTCATTCGCTCCTTTCCTTTTATCACTGTTTTTCAAAGTTCCATTCCTAACCATCTCATCTGTTAAAGTCCCTGCTTTCAGTATTGCACTCTGAATCGTGGAAGGCTCGGTTGCTTTCACAGTTCCACGAATTTCAGGGACAAGACCGTAGATGTACCTCTCAATCCTCTTTGATTCAGGGGTAACCAGATGAGAAACTAATCTTGCTAATTCATGGAATTGATCCGTGTAGGCTGCATGACCAGCCCCTACCATAGAGTGATGATAAAGTTCATCTTCCAGCTTTTGCATCTCATCATCCGGACAATATTCTTCTTTCAGCAGTGCTTTAAAGTCGTCCCAAGTCATTCCCACTGTTGCTTATCTGCCTCTAGCTTGAATCTGCGTGTTCCACCATGTCAATGCCTTTCCTGACAGTGAGCATGCCGAATACTTCACCTTCTGATGCGTTCCACAGCTACTAATGTCGATCACTGACTCCATCTTTCCGATCCATCGGGTATACTCCAACGCACCTACTTTGCCGTTAAACTCCATTGGCTTGCATGCCATGAATTCCTTATACGTACATCCAGTTGCGCGGGTGGTAGTCTCATTCACACCTACACCATTGGTATCGTCATTTCTGCTTCCGTGGTTTCCCGAGTTGTTGATGTGATTGCCGACTTGGGTGATAATGGTAGGTAGCAAGGTTTGATGTTGTTGAGCTATGATAGCGGCAAAATCAGGGTTTCCACCGTTGTTATTGTCGTTGTTACTAATGCCGCGACCGCCTCCTCTACCTCTACGTTCACTAGTCCTTCCACCTCTTTGTGTGGCATTTCCTCGGTTAGCGTTGCGAGCTGATCTCCTTGTTGCCATTGCCTCTCTGCAATGAAGGACATTTAGTGAACGTCGGAGATGAGGTGAGAGTCGTTTGAGTTATCGATTTATACTTAACGTTCTTACAAAATCCCGTCGCTAGCGGTTATCCTAAAGGGGTGCCAATGTCGATTAACGTACGCATGATTACATATGTCCACGTGAGTTGTGACGCACTTATAATTATGTTGGCCACCATAATTATACTTGCCTCCTTTCACACGTGTACATATCACCAAGCACACATATCTCGACATTACTTAAATGGCGAAAGAGTAGGGTGATTATCCTAAAAATATCCTTAAGAGAAATCCCACTTTTCAGCAAAATCATCAAATTTCTCTGCGGCTAAGTGATAACCTTTATTTAACTTAATCCCATGTCTCATCAAACAAGAACTGTCACAAGATTAAGTTAAACAGCCGGTTATCACTGAGCTCCGTACCTTCGATGACTCGACTAAATAGGTTCCTCTACCGGTGCAGATACTATAACATTTAACAGTGCGCATATAAATGGGAAAAGTTCTACGTATGTAAGGCGATAGGGATAAGAGTCTCAATGTATTTAGTAGTTATAGTCTAGGCTCCTAAATGCAACCTAGTTCTCTATAACCAAGGCTCTGATACCAATCTGTAACACCCCCAAAATATCGCAGCGGAACGATAGTGTCAATGGGGTGCTACTTCTCAATATAAAGCACAAGGTATAGAAAATGACCTCTAAATGAGACATTTTGAAAAGTTACCATTCAAATTATTTAAATCAGAGTTATTACATGAGGTCCCAAAGTATACTAATACATAAGAGTTTTTAATATAGATTGAATGGTAAATGATAAAAGCATAGACTTCAAAGCATGCAAGTGACTCTACGATCCATGCATCCGTTATCACCTTACTAACCTGAGATAATCATGCTAAAAATGTCAACACAAAGGTTGGTGAGTTCATAGAGTTTATTGAAAATAAATTGAAATGGTTTTAAAGAATGTTTTCACAGCAAAGGCATTGTAAATCCACTAAGTTGCAAATCCCGCCCATACAAAACTTGCAACCTATGTGTTCATAACCCACTGCTAAAATATAGTAAAAGTAAGACATGAGTGTATACGATATATGTAAGCATTTAATGTAAAGCATAACAGCAAACTGAACCTCATGACTAGAATAAATAAGTATCATAAATAAACTGGATTATATTCACCCAAGGCCATGAATCTGGGACCAAGGGTGGGGGTGTCAACCTGATAGTACTATCAATACCTCTCCATCGGCTCCATCCAGGAGTTAAACAGTTGCTAAGAATAAAGTGTAGAATAAGTGTAATACATTAATGCACATATCGTAATTATATTTCATGTCCAAAAGTATCATAAGTAAAGCATAGCATAAGAGTATAAATATTTTGAGTATAAAACAAGTAGTTGAGCATGTATCTCCCCCAAAAATAGTTCAAAACGTATAAAAGTAGGGGCTATGAAACTCACCTTAACAGTCTGGATGGAAAACAAATTAAATATAGTTGATAAACGTCTCCGGCACGTGACCTAGGTATGAACAAGGAAGTCTGAGAATTTGACGGTTTTGGCCTAATACGAATAATGGATGAAATGGTATCGGATGACGAAGTGGTTCGTGATGTGAATGAATAATATGCTTAAAATGCTTGAAGGTCAAAAATAATATTATATATAATATTATCTTACTTTTATGTTATTTAAATCATAAGTATCGTTTCCTCGAAAATGGTTTAAATAAAACGTTAAGTAAAACGTTAAAAATTGTTATATATAATTATAAACGTTAGAAGATAATTATTGAACGAAGGGAAATGAAATGCACGTGAAATGAATGAAAAGTGTAAAATGTATCGTTAATGTTTTACGTTCTCGTCTTAAGTAGTAATACGTATATAATCTATCAAAAGTCGATCGTTGATAAGTTATAGTAAATATATATTATTTCTAGTTTAAATGAATTAATGAGTTTTTGTAAGAATAAATATCTATGTTTTTGATACCATAAATAGCTTTAGTTAATATTACGTTATATATGGATATTTATATATTGTCGTCTTAAATATAAAGTTTATATATATTATTACATTATAAGTCGTCAAAATTTAAATTAGTCAAGGTGTTTTTAAGTTTCTGTAACAACCTTTTAGTTATATAAAATCTACACTTTTAACCCAAAAGTTAAGTATGTTACAATTTTAGTCCAAAATTTATATATATTTACATTCTAGGTCCAAGCTCTTCTAATATTACATATTTTACTCAAAAGTATTTATAAAATCAGTTTATAACCTCATAATTCAGATTTGACAGTTTTAGTCCTTGTAGTTTCAAAGTTTTGCAAAAATTGTCCTTTTTACATAAAAATTATAGAAAAAGTTGGCGAGGCATTTTTAAGATTAACAAAGCTTATTCCAAAATTTTCCTACTGCTTATTAGCTGATTAACTTATTTTTAAGTCAAATGGGCTTTTAATGTAAACTAACAAGGCCCAATAAGAAATTTAGAGGCGAGGGCATGAAAATAGTTTTGGGCCTAGAATCAGACCATTTTTATGATTCTAAAAATGTACTTCATGGGCTTAATGGACTGTTTAATCGCTAGGGCTTATTGGGCTTGAATTAAGCCCAACCGAGAACTTAGTAAATTTCTGGAAATGATATATATAGAAAATTAGCGAATGCTATATGATTTGAGCCTATTCGAACGGTTAAATGAGCTTATGGGAGGAAGTTTAAAACACGAAACTTATAGTTTGCTAGGTAGACAATTTATTCATGCAAAAACATTGTTTCGTTATATGTAAGATTTCAAAATAAATAGAGTGTGTTATAGGCTAGTCGGGACGTATGTATATAACTAAAATACTTAGAAAATAATTCTAACTCTTACCCGGTTTGAATTAATTACTATATATGGTCCGAATGACTTAATCCAAGGTTAAGTATAATATGTTATGGTGCAATGAGAGATGATCAACCGAATAGAAAATGAGTTGAAGAAAGCTTACCACACCTAGTAAGGTGGTGAGAAAACAAAGTGGAACTGTGAACGAAGGACGAACGAGAAGCGAAACCAAAACAACTTCAAAGCTTCCAAGCTTTCGAACCCGTTACGTAATGACCAAAAAGACGTTAGAACGTTGCGAAATGATAGCCCAAGGCTTCTTGCTCCTTCCTTCTTTCTTTTCTTCTTTGTACGACAGAAACAAAAAGGGAAGTAGGAAGGTTGCGTTTTTGTGTTTTATGTTTGTGTTTGTAACGGTATGTATGTATGGAAATATATACACATGCATGTATGGCTTATAGGATGTTGTATGGCACAAGAATTAAACACGTTAATATTTAATTGTTTGTTGAGTTTTATGGTTCAAAATTCATGTACGTTAAAAGATTGATATATGGTACACGTAGGTATGATCATATACATATAATAGGTAGTTGTATTTTATGGTGCAAAGGCGTACACGTCCACATATTGATATTTGTTACAAGTTTAGTTTAGTCTTTTGCATGGCAAAGGGATAATTCATACACGTACATATAAAGTTGCATGTTTTGGCAAATATTGCAGCAAATATTAGCTACACGTTTATATATAATTAGTTTAGGGTATAGTTTGATTCCGGTAATTACTAACGTTAAGTCCTTAAGTCACGAAACTTAAAACCGGGTAACGTAAAAATATAACGTTTATAAAAATGTCAAAGTTTATTAATATACTCCAACTAATTATATTAGACGTGTGATAAATTTAACGGAGAGCGTATACGTTAATAAAATCTAATAGGTTTGAGTATCCGTATTACGTAAAGAGTATAATGTAAAATAAAAATAAAAATAAAAAATAACAAATTGGCAATAGTTCATATAAAATATATAGACTTATCCTAATCTTTTGTTGATAGTGAGTATAGTATAATAAAGAAAATTTTAAATTATCCCGTAAAAATGGTAATTAAAAATAGTGACCGAGATTAATATTTAATTAATTGTTATTAATTATAGTGAAAATTTACCGGTGGTTACACAACAAACTGAAGAAACCTTTCATGTAACCTTTAATGAGAGAACTGAAGCCATCAGGTTCTCAAACACTTCAGTGGAAGAGATTGGGATTGATGATTTATCAAGATATCCTCCTGATGAATATCATCCTGAAAGCAATCCTTCCACACAATATAAGGCTAATGCTAACTTCTCATACTACATCATCCCTCATAACCTTCCTCAACCAACCATCAGTGAGTTCATTGAAGCTCAACAAGTTCCTGATGGGATCACCCACACTGAAACAGATGTTCATGGACCTGAAGACCACAGTGTTCTAATTTAACCCACTGAAAACCAAAATCTTGATGTACCTTATTCCTCTATCCTTGAACCTACACCTCCACCTAATCAAGCGTCCACAAGTTCTAACTCATATCCAGACCTCAGGATAGTTGGACTAAATCCAAAACAATAGATCTTTTGAACATCATTGGTGAGCCCACTGAAGGTATGCTTACTAGAAGCATGGCTGCCAAACTTAAGGCAGCCTCATAAAATGAATGCCTCTTTGTTGACTTTCTTTCAAAAGTGGAACCTAAGAATGTCAAAGAAGCACTGAAACACCCAAGCTGGATTCAGGTCATGCAAGATGAACTAGAAAAATTTGACAGAAATAAAGTAATAACTTTAGTCAAATGTCCTCAAAATGTCTATGTCATTGGCATGAAATGGGTATTCAGGAACAAAACTGATGAAAATGGTACTGTCATTAAGAACAAGGCCATACTTGTTGCCAAAGGATACAGTCAACAAGAAGGCATTGACTATGAGGAAACATTTGCCCTTGTTGCTAGAATGGAAGCCATCAGGATCTTCCTCGCCTATGCAACATACATGAACTTCATAGTTTACCAAATGGATGTCAAAAGTGCATTCCTTAATGGAAAACTTAAGGAAGAAGTCTATGTGCAACAACCCCGTGGGTTTGAAAGCAGTGAATACCCTGACCATGTCTGCAAGTTGGACAAAGCCATGTATGGATTGAAAAAAGCTCCAAGGGCATGGTATGAAACCCTTTCAGCCTTCCTCATCCAAAACAAATTTGTTAGAGGAAAGATAGACAACACCATGTTTATCTATAGGACAAAGGGAGATGTAATTCTAGTTCAAGTGTATGTTGATGACATCATATTTGGCTCAACAAATTACAAACTTTGCAAATAATTTGAAACAGTGATGACAAAGAAATTTGAAATGAGCATGATGGGTGAACTTACATACTTTCTTGGACTACAAATCAAACAGACTGACAAAGGAATTTCCATCAGTCAAGAGAAGTACACTAGAAACCTACTGAAGAAATATGAGCTCACTGATTGCTCTTCAGTAAAGACCCCCATGGTTCCTCTAAACAATCTTGGGCCTGACCTAACATGGAAATCAGTGGATCAAACCTTGTTCATAGGTATGATAGGAGCACTGATGTATCTCACTGCTTCAAGGCTTGATATACAATTTGCAGTCTGCCTATGTGCAAGATATCAGTCTGATCCCAGAGAATCACATCTCACTGCTGCCAAGAGAATTATCAGGTACCTAAAGGGTACACTAAACCCTGGTCTATACTATCCAAGGTGCTCAGGCTTTGATCTCAAAGGGTACTCAGACTCTGACTATGCAGGCTGCAACATTGACAGAAAGAGCACCTCAGGCTCTTGTCAAATTCTTGGAGGAAAACTTGTATGTTGGAGCTCTAAGAAACAACAATCAGTGCCGATGTCCTCAGATGAGGCTGAATATGTTGCAGCATCTAGTTGTTGTGCAAATGTGTTATGGATGAAAAGTCAACTTAGTGACTATGACATTCACTACAAGATGGTACCCATCTTTTGTGATAACACAAGTGCAATAGCCATCTCAAAAAACCTTGTACTTCATCAAAGAACCAAACACATTGATATCATATATCACTTCATCAGGGACCACATCATTAAATGTGACATTGAGTTACACTTCATCCCCACTAAATATCAACTAGCTGATATATTCACAAAACCTCTGGATGAACCTACTTTCAGAAGACTGAAAGCAGAATTAGGCATGTTGGATATTGAAAATCAGTCCACTGATTGAACAATATCCTCATGGTGGAAATATACTCAGGTCCCTGATCACAACTACACCTTAGTGAGTACCAAAACATATCCTGACTCACTGAATAACCTCCAAACTCACTGAATGGAATCTTATTCAAGGGCTCATGACACTGACAAAAGACATTCAATTCAAAACTAAATGCTTTAAGTACTTAGTTAGTAAATGTCCTAGGTTGGTGACTGAACATATTAAATAAATAGAATATATGTTCTTTTTGCCTAACTGGCTACCACTCATGGGCCCTCACATACCCTTTCACATCCCACTTGGCATTAAATGCCCTCGCTCAGAAATAATATCTTATGATATTTTATGTGGTGACATCATTCCTGCAAAAGCGTCTTTTGCAGTACTGCAAACTGTTCACCTCGACTGTTACAAAAAAAAACCGGGAAAATAGAGTGGTGGCATTAAATGCGGATATCAAACATTTCATTTAAAATCGTTTTCAAATCAAGATTTTGGAAATTACAAAACCAATCCCTCACCACCACTCTATAAATACCCCTCTCAAAACAGAGAAAAACACACACACAAAAATCTTAACGAAACTCTGGTAAAAATTTCTCAAAGCAAAGTTGTGTGTATCTTTTTGTCAAAAACTATTTTTCACAAACTTGTTCGTGTTAAAACCTTGATAAACAACAAGATTTTCATCTTCGTGTTCATCTGTTTTCTAACATCTTTCATACATAGCCATTTCAAACCCTAAAATCCTTTTCTTTACCTAAAATGGCTGCTGACCAAGGAATCATGTATGCACCCCAATGGGCACACATGACTCTGGATGATGTTACCTTTCAAACCAATAATGTTATAGGCAATTTTACACACCCTAAGGAAGTCCCAGCCTATAAAGAAATTATTAAATTTTTATACAACTGTCCTTTAAAAGATGCCTTCACCAGATGCCCTTCAGTGCTCTACAAAAACCTCCTCAGTGAGTTTTGGAGCATTGTTGTTGCCTTTCACCCAAACCCATCCACTGATGACTCTGAGCCTCGTCCACTTAGGGAATTTATCATCAAATTCTCAGTGATGAACGGAAAAAGGCCACTGACCTTAGACTTTGCTACCTTTAGTTCATCCACTGGGTTGGACTACAATCAGGGCGAGTATGTTTCTTACCCTGAGACTGACGTTGTAAAGGGTGATCTAACCAAAATTGCCCTTGACCCGAGTTACTTGGACAAAGTCCCAGTAACCAAAAACTCGTTTCCCGTGGCTTGGAGAATCCTATTCACTTTTGTGATTCAGGTTCTCGGCGGGAACTGCTCATCCTTTGAACAGGTTAATTCTATTCATATGATGATGACCTATAGTCTCATGACTAGAACTAAGGTCGACATGGGTGAGATCATTTATAGTGATCTCATAACCAAGCTCATGAGTAAGTCTAGGAATTCCTACGTGTCTTATCCTAGATTTATCCCTTGTGCTCTAGAAAGGTTACGGGGTTCTGACTACACTCGGGATGTAAAAACTGGTTTTACATGTAGCATCCTGAGTTCATCAAACTTTAAAAAGGACCCTGCCCAAGTCTCCCAAATTGAATTGACGGACCACATGATTATTGTAAACAATCATGTGGACTCAGTGTATCCACCTCCCCCTTCTAAAAAGAAGAAGGGACGAAAGTCTAAGACTGTGACTAAGACCTTACCCAAGTCACTGGGCCTTGAGGCTTCAGGATCACAACCTCCTAAAAGGAGAAGAAAGCCTAAGCCCACTGAAACACCTGATGAGACCCTGGTACAACCACCCCCGTAGGAAACGAAGGAAATTGGTACATCACAGTCAGTGTCCTTAGCCCCACCAACAACTCCCAAAGATCCAGAAGGAAACATACAACCCGCTGGTAGGGGAGCGCCTTTAACTCAGCCTGATGAGGACATTCGCAAATCACAGCTTTTGTCTGAGGGCACAACTACTGATCCAAAGACTCATGGGGAAATATACAACCCACTGATACTGATGAAGCGAAAAGTGTACCGCTTTTAAGGGGTCATTTAAGCCCTAAATCGTATTTATTTGATCAAATATTGCCCTAAATCGTTCCTTTTGTCATTTTAGGTACTTTTGAGAAGAAATCTGGAAAAGGAAGCATTTTGGACGTTTTTGGAGCATAAAAGTGAAGAAAACGACAAAGTCTCAAAATCATGCTAAAAGTTACCTTTGACGGCGTCAGGATTATCCCTGGACGGCGTCATGGCTTGGCAAGAAAAGGTGGATGTGAAAATTACTCATGATAAGCCAGTGAAAATTGCATGGGAATTCTGACGGCGTCACGCTTTAATATGATCAAGTTCGTCACGGCTTAATTTAGAGAGGGACGGCGTCACGCATAATCTTGACGGCGTCAAGCCCTGATAAGCCAGAACGGATTTTGGAGAGCTAAAGAGGGACGGCGTCAAGAAGGTCATCCGGGAACCCTAAAAGCGGCGAGGTGACGGCGTCACACTCCATAACGTGACGCCGTCAGATCTGAAAGTCTATATATAGATTTGCAATTTTTTGTCATTAGTGTGGAACTTATTGGGGAACTTTGTATGTGAAAACCCTAGGACGAATTTGGCAGCTTTTTCAAGGCTTTTTGCCTTGAGATCTTCCATGTTACATTGAAGATAAGTTATCAATTAATCATTCAATATGTCTATGTGTTGTTTGATTCTATCTTGTTCTTGTCTTTTGTTTAACATGTTAGGCTAGATTTATCTTGTGTTTGCTTAGATCTAATGAAACCTAGCTATTGATTATTGGTTATTAGTGTGTTGTTAGTTGTATTGGATGATTGTTTATCTATGTTAGGCTTAAGAAAACTGGCTAACTTCCTATTCGGTAACTTGCTTGAACGTCTTAAGAAACATGAACCAATGCGTACTAAAGGTTTTTATGGTTGTATTTAATGCACAAGCGAATTCTAGTGATCCCATGTTAGGAGCTTCCTAGCCGGCTCGACATAGGAGTGAAGTAGGAGCTTGTAGAGTTGGGGAAGTACGTACGCCACCCCACGAATGGTATTAAGGAATACACCCGTCATCCACGCAATTAATACACACTAATCAACCGGTAAAAGATAGTTAGGGAGTAAGGAAATCTAAGTAAACACATTTCCCTCCACATAAGTTTTCACCAATCTTTTCATTTTCTGTTATTTTATTTTATTTGCATTCGTAGTAATTTGGGTTAGTTGACTAGCAACTAATTCCGCCCACTCTTTCAAACCTGAGATTTTACTTGCTTTCATAAAAAAATATAAAAACACAAAAAGAATCTTCTCTCACCCTTAGACCTATTAGAGTAGTTTTTCACACCTAACGAACACTATTCCCTGTGGAGAACGATCAATCCCCCGTACTTACCACTACACTATACTACATCGGTCAGGTACACTGCCTGGTGGGGTTGTAAGCCTCTTGAGATCCCTCGAGAGGTAAAACCTGTTGTAAGGTTGCAAAACCACGCATCAAGTTTTTGGCGCCGCTGCCGGGGAATAGTTATTGTTTAGGTTGAATTTTTATTTTATAGGTCTACTCATTAGATTCCCTTCTAGTGAGATTTTTATTTTCTTTTTCTAGGTTTTCTTTAGTCTATCTTTTTCTGCTCCGTCCATTGCTCAAATCTTCCTTGGCCATCATGGTAAACGAAGATTTCTCCAATCTCAGAGTCACCAGGAGTCGTAGTTCACTAAGCGATCTTATTTCACCCTACGCAGAACCTGATAGGGAAATGCGAAGATTAAGGCGGCTCTTTGCAACACCTGAACCATCTGGCTTTGCCATCAACTTTGATGATGCCCTCTCCGAGGAAGAATCTAATCATCACTCTACACCTCCTAGCCCTCAACCCAATCACGATATGGAGGTTCCCGAAAACCCAATTCCTAAATGCCTCAAGGACTACTCTTCTCCCACCCCACGTGGTTTTTCCAATGCTATCGTTTTTCCAAATGAACGCACAGATGGGGTCTTGCGTGCAACCGATATTTGGCTGGTCCAAAGTGTATGCAAGTTTCACGGATTGAAAACTGAAGACCCAATCCAACACATCAAGGACTTCCTGAAAATAGTGGATACCCTCCATACGGACGGAGCCACTAGAGATACCTCCCGGCTGCGATTCTTTCCCTTCACCCTTCATGAAAAAGCCGGAGACTGGTATAACCAACTTCCCTCCGAATCTATTTTCACATGGGAACAGCTTGCCTCAAAATTCTATGAGAAATTATTTCCATTAGGAAGAACTTCAACGTTAAGAGACGAAATCTTCCGCTTCCATATTGGACCAGCTGAACCCATTCACGAATCCTGGATCAGATTCAAAGATCTGATTAGACAAGTCCCTCATCATGGCATTGAACTCTGGCTTCTTGTCCAAATCTTTTATGATAGTGTCCCTAAAAGCGACCAATTTGGCATTAATAATTCGGTAAAAGGAAAAATAGCCAACCTAAGCGCTGAGGAAGGATGGAATAGAATTGAGGAATACGTAAATGATCAAGACGATACCTGGGATGAACCCGATTCGATCATGACCATTTCCAAGATCATGAAAGAGCCTCCTTTTTCTAGCCGGTTGAGTAGAATGAATGATCAAGTCTCTTATTTAGACAAGTCACAACCAACTAAACGGTTGTCAAACCCATACTTGATCTGTGACCAATGTGGTGGCCCGCATGAAGTGGAGGAATGCGGGGATGATACCACCACCGAACAAGCATGCTTGTCAAGCCACGACATCTTCGATGATCCTTCGCTCTTAACTTTCTACCAAAACAATGATTTCACCCCTTGGGGAAATCTTGTGAGAGAAGAGGGAGGAGGAGAATGTCCTGACTATAAGGTTAGGAGCACTTTTGAGGATGATCTTGGGCATTTCACGCTTGAAAAGAATTTGCAACTAAATGGTCTCGACAACCTTATCAATAGCCAACAAAATGACATAAGGGCCATATTCGCTGAACTCAACACCACTCTCGACGGCCTTGGTGAACCTCAAAGAGATCCCTTACTAGCCATCACCACTCGTGCTGGAACAACTACTAAGGATCCACCTTACCCAGCTCAACAATCTAACATCATGGAACCCAACACCCCTCATGAGGAGGAAGATAATGTGAACGATGAGAATCCCGAAAAAACCTCTCAGGTAACTCCCTCTCAACCTACTCCAACCAAACAGCCCATTAAAGTCCCATACCCGTCCCGTCTCAAGAATCAAAAGGTCAAAAATGATAATAAAAGATTCCTGTCATATTTGAAAAATTCGGTCGTCACCATACCCCTTCTTGATGCATGCTACCATATGCCCAAATATAGTACATACTTCAAGAAGTTGCTAACCAACAGAAAAGGGCTCGAGGGTCTTGTAACCTTAGGAGAAGAATGTTCTGTGGTGACTCAACGAGGGCTGCCAAAGAAGGTGGACGATCCGGGTAGTTTCACCCTACCCTGCTCAATAGGATCTCTTTCAGTCAAGAATGCTTTAGCCGACTTAGGAGCAAGTATCAATCTTATGCCACATTCCATGTTCCTTAAATTAGGGTATTCTGGGTTGAAACCAACCCGTATGAACATCCAACTAGCCGATAGATCAGTCAAATACCCCTTAGGAATATGTGAGAATGTGCTGGTTAAGGTAGGGAAGTTCAAATTTCCAGTTGACTTCGTCATCTTAGAGATGGAAGAAGATGACTTAGTACCCATTATTCTAGGGAGGCCATTCCTTGCAACTGCTCGTGCTGTTATTGATGTTCATGACGGCAAACTAACCTTACGAGTGGGGGCCGATAGCTTAACCTTCGACATCAAGGACACAATGAATCTTTCTCTCGAAACAGATAATCAGCTGTATTTCATCAAAGAAATCGATGAACTATCCGACGAGATTGACAATTGTATAGATGAACAGATGGAAGCTGGTTGGTTGCGAGATGAAGCTTTCTTACCCATCTTTGAGGAGGAAAAGACTATGGATGTAAACGCAGTCTCTTTTATCCCAGACAAGAAATCGAACAGCTTGAGCTTCGTAAACCCGAGAACAAACTTAAACCCTCCATCATCGAGCCACCTGCGGTAGAATTCAAGGAACTCCCAACAAACCTTGAATATGCTTTCCTCCAAGGGGAAGATCAACTTCCGGTAATCATAAGCTCTTCCTTGAAAAGTGAACAAAAAGATAAACTCTTAGGAGTTTTAAAAAAATATAAAGGAGTTATAGCATGGAGTGTAGCCGACATCAAGGGGATTGACTCTACTTTCTGCACGCATAAAATCCTCATGGAGGAGGATTATAAACCCACCGTGCAGCCTCAAAGACGAGTAAACCCCAACATTAAGGAAGTCGTGAAAAAGGAAGTCATTAAGCTCCTAGATGCAGGGCTAATTTACCCAATTTCCGACAGTCCATGGGTAAGTCCTGTACAGGTTGTACCAAAAAAGGGAGGAATGACAGTAGTAAAGAACGATAAGGATGAGTTAGTACCTCAACGAACAGTAACTGGATGGCGTGTGTGCATCGATTATAGGAAGTTGAATGATGCAACCCAAAAAGATCATTTCCTTCTCCCATTTATCGACCAAATGTTGGAAAGGTTAGCAGGGCATGAGTACTACTGCTTCCTAGATGGGTTCTCAAGGTATTTCCAAATCCCTATCGCTCCTGAGGACCAAGAAAAGACTACGTTTACATGCCCTTATGGCACCTTCGCCTACAAGCGAATGCTCTTTGGACTATGTAACGCCCCCGCCACTTTCCAGCGCTGCATGACGGCAATCTTCCATGAGTTAATGGAAGACAGCATGGAGGTCTTCATGGATGATTTTTCGGTCTTTGGAAACTCTTTTGATCGCTGTCTTGCTAACCTTGAGAAAATGCTCAAACGTTGTGAGGAGACTAACTTGGTACTAAACTGGGAAAAGTGCCACTTTATGGTAAAAGAAGGGATTGTGCTAGGGCACAAAATTTCAGGAAGTGGAATTGAAGTAGACCGGGCAAAAATTGAAGCTATATCCAAACTTCCCTATCCAACAACTGTCAAGGCAATCCGTAGCTTTTTGGGTCATGCTGGCTTCTATAGGAGATTCATTAAAGATTTCTCAAAGGTAGCTAAACCAATGACTCAGTTGCTCATGAAGGATGCCCCGTTCGACTTCTCTCAAGAGTGCAAGGACGCATTCGATCGATTGAAGCAGGAACTTACCCAAGCTCCAATTATGGTTACCCCTAACTGGGAGTTACCCTTTGAAATCATGTGCGATGCTAGTGATTATGCTGTTGGAGCAGTATTAGGCCAAAGGCTTAACAAACACTTTCAACCAATATACTACGCTAGCAAAACCATGAATCCTGCTCAAGAAAACTACACTACCACTGAAAAGGAATTACTAGCCGTGGTATTTGCTTTTGATAAGTTTCGCCAGTATCTTGTCCTTTCTAAAACGGTTGTTTTTACAGATCATTCAGCTATTCGATATCTTTTCGCTAGACAGGATGCTAAACCACGGTTACTTCGTTGGATCCTACTATTGCAAGAGTTCGATGTTGAAATTCGTGATAAGAAAGGAGCAGAGAATCTTGCGGCTGATCATCTCTCTCGTCTCGAAAACCCCAGCCTTGCTGAATCTGACAAGAGTGAGATTCGGGAATCATTTCCTGAAGAGCAGCTCATGTCAATAAATGATTCTGAACCTTGGTATGCGGATTATGCTAACTACCTGGCAAGTAGAGTCATTCCTGAGTATATGAGCAGGCATGAAAAAAAGAGGTTCTTTAATCAATTAAAGTACTACTTTTGGGATGAACCCTTCTTATTCCGAAGATGTCCGGATCAGGTAATCAGGCGTTGTGTTTCGGAAAAAGAGGCTGTCAGAATTATGAAAGAGTGTCATGCAGGTCCATCGGGAGGACATCACGGAATGAACACTACTGCACGAAAGGTCTTCGACGCAGGATTCTATTGGCCTACAATATTTCGTGATGAGAAGGGAATGATACAGACTTGTGACGCATGTCAAAGAGCTGGGAATATCTCTAGGAGGGATGAAGCCCCACAGAACTATATACAAGTTTGCGAGGTTTTCGATGTTTGGGGAATTGATTTCATGGGACCCTTCCCATCTTCAGGAGGGAATGAATACATCTTAGTGGCAATTGACTATGTTTCGAAATGGGTGGAAGCGCAAGCCCTTAGGACTAACGACGCTAGGGTAGTCATTCATTTCTTAAAAAAATTGTTCGCTAGGTTCGGAATTCCGAAGGCTCTTATCAGCGACAGGGGAACCCATTTTTGCAATTCGCAAATGGAGAAAGTTATGAAAAGATATGGAGTCTCTCACCGATTCTCCACCGCTTACCATCCTCAAACCAATGGTCAAGTCGAAAACACTAATAGAGCCATAAAGAGAATACTAGAGAAAACGGTCAATCAAAACAGAAAAGATTGGTCTTTTAAGCTCGATGAAGCTTTGTGGGCATTTCGAACCGCTTATAAGACACCAATCGGGACAACCCCGTTCCGTATGGTATATGGCAAGGCATGCCACCTTCCAGTAGAACTGGAACACAAGGCGTATTGGGCACTTAAGGCTTGTAATTTGGACTATACGGTTGCGGGAACAAATAGATTCTTACAGCTCCAAGAGCTCGATGAATTGAGATTAGAGGCTTATGAATCTTCCATTACATACAAAGAAAGGGCAAAAAGATGGCATGACCAACTGATGCGCGTGATGTGTCGTTGCGGTTTAGCAGTTTTAATGCCTACTCAAGTTTTAAATTTATATTTAGCCGACTTATCAATAACACACACACTTAACGAGCAGTGTACCCGGTCAGTATGAAGATAATGGTAAGTAGAGTGTCGATCACTAAGACTGGAACGTATTATCTCGTTATTCTAATCAGTATTTTAATATACTAACGCAAGGGGGTTTCAGCCTGAGAGACTGGCACGATTTGTTGCAATTAAATAATAAAATAAACCAATAGGCATGAATCAGCAAGTAGCACACACGTACACAGATAAATACTTGAGACAATAAGAGGGCTGTCCTTATGATTAAGTAGATTGTCACTTGTTTTATTGATAGCTTTATATGAAGTGTATGTAGTTAACCCTTTCTCGTTGGTCCTAATCTTATCGGCGAGTAAACCCTTAATGATTACTTATGTCTAAAAGTTATTCCTAAGTGATCAATTTAGTAATAACCGTGGGAGCCACATTATGTCCCGCAGTCAAATGCCCGCAAGCCACTAATAAACACAGAGGTTATCAATGCACTAATAAGTAGTAACCAAAGACATCAACATATAAACTTTAATTGATGGGAAAGCAAGTATTAAAGGGAGTGCAATCTTTCGTTGTCACATTACACAAGCCACCAATCCTGATGAATTAAAGTTTGCTAACACAATAAAACAAAACTACTTAATGAATTAAATACATGCAGCACCTTCTTACAGCTCTTGTATCTTTGATTTGGGTGTGTCTTGTGCTGCCTCCTTGACTGAATTCGTCCTTTGTTCTTCTGTTCGAACTTCGGTTTTAGGTTTTCCGGAACTTGTAATTCGTCTGGTCTACGGGGTATTTATAGTTTCTGTCTGAGGGAGGATGCGGCGCATCTACTAAGTAGATGCGGCGCATGTACTTAACTTCGCGTGGGGTCCAAGATTATAATATTCAGGAATATTCGTACACCGCCAGAAGATGCGGTGTAACTCCATGATTAGATGCGGCGCATGTCCTCTTGTATCTTGGATCGTATCTGGTGATATCTTGATAGAGATGCGGCGCATGTCGAGAGTGAGATGCGGCGCATCTGGAGCAGAATTGACTTGATCTTGTCCATGTCAGTAGACCTTCAACTTTATGCACGTTTTGCTCCATTATTAGTCCAAAATCGCTAAGTTTCACCAAATGCTTGTTTTTACCTGAGAATTACAAAAGTAAACGATTAAGTATCAATCCTCATACATAATATAGTAAAACAAGTCAAATTAATAGGATAAATGATAGTAATAAAATGTACTTATTTGAGTTCATCAAATATCCCCCCACTTGAACTTTACTTGTCCCCAAGTAAACCTTAGAATTTCTTTTATGAAAATGTATCCTAAAAGATGTTAGGATTTATTTTTATATTTAAGCATGTATTCGTTCATTTCATAATCACACAACTAAACACTTAACGATTCAGAAGTAAAATAAAATAAGTCGATAAAAGCAAATCTAATCGTTTAACTGTCCAGTCGTGACGAATATTCTATCATAAGCTTGGCAAGTATACACATCTCCACCACTAAAGCTAAGGAGTAACAAGTCTAAAGCGGTAAAAAGGGTTTTTAGGCTTAAGGGTTAATTATTCTCTTTCACTATCGATCTCAAATTCCAGAAAAGGCGACAAAATCACAAATACATGATCGAATCCACGAACACGATACTTGCAATTGCTCAAATCCTTAACTCGAATAGGCTAAAGATAGGTCCAAACTTCACCAATAATAATATATCAAAAAGGGCGACAAAATCATAAATACATAGCCGAATCCACGACTACGATACTTAAGATTGCTCAAATCCCTAATCTCAATAAATCAAAGGTTCGGTTGGATAAAGAATAATAAAGGGCATGGATAACATTTGGGATATAAATTGGTATAAAATGAAAAATAAACAAAACAAATAAATTAAAATCCTAAGTGTGGTTAATCACTATCCCAACCATCCCATGAATAAGACTCATATCATCGAATAACTCACGCTTTAACACTTGAAACACACGCTTTAGGTAGACACGAATTATACTCAACAAGATCTTAATCAAAGAATAAACCTTAATTGGCGTTCCCATAACTGCCAATTCCCATTCAATCCATAGATATAGTACAACAAATAGTGGCGATATCGACCACTTACATAACTTTACATAAGTTGGTTAAAACAAACATCCAACTTTTCTTTCTTTCTTTTTCTTTTCTCATTTTTTCGATTTTTTTTTTTTTTTTTTTTTTTTTTTTTTTTTTTGACATCAACATAGATGTGTAAAATTTCACCACATCACTATAACTTTCTTTCCGGATAATTTTTCCATACTTTTCATGACTTCAGAAATAATGGTAATAGTGAAAGTAGTAAACACACGAAAAATAAACTCCAAAATATACAATATTTACTTTCACTCCAATTGCATTGTGCAATTTCCCGACCTAGCCATAGATAATGAATTACGCACGCGAACACAGGTAATGTAAGGAAACACACTTTGCCTATAGCAATCAACCAACCACGGATTCTAATCTACAGGGTAGGCTAAGGTGTAAGGGTGTAACGAAACATTTTAAACATAGGTGTAAGAAACGAAAGGAATGGCTCTGAGGGTTTTTCTAGGGGTATCTTACTCTAAAAATGAGAGTAACAAAAGGGTTTATACGGGGTTAACTAACCAGTGTAGTTAGTTAATAACACATAACATATAATAGGCTATTTGGGTGTAATCCTAGAAATTTACCAAGTTGGACAAGTCACTCCAATTATATAAATAATACTTATTATGGTGGTCTCGAATAGTATACAAGCCAAGTTCTAAAGTTTACAAGTCACCGGCACACTCATAGATTTGTGAATTTTGAAAAATCACAATTTTTGAAAATAACGTCATGTGTGCAGTTATGCAACTTAGATCTTAAACAAAAACATGCTAAAAAAATTTTTAAGTTTGATATATTAAGCACATTTTAAGCATAATTTTTGAAAAAGTTTAGGACAAGTAATTGTTAAGTGTTCTAATTCTCCAATCCCCCCACTTAAGTTAAACAACGTCCTCGTTGTTTGTATAAAAGGTTAAAAAACTGGAAAATAAAAGAATTAGAACAGAAAAACTCCCCTGAGATTTGCTCGGTATGATCCTCCATTAGTATAAGAGCAAAAATCAACTTCTTGTGGATTAGAACGTTAAAGCTTCATACTTGATGTATCCACAGGAAATCCAGGAAACTATAATACCACCAACACTTTAAAACACACCTAAGATAAGAAAGGTTCAAGCTTTGCATAATACATTAGTAGTTAGGAAAAATAAAACTTAAAAATTAAAACTGAAAATCATCAGGTCAGTCGATGCGCCGTATCTTATTGAAGAAGATACGCCGTATCGAGCCTGGAATAAATACGGATCAGAATAAAGATGCGCCGCATCCTTAACCAGGGATGCGCCGCATTAAAATAAACTGATAAATAGTTTTAAAGTCGAAAATAAAAATGCAGAAAAATAAAATAAGATATGACCATTGCAGGAGATGCGTCGCATCTCAGAATTGAGATGCGCCGTATCCTCATGCGGCCTGGACTGACTCGACACAGAAAACAGAATAATAAAAGATAATTCCGGGTTGTCTCCCGGTAAGCACTTGTCTTTATTCCAGAGTCTTCAAGTTAGACTCACGTTCAGCTCATCATTCCAATACTTCAGGTTCAAACTCCACCACCTCGTTCTCATTATCCTCAATTTTATTATCAAAGTATTTCTTCACACGTTGCCCGTTCACTTTGAATATATAACTATTTTTATCGCATATTTCAATAGTTCCATATGGATACACTTTCTTGACAACGAACGGTCCCGTCCATCTTGATTTAAGTTTACCAGGATACATCTTTAATCTTGAATTAAATAGTAGCACTTTCTCTCCAATAGTAAACGTTTTATCCCCACGTAACCTCGAGTCATGCCATCTTTTAGTTCTTTCTTTGTAGATCTTAGTATTTTTGTAGGCCTCATCTCTTAGTTCATAGAGTTCATTAAGTTCCATGAAACGGTTCTTCGTCGCAACTTCCATATCCATATTATAGTTCGTCAAAGCCCAATATGCACTTTGTTCAACTTCGACCGGTAGGTGGCATGCTTTTCCGTATACAAGACGAAATGGAGTGCATCCCGTCGGTGTCTTAAAGGCGGTACGGAATGCCCATAAAGCATCATTTAACTTGTCAGACCACCCTTTAGGATTATATCCAGTCATTTTTTCAAGGATTCTTTTTATAGCTCTATTGGTTACTTCAGTTTGACCATTTGATTGAGGATGGTATGCGGTGGAAACCCTATGATATACTCCATATTTTTGCAAGGCTCTTCCCATATGGTGATTACAAAAGTGTGTTCCCCTATCACTAATCAATGCTTTAGGAATTCCAAACCTAGAGAACAAACTTTGCAAAAATTTAAGTACTACCTTGCTGTCGTTTGTTGGAGATGCTTGCGCTTCGACCCATTTTGATACGTAATCAACAGCAACCAAAATATATTTATTACCTTTAGATTCTGGAAACGGTCCCATGAAGTCTAATCCCCATATGTCAAAAACTTCACATACATGGATATAGTTTTGCGGCATTTCGTTTCTTGATGTAATATTTCCGGATCGTTGACACGCATCACATCCTTTTATATAATCTTTCGCATCCTCCAACATAGTGGGCCAATAAAATCCCGCATCCAGGATCTTTCTTCTTGTGATGATTGGACCGTGATGTCCCCCTGTTGGCCCAGAATGGCAATGTGCCAATATTGATGCGATGTCATCACCGTCTACGCATCTTCGTATAATATTGTCAGGACATAATTTAAAGGCATAAGGTTCATCCCAAATATACTCGTTAGCGCGAGTTATAAACCTTCTTTTCTCGTCGGATGTTAGCCCTTTTGGAATTTCATTTGCAACAATAAAGTTTATAAAGTCGGCATACCATGGTCCATTATTATTGCTCTTAATTCCTACCATCATAAGGTGTTCATCAGGAAAGTCATCAGCTATTTCCCTCTCGTCAAGCACCTCCATATCAGGGTTTTCAAGTCTAGATAAGTGGTCAGCAGCTAGATTCTCGGCACCCTTTTTATCTTTAATTTCAATATCGAATCCTTGGAGCAATAAAACCCACCTAATAAGCCTTGGCTTGGCATCCTGTTTATTGAACAAATACTTCAAAGCATAATGGTCAGTGTAAACCATAGTTTTTGACAATATAAGATATGATCTAAATTTATCGAATGCAAAAACTACTGCTAAAAGTTCTTTTTCCGTGGTGGTGTAGTGTTCTTGGGCATTATTCAATGTTTTGCTAGCATAATAAATTGGTTTAAATTTCTTATCTATCTTTTGGCCAAGTACGGCTCCAACAGCATAATCACTAGCATCACACATTAGTTCAAAAGGCAGATTACAATCAGGCGAAATCATAATGGGTGCAGAAGTTAGTTTTTCTTTAAGTATATTAAATGCCTTTTTGCAATCTTCAGAAAAATCAAACTTTGCATCCTTTAGCAACAATTGGGTCATAGGCCTAGATATTTTTGAAAAATCCTTTATGAATCTACGATAAAATCCAGCGTGCCCTAAAAAACTTCTTACGCCTTTTACGTTAGTGGGGTAAGGTAGTTTAGCAATTACATCAATTTTAGCTTTATCGACTTCTATACCTTTCCCAGAAATCTTATGTCCTAACACAATTCCCTCTCTAACCATAAAGTGACATTTTTCCCAATTAAGAACAAGGTTAGTTTCTTCACACCTAGCAAGCATTTTATCAAGTTTAAAGAGACAATCACTAAATGAGTTACCGAACACCGAGAAGTCGTCCATGAAGACTTCCATAAAATCTTCTACCATATCATGGAAGATAGCCGTCATACAACGTTGGAAAGTAGCAGGGGCGTTGCATAGTCCGAACGGCATTCTCCTATAGGCGAAGGTTCCATAAGGGCAGGTGAAAGTCGTCTTCTCTTGATCCTCGGGGGCAATGGGTATTTGGAAGAAACCTGAAAAACCATCCAAAAAACAATAATAATCATATCCTGATAGTCTTTCTAACATTTGATCAATAAATAGAAGAGGGAAGTGATCTTTTCGCGTAGCATCATTGAGTTTGCGGTAGTCGATGCAAACTCTCCATCCGGTAACAGTTCTTGAAGGGATTAGCTCATTGTCGTCATTGAGTACTACCGTCATTCCTCCTTTTTTTGGTACAACGTGGATAGGACTGACCCACGAGCTGTCGGAAATTGGGTAGATAAGTCCGGAGTCAAGTAACTTTACGATTTCATTTTTCACCACATCTTGGACTTTTGGATTCAAACGCCTTTGAGGTTGGATAGTTGGTTTGAATTCATCCTCCATAAGGATTTTATGTGTACAAAATGACGGGCTAATTCCCTTAATATCAGACATACTCCACGCTAATGCTCCTCTTCGTTTATATAGTACCTGCAAAAGAGACTCTTTTTCTTTTGGCGTTAAGTCAGATGCAATAATAACGGGTGAATTAGTATTTCCGTTTAAATAAGCATATTCCAAAGTAGAAGGAAGATCCTTAAGCACAGGTTTAACATTATCAATTTCAGTAGCACTAGCGGAATAAACCTGTTCTTTAATTATATCGCTGCTGTCATCAGATAGATGCGCCGCATCGAGGTTTTCGATGCGCCGCATCGCGTTACATACAGCAGAGTCAACAGCAAAATTATAATCAACAGTATTCTCATCTACTTGATCTTCTATAGCAATTGCGTTTTCTAAATTTTTAAGCAGAAAAGAATCAAGCAAATTATTCTTTAACAATTTCTGAGTAAATTGATTAATCGTATCATCAGAAACATCGATGTTATAGCATTCATCGTCATCGGATTCATCTTTACTCATAGATTGTTCCATGTTAAACTCAACCTCATCTTTCCCTATGGTAAAAGTTATTTTTTTATTAAAAACATCAATTATGGCCCTAGCAGTGGCTAAAAATGGTCGTCCTAATATTATAGGAGTTCTAGAATTTTCAGGCATATCAAGGATAACGAAGTCGATAGGTAATTCAAATTTATCAACTTTTATTAATATATTTTCCGCTATTCCTAATGGGTATTGTATAGATCTATCAGCTAGTTCTAAGCACATCCTAGTAGGTTTTGGTTCACCAAGACCTAATTTATCATACATAGAAGAGGGCATAAGACTTATACTAGCTCCTAGGTCGGCTAAGGCATTCTCAATATGCAAATTTTTAATTTGACAAGGAATAGTGAAACTCCCTGGATCTTTTTCTTTAGATGGAAGTTTGTTGAGCAACGCCGCTGAGCTTCTTTTCCCCATCGTTATGGTGCAAGCCTCTTCGAGTTTAGACTTGTTTGTAAGCAAGCTTTTCAGATATTTAGCATATTTCGGCATTTGCACTAGGGCTTCCATAAATGGTATGCTTAGCTGCAGCTGCTTGAGATTCTCCAGGAATTTCTTTTGATAGGCATCTTCTTTCTCTTTTCTTACCCTATGTGGGAAGGGTGGTGTTGATCGTTTAGGTTCAACAGAAGGTTCTCTTCTAATTACAGGTTCTGGATCAGTCTCTTTTGGTTGCTCTTGCTCAGGTGGTAAAGATTCAGGGGAAATTTTGTTTGTACTGTCATCCTCGGGTGTTTCTCCGATTTGAAAGGTTGACTTTCCGCCTCTAGTTGTAATTCCTTTCAGATCGTGCCTTACCAAAAGAACCTTGTTAAGCACTGTTGACAATTGGTGCACTTCAATTGCCAAACCATTGATCATATTGTTTTGTTCCTTTAGCAACAGCTCATGACTGCCTTTGAATTCAGTGATAAAGTTCCTTGCTTCATGATGTTCTTGTTCGTTGGCTTGAGCGATTAGAAGTGCAAACTCTTCCATAGTAAGGTTTCTTTGGGGTCTTCCGAACCAGTTTGGGAAAATATCGAACATTGTTCCTGAAAATTAAGAACAAGAGGATTTCAAAGTAAAAGTTTCCTAGTATAAGGGTAAGTCAGAATATTTTCCGTTCGGAAATTAGAAAAGAATAAAAGTTGCTGATATCTGCAGACGATGCGCCGTATCCAAAAAGTTGGATACGCCGTATCTTAATACGTTAAAATTTAATCAGACTTTATCCAGAAAATAGATACGCCGCTTAGAATTTAAGAATGCGCCGTATCGAATTAATTAATCAAAAATCAACTTATCTAATTAAAATTAAATGCGTCGTATTAACGAAAGTTAATGCGCCGTATTTTCGTTACGTTTAAAAATAAAAGATTTTTGATTCAGTAAAATGCGCCGTATCGACAGAGATCGATACGCCGTATCTGTTTAATAATTCGCAAACTGTTTTTAATTAAAATAATAGATACGCCGTATCTGCTAAAGCAGATGCGTCGTATGGCGTTAACGTTTAGAAATTTTTTTTTTTTTTTTATCGAAAAACAGATACGCCGTATCTGCTAAAGCAGATGCGTCGTATTACTTTATCGCTTAGAAAAATTTTCTTATTAAAAACAGATACGCCGTATCTTGGGGAAAAGATGCGTCGTATCGAATTAATTAAACGCGTTGTATTTTTAAAAAAATTAAACGCAATACGCCGTATCTGAGAGATCAGATGCGCCGTATCGTTTGATTTAGCACAGTACAACGATAGCAGAACAGAAAAATACGAAAAATAAAAACAAAAAAAAATTAAACACACAAAAATAAACACAAATAAATAAAAGAAAACAATTAACACACAATACAACAAATATGCAAAATAGTACAATGATGCAATTAATCTAATAAAAAAAAAAAAAAAAACTAATTAAAATACTAATCAAATTAACAGATAATAACAATTCACTCCCCGGCAACGGCGCCAAAAACTTGATGCGCGTGATGTGTCGTTGCGGTTTAGCAGTTTTAATGCCTACTCAAGTTTTAAATTTATATTTAGCCGACTTATCAATAACACACACACTTAACGAGCAGTGTACCCGGTCAGTATAAAGATAATGGTAAGTAGAGTGTCGATCACTAAGAGTGGAACGCATTATCTCGTTATTCTAATCAGTATTTTAATATACTAACGCAAGGGGGT
The DNA here is from genome assembly GCA_021014915.2 of Artemisia tridentata subsp. tridentata. Lineage (NCBI taxonomy): Eukaryota > Viridiplantae > Streptophyta > Magnoliopsida > Asterales > Asteraceae > Artemisia > Artemisia tridentata. The sequence continues at coordinate 406,781,819 of CP139507.1, forward strand.
TTCAGCCTGAGAGACTGGCACGATTTGTTGCAATTAAATAATAAAATAAACCAATAGGCACGAATCAGCAAGTAGCACACACGTACACAGATAAATACTTGAGACAATAAGAGGGCTGTCCTTATGATTAAGTAGATTGTCACTTGTTTTATTGATAGCTTTATATGAAGTGTATGTAGTTAACCCTTTCTCGTTGGTCCTAATCTTATCGGCGAGTAAACCCTTAATGATTACTTATGTCTAAAAGTTATTCCTAAGTGATCAATTTAGTAATAACCGTGGGAGCCACATTATGTCCCGCAGTCAAATGCCCGCAAGCCACTAATAAACACAGAGGTTATCAATGCACTAATAAGTAGTAACCAAAGACATCAACATATAAACTTTAATTGATGGGAAAGCAAGTATTAAAGGGAGTGCAATCTTTCGTTGTCACATTACACAAGCCACCAATCCTGATGAATTAAAGTTTGCTAACACAATAAAACAAAACTACTTAATGAATTAAATACATGCAGCACCTTCTTACAGCTCTTGTATCTTTGATTTGGGTGTGTCTTGTGCTGCCTCCTTGACTGAATTCGTCCTTTGTTCTTCTGTTCGAACTTCGGTTTTAGGTTTTCCGGAACTTGTAATTCGTCTGGTCTACGGGGTATTTATAGTTTCTGTCTGAGGGAGGATGCGGCGCATCTACTAAGTAGATGCGGCGCATGTACTTAACTTCGCGTGGGGTCCAAGATTATAATATTCAGGAATATTCGTACACCGCCAGAAGATGCGGCGTAACTCCATGATTAGATGCGGCGCATGTCCTCTTGTATCTTGGATCGTATCTGGTGATATCTTGATAGAGATGCGGCGCATGTCGAGAGTGAGATGCGGCGCATCTGGAGCAGAATTGACTTGATCTTGTCCATGTCAGTAGACCTTCAACTTTATGCACGTTTTGCTCCATTATTAGTCCAAAATCGCTAAGTTTCACCAAATGCTTGTTTTTACCTGAGAATTACAAAAGTAAACGATTAAGTATCAATCCTCATACATAATATAGTAAAACAAGTCAAATTAATAGGATAAATGATAGTAATAAAATGTACTTATTTGAGTTCATCACCAACGGATTAAGAGACCAAAGGAGTTTTCAGAAGGAGACAAGGTCTTATTATATAATTCTCGCTTAAGACTATTTCCTGGAAAACTTAAATCTAGATGGTATGGACCTTTTACCGTAAGGAGCTCCTCTAAAACCGGAGCCGTTGTGTTGATTGACGACGAAGATAAAGAATTCACTGTGAATATACAACGAGTCAAGCATTATCAAGAGAATGGTAATGAAATGATCAATGAGGAAGACATAACTTTTGATGAAGAAGTCACGTAATGTACGGTGACTTTGAGTCTAGCTACAAGACTCGTTAATAAAGAAAAGCGCTTCTTGGGAGGCAACCCAAGCTTTATTTGCTTTGTGTGTTTATTTATTTGTTTGTTTGATTTTATTTGTTTCCGTGTGTATGTCTAAATTTTATTATTATTGATTCATGTTCAAAACTAATTTGTGAAAATGCTTTATTTTGTTTTTAACTTCGTCTTAACTACATATAAAGGTATTTTGCAAAAGTTAAGTGTAAGGAAAATCTAAATCGGTTTATTAGAGAACAAATGAACATGAATCATAATAATAATAAATGAACATAGATATTAGTATTTGTTTGAGTCAAATGCTTGTATCGAGTCATAATGATGTTTTGCAGGAATTCCAGGAAGTAAGGTATAGGTTTTTCCAAAATTTTTCCGAAAACGTAACATGAGAATTCGGTCAGATCATTTCTGATGGCGTCAGGAGTTACAACCTGACGGCGTCAGGTTTAATTTTCTGAAAATTTGTGAAAGTTTTGTTTTCATAAAAAGTTTTTATTAAATCTATAACTTATAATCTCCAGGAATCTGCAAAATTATCATTCCACAAGCATTATATCCTTATATATAGAGTTTATCCCGCCGATGTTATGCAGGTTTTCGTGTTTGTTTTCTCAGGTTTAACAGGTTATTTTGGACAAGGAAATGTATGTGGAATCAAGCTTTTGGCGATGCACTAGTCATGAAGCTTTTACATTCTCTTTGGAAGAAGATCTAACCGTGTTACTTCATTATCCACCGAGCGAATCAGGGGAGTATTTGATTTCATTCTTTTACTTTATGCTTTTACATCTTGTTATTTGAACATTGGGGACAATGTTCATCTTAAGTGTAAGGGGGTAAAAGTACGATTAGAGAATGCTCTTACGCTTGATTTTTGTTTGTTTAATAATAGATGTGTAATAAAACTGAGAGAAATACCTGTTAGGGCAATTTTAGTGCCAAATTTAAAATTTTTTACAACATATAGGAGTGAAACTTTGATCTTAATGAGCGTCTCACGGATAGGAGTTATATGACTAGCACAAAAACCGTACCACAAAAAAATTTTCCACCCCCAAATATGTGAGGTTCGCCCCTAGAATTGGTAGGAAAAGCATTTATGCTATGATGTGTGTACCGGTAGCACTTAGATTCTAGAACTTGCGTTAGGACCATTCCGAGGCCACAAGTGAGACTACATTCGTGTAGTTAGATTTACTACATGATAAGAGGCATTAGGATTAACCCATTGTTTTACACCTGTGTTTTTGTTATAATTACGTTGGATACATTGGTCAAGTAATTCTCCCACACCCTTTGCGTTGTACTCATTTTTAGTACACGATACCCCTAGTACACCCCTCAGAGCCTATCTTTTCGTTTCGACCTTTAAGCATTTTACTTAAAGGAAGAATTTGTTTACACCCCACTTAAATGTACACCCAAATCGCCTTAGCCTACCTTGTATGCACTCATTTTTAGTGCATTATTGTTACAACATTTGTTTAAACCCAAGTTAATTATCTAGTTGATTACATGGTTGCTAAGTCGAGTCATATCCATGTACATAATGTTTTGGGACGATTGGGACTCATGGGTAAAGTACTAGTGTAATGGAGTAATGGGGAAGAACATCATTTATTACCCCCATATGTGCTAAATATTTTAAAAGTACTCCAAGTTTTTCAATTATCTTAATTCGAGTCATTAGAATAGTTATTTGTAAAGTTATGTAAAAATTCAAGTGTAAGGGGAATGCAATGCCCCTATGATGTATTATTTTAGATGGTAGGGCAAGAGTGTATGCAAAAAAAAAAAAAAAAAAAAAAAAAAAAATCGAAAAATCAAGAAAAATACAAAAAAAATGAGAAAAAGAAAAAAATAGAAAAAACATACGGACTACCATCCCGTTTCATTTTATGTTTATTTTATGTTTTTGTTATTTTGTTTTTAGTTTAAATCGAGTCGAGTCTTGGCTTAGCAACATTGTATAGTACATGTAATTGTTCAAGATCTTTAACTCGCCACCAGTAAAATATCCTTTATCCAACAAAACCGTGTTTTCCTTTTCCCTACACCTAACGTTATAACCCATGTAAAAGCCCTCTTTGATAGTTTATCTTAGGTGCTTACGCCTAGTGGAGGAGGTTTTCGATCCTTTCCCAAGCCTATGGTAATCTATTTGCTATGACAGGTAGTGAGAGATATTATCCGTTTTCATTTATAAGATTTATTTTGATGACACTTGAGAGATGTGAGTATCTAAACACTACTTGTGAGGTGCTAGTGTGTAATCTCCGTGCTTATTATGATTAAAGTGGAATGAATATTTGTTGTAATTACTTTTATGTTAGCATTAAATGACCCCTAACTTGTATTTTGATTAGAATAAAAGCACATTTGCTTGAGGACAAGCAAATCTCAAGTGTAAGGGTATTTGATGAAGCGAAAAGTGTACCGCTTTTAAGGGGTCATTTAATCCCTAAATCGTATTTATTTGATCAAATATTGCCCTAAATCGTTCCTTTTGTCATTTTAGGTACTTTTGAGAAGAAATCTGGAAAAGGAAGCATTTTGGACGTTTTTGGAGCATAAAAGTGAAGAAAACGACAAAGTCTCAAAATCATGCTAAAAGTTACCTTTGACGGCGTCAGGATTATCCCTGGACGGCGTCATGGCTTGGCAAGAAAAGGTGGATGTGAAAATTACTCATGATAAGCCAGTGAAAATTGCATGGGAATTCTGACGGCGTCACGCTTTAATATGATCAAGGTCGTCACGGCTTAATTTAGAGAGGGACGGCGTCACGCATAATCTTGACGGCGTCAAGCCCTGATAAGCCAGAACGGATTTTGGAGAGCTAAAGAGGGACGGCGTCAAGAAGGTCATCCGGGAACCCTAAAAGCGGCGAGGTGACGGCGTCACACTCCATAACGTGACGCCGTCAGATCTGAAAGTCTATATATAGATTTGCAATTTTTTGTCATTAGTGTGGAACTTATTGGGGAACTTTGTGTGTGAAAACCCTAGGACGAATTTGGCAGCTTTTTCAAGGCTTTTTGCCTTGAGATCTTCCATGTTACATTGAAGATAAGTTATCAATTAATCATTCAATATGTCAATGTGTTGTTTGATTCTATCTTGTTCTTGTCTTTTGTTTAACATGTTAGGCTAGATTTATCTTATGTTTGCTTAGATCTAATGAAACCTAGCTATTGATTATTGGTTATTAGTGTGTTGTTAGTTGTATTGGATGATTGTTTATCTATGTTAGGCTTAAGAAAACTGGCTAACTTCCTATTCGGTAACTTGCTTGAACGTCTTAAGAAACATGAACCAATGCGTACTAAAGGTTTTTATGGTTGTATTTAATGCACAAGCGAATTCTAGTGATCCCATGTTAGGAGCTTCCTAGCCGGCTCGACATAGGAGTGAAGTAGGAGCTTGTAGAGTTGGGGAAGTACGTACGCCACCCCACGAAAGGTATTAAGGAATACACCCGTCATCCACGCAATTAATACACACTAATCAACCGGTAAAAGATAGTTAGGGAGTAAGGAAATCTAAGTAAACACATTTCCCTCCACATAAGTTTTCACCAATCTTTTCATTTTCTGTTATTTTATTTTATTTGCATTCGTAGTAATTTGGGTTAGTTGACTAGCAACTAATTCCGCCCACTCTTTCAAACCCGAGATTTTACTTGCTTTCATAAAAAAATATAAAAACACAAAAAGAATCTTCTCTCACCCTTAGACCTATTAGAGTAGTTTTTCACACCTAACGAACACTATTCCCTGTGGAGAACGATCAATCCCCCGTACTTACCACTACACTATACTACATCGGTCAGGTACACTGCCTGGTGGGGTTGTAAGCCTCTTGAGATCCCTCGAGAGGTAAAACCTGTTGTAAGGTTGCAAAACCACGCATCAGATACGGGATTGCCTTCCACGAATCCTAGTGATGGTACTGGCACAAACCCACCAGTCCCTGAAGGACCAAATGGGGACAAAGACAAAGGGGGATTGAAACCACCCGCTGATATGGAACCACTAACCAACCCTAGAGCTCATCAGTCGGGAATTAGACCTGAGGACCAGACAGAGCAAACCCACTCTCTTGGATTTGAGGGGTTAGGACCTGCCCACAACCAAGGCAAGTATTCTAATTAAGAGGAGCCGTCTAACCTATTTTTGCAGTTTGGGTCAATGGCAGATGTTCAGGCTGCTCTTCTCTCTAGTGATGAACTTGATAAAGAGATTGAAGATGAAAAAGTGTTTGAGGCTGGTGATGACTTAGACACTGAACATAAAGAAGCTGAACAAGAACAATAGTCTTCACCATCTCAAAAGCCTGAACAACCACCATTTCAGGCTAGTTCTAATCATGACAATCAAGAAACTAATCAAGTTGAGCAAGAGCCACAATCTTCAGGGTCCGAGTCTTCATGTCCACCTGCTCTTAGGCAGTATGACAATGTGCAACCTCTTACTGAAAGGCAGCTAGTTCAGTATCTTCAATAAATTGCAGCATCATTATTCAGGAAGATCACTGCAGACCAATGGCAACAGCATACTGAGGCTATTTTCAACAATGCTGACCTCAGGGCTACCATTGACCATCAAGCACGGACAGAAAAGCTCTTCTCAGGCTCACTAACAAACCTGAATCAGTATTTGATCAAGTTTCTTAACTTCTTCACTGATGTTACCAACATCCTGAGTTCTATCAAGGAAGCTATCAAAGATGACCCTGCTCTTACCAAGAAGATTCTTGATGCCTCAGAGACTTACATAAAGAATTCTACATCTCTTACTGAGCTCATCTCCCTACTCAACAGCTTTGATCTTCAGGGCCTCAGCTCCTCCCTGAAAGACATCACCACCACCATTAGTCTCCAACAACAACATTTGGCATTAGTGGCACAATCACAAGCATCCATGGCCTGGAATCTCGGGTCTAGGATGACTGCCATTGAACATTCTCAGGCTACTCTCTCCCAGGATTTTGTTGTGCTTCGCCAAGATACCTCAGACATCAAGTCCATGATGACTAAATTGTATCAGGCTTTCAAGGGGCCATCCTCAGATCCCTCATTTAATGTGCCTCAATCGACAGCTGCTTCCACTCAGGCTGCAGCAACTTTTGAGGGGGAGAAGATCACACCAAAACCTGTTATCACTCTAATCCATCAACTTTTCAAGCAGTTAGACCCTCATAAGACATCTCCCTCTCAGTCTAAGGGGGCATGTACAATCTACAACTGCGTTGGTCATCTTAACAACCCCTCCATCTACTGCTGAAGCCACATTCTCAACAGTCACAGTTGCAGTGCCCTTACAATCATACAGACCATCTTCCACTGAAGCTCCACACACTGAACAACCATCATCATCAGCTCAAAAGGACAAAGGAAAATGCATTTTCATTGTCACTGAGCCTGAACAACAAAAGTTAGTGCCAGCATCTAAAGAAGTTCAACAGGACCCTGATGAACCTATCAGCGTACCTTACATGATAGAAGGTAAGTTGCACTTTCTGACCCAAGATGAATTGGATGCTTACATGGAGAAAGAAGAAGCATTGAAGAAGGTCGCTGAAGAAGAAAAGAGACTGGCCCTGACAAACTTGGAAGTCACCAAGATTGTTAAGGATGATGCACCACTGCTAGGCATTGATCCAATGAAAGTCACAATTGATAAAGCTGGGGAAACATATGAAAAGGCTTAGATGGAAGCATTAAAGGCCCTCAAGCTAAAAAAACAGAAAATGGCTGAGAGAAGGAAGCAAAAGATTGAGCAGTACAACTGGTACATGACTCAAAGACTAAGGCCTGAACCAATAAGGCCTGAACCAATAACGTATGTATGGATCTAGCCTAAGTCCAAGCCAGCAGTCATCAAGGTGTACAGAGGCTCCGACAAAAGGAAGTTTGAAGTTCATGATCCCTTTAAGTTTGCTGATTTTGGGATCACTGAGCTAGATGAATTGGGTCCAATCCTTGACAAAAAGAGGAATGTAATTGTTAAGGACCTGATGAAATCCTTGGGAAAAAGGTATGAAAGGCTGAAGGAAATGTCAAACGAACTCAAGATTCAGTCTGCCCTTCCAGCCCCAGCTCCTCAACCATCCCAGGCTCAATCCTCAAGTAGAAATAGGAAACATGTTGAAGCTGAACCTGAGATCAAAGTCCCTGGCCTTGATTGCAATAGAAGTCTTCCTGAGGGTGTTCCTTTTGTAAACAACATGGTCATTGAAGAACCTAAATACGGTATCTTCTTCATTGATGATGTAACACCTAAAAATCTGAAACGTGGTAAAAAGACAAAAATGCCCTCATAACTTAAAATTTTAATTAAAACTCATATAACTTACAATTAAATTACAAAACATATGAAAATGAACCATGTGTGATATGAAATGATTATGAGATACCAAATAATAATTGTTCAAGCCACCAAAAATGTCTATAGCACATGAATAAGTCATATGGGCCTAATTTGCATAAGTATTTTATTTATTTTGGTTTAAAAATATTTAAGTAAGGATAATATCAAAAGAAATAAGGAAAATGATACAAAATAAATATTGATTGATCTATTCCTCTATTAGGCCGATTCTTTTGCTCCCCCCTCCTCCTAATACTCGGCCATATCTCCATTTAATTAACCAAATCATTTTCTTTCTCCTAAAGCAAAACCGAAATACCAAAAACCCTAGTAATAGTCATCAAAAATTCGTGCGACTTCCTGGAGATACAAGACCAATTTTCCTGTGTTCTACATCATCACAAGAAGCTAAGAAAAATAAGTTTCGAATTATTTGTGGCCTGGTTTGATCGTGGTTGGATTTCTTTGTCGCGCGTATAAAAGTAAGGTATAATTCGTTTATAATTAATCCGACCTCTATAAAATTCGTTTCTCATTTTTTTCAAGATCCTTACATCATATATGTTCTATGAAAAATGATTACAAGGTTTTTAAATCGTTCGTGAGGTCGTGGTGAATTTCTCCTTGTCGTGGTGCTCATCCGAGTGGCATAAATTCGTTGCACCTATTCTACTCGTTCTATTTTCGATTTGGTATTTTTCTCATGTCTCTTATGATCTATGAATGTCAAATAAAATGATAAGAACATACCATGCATGATCTACGAATTATATGTGAATTAAATCTTAAAAACGTGTATAAAACCTAAATAATTGTATCCGAATTTTTGAGGCTTCATATTTATTTTATTTGGACTCTATGGCTGTGTTTGGTAAAAGGAGCAGTAGCAGTGAGCAGTAGCAGTGAGCAGTAGCTGTGAGCAGTAGCTGTGAGCAGTAGCCGTGAGCAGTAGCTATTTTTTAAATAAAAACGTTTGGTAATATAGCTGTAGCTGTATTTATATATATGTAAAATGACGTAAAAGGATATATAGGATTTTTATTAGGGATGGGGTAGGGGGTATTTTAGTCATTGAATATAAAAAAGCTCTTGTAAATTTCCAAAGCTTCAAAAGGAAGCATTGGGAAAAAAGTTCTCCTAAAATATTGCTACAACTCATTTCACTCTTACCAAACGAACATCAAAAATAAAAAAGCTAGTTCTCACCGCTCATTAACCAAAAAAGCACAAAAAGCTCCGCGCCAAACATAGCCTATATGATCATATTAATCTGGGAAAAATGTTACTTCGAATTGTCAAGGCTTAAAAATATTTATTTTTGATTTAATTGTTTATGCGGATTAAAGAAAAATAAAGAAGAAAAAGAAATAAAATATGGTTCGAGCTAGGGTTTGGATTTAGGGCTTGTTTTGAGTCATTAAATGATGATATAATGATAAGATAATTATTGGGTAATGATTTGTATTTTTAGGGTTAGGGTTTTATTAATAAAAGTGTTATGCGAATTGTTTTTAAATGTTTAAGGGGTGTTTTGTAACTTTTAAAACTCAAGGGTTATTTTTAGAACTTAATTTGGGCTGTGTATTATTCGAATAAAATATAAGTTGGGGGTGTCATGTGTAATTTTTATATTTAAAAGGATTAAAATGTTTAATTTAATAAAATATAATTCGGTTTTGAAAATAATTAAATAGAGGGACTAAATATGTAATTTCTGGAAACTTAGGGTGGATTTGAGTAATAAATTATATTCAGGGGGGTTATGTGCTATTTTGGTAATTTAATGGATTAATATGTAATTATTGATAATTAAAGATTGAAAATGTAAATTAAGGGTTAAATATGTAAGTTAATTAATTTGAGGGACCTATGGTGTAAATTATGGAGACTTGAAGGTACATTTGTATAACTTGTTAAATTAAATACTAATTGTGTAATTTTGATAAATAAAGGGTTTAATGGGTAATTATGGATATTATAAAGTTTAAAGTGTAACTTAATAATATAAAGGGTGTAAAAGGTAATATTGGTAAACTTGAGGGACTAAAATTGTTAACATGATAAGTGAGGATTCAAAACAGATTATTTGTAATATTTTCATGTTTAACCTTTAACTTTGGTATAATTACAATTAGAACCTTAAAATATGGAAAGTTGTCAGAATTAACCTTAAACTTTTATAACTTGATAAAATGCATCCTATTTCCCATAATATTATTAAATAAGGATTTAATTTAATTATGATACTTAAATCTTACTAATTCTGGAAACCTGCTAAAAATAGAAAGTTACTAAATCTGGAAAGTTCTTAAAAATGAAAAGATAATTAAAGATGGTAATCTGAACTTGAACCCCTTAGTAATTTTGTCTTCTACTCCTTTAGGTGTGAAGAGGGAGAGGTCCTGATCTGTCTCAGTACTTTCTGCTTTTGTTCTTTGTGCTTGCATTTGAATAAGGTACAGATACTCTGCCCTTTTTCAGTAAGGGTGTCCTATCTCATTGATATGATTCTGATTCTGATTCGTTAAGTTTTCCCAAAGCCATTGCTATGTTTCCCTTTGTTGTGAACCCTTGATATGATCCTTTGCTTTGTATACTTTGATCTATTAAACTCTGATTTGGATCTTTGGCATTACATCTGATATATCTGTTATGAACCATCTGTTATGGACCATCTGTTATGAACCTTTGATTATGACACTTTGATTTGATATGATATCTGACTCTTAGTTTGATACCCGAGCCAAAATTTGTGACCCTATCCATGAAGGTAACATGGTCGTGTCTGTGATGCACCACTGGCATGACTAGTGTGTAGCCCTAGTGATTTGGTTACACCGTCCCTTTGTTTTGGTCTGCATGTGATTGGGTAGGGGCGTATGGATGCATCCTAGATCTGTTCTGTTTAGTGGATTTAACTGTATATGATATGATATGATTTGTCTGGTGATTGGTACTGTGTGCAATACATGCCCTTCACATTTCTGAGAGGTCGCTCCTCTATGGTTACTGTATATGATATGATCTGATATGTTTCTGGGCTCGTGGTGGATTACTATCCTATATTATTCTTTCCCTTTTTATTGACTGTACCTTATGATACTTCCCATTGCACCATATATTATATCTGTTTCGTTATCATTTAACCTTGCCATGATTTGTACTTCGTTATTTCTGCTTGTTATATGTATCTGTTCACTGAGCTTTTTAAGCTCAGCCGCACGTTTTTTCTTTTCGTGTACGGCAGGTATCTAAGCTAGGAGCTGGGGCTTTTGCTTTGGGATTGAGAGATTAGAGCTTTTGTTGGAGCTTTTACCTTAGATGACCACCTTTATATTATGACATTTGTTTCGGGATTTCTGTTTCTTTTATTTATTCCATTGGTTTATCTTTATCTTTTGAACTCATGTAATTTGGTTTAAGCCGTGTTGGCTTGATTTTCTTATTGATTTGGGTTTATGGCTTCCGCTGTGTATTATGTATGCTCTGATTTGTCACCGTGATGTGACACCTTTACCCTTGTCGGGTTGGGGTGTTACAGATGAGTTTGGGAATGAAGCTTTTTAGAGATGGAGTGACATCAACAAAGCTGGACTTGATGCCATTGTCTCCTACTTAGTGATGGCTTCTCTGGTCAAAACCCCTGAAAATGCAAGATTCTGCATGGGACTGAGAAAGTTAATTGCAAACCATCCTGATCAAGAAAAGCTAAAGTCTAAGAAGGTGAAGCTTGAAGCCCTGGGATATTACATGGACTGAGAACACTGATGCTGTTGAACTATCCTTACTTTGTTTTCTAGTAGTAGTTGTTAGGACCTATGTAATGAATGAATAAATGATGTTTTTATGTTTATCAGTGTTCTTTAACTAACTCTAGTAAACTTCAGTGTAAGAAGAAGATCTTTACTCACTTACACTGAACAAAACACTTAGGCTATATTTATATCCAAATAGGGGGAGACTGTTGGGTCCATTCAGTACCCAAGTTCCCTTAAACAAGGATTTGAATAGAAAATAACCTAAGTGATTGATAACCTTAAACGACATTCAAGTCACTGAGTGAATAGTCACTCAGTGAGTCTCTTTCAAGATACTCAGGACAAGCCTGAAGATGAAAGGCTTTCCAGTCACTAAGGAAGAACTAAGTGAATGATACATGAGTCAAAGAAGAAGGTGATGGGTTCAGTGAGTGATGAAAATAACTCACTGAACCCTAAATCTCCTCAACGTCTATAAAGACTGAGTACTTAAAAAGACTGAAGACTTAAGAAGACTAAAGCCTGAAGTAAAGGCGGGATAAGGCGGGACAAGTTTGAAACGCATAAGGGGGGAGTCCTTATCACTAAAGTCAAACTTACCCTGAATGGAGTAAAACCAAAGCAATTTCATCACTGCTCATTAGAAAGCACCATTGTCTTATACCAAATGAAGAATTGCAACAGTGACAAAATGTGTAAGCATTTTGTCCAAAGTAGCTTAGGTCATCTTTGTCTTCTTGGATAACGGTTGTATTACAGTTGTGTATAAATAGGATCATAAGTTAGAGTAGAAAGGTTGACAAGTTTGTTCAATTAATGCGAAGCATTCACAAACCCTTTCTACTCCTCCAAATACAACTAAGTCCCTGAGATAGCTCAGTTGGTTAGCATAGTTGTACTTAAGCTTAGCTTAAGTTTAGAGAGGAGATTACCATACTTGCCATTCAATCCCAAGTGTTATTCCGCAAACACTTGGGTATAATTCTTTGATTGATTTCTAATAAGAATTAAACGTTGAAAAATCTTGTTTATTTACTTTTACGTTTTTCTTATAACTGTTAAAGAATTTGATTACATCACTCAACCATGGTGCATGGTTAGATTAACTTTGTAGTTAACTCTAACTGTGTAAACGGGAACAACAAATAGCATTGTGTAAAGCTTGGGTGAACACATCCGAAGACAATGTCAATGGGAATGAGAAGAAAAAAACATGGGTTTTAGACGTAGGTACTAGCATACCTTGAGAAAAATGGCTGTAACCGGAATTCTTACTTATGATTTGGTTAACTGTAAATCGAAAGTTATCATCCTAAAATGGGACAATTTTGTTGTACTTACGATTATGTGGTTCGGAGGAATGTGAGTGGGTCAAATGATCGCTTGGTCTTCGAAAAGGCATTTGTTGAATATGAAGTTGAGTATGAACAACACATCAATTAAATTCGTGCTTGGAACATTTTGAAAGACCATAAAAATGGAAAAAGGTAGAAATGCATAAGTTTTACAAGTCAAAAGGCTCAAGAAAGAAATCAAAGACATTAGAGTCCACCTCATTTCACACATTGGGGTTAGAGGAAATGAAATCGGGGATTCAGAGGAAACGGGGGATGATGCGGAAGAAATTCAACCAATGGGCAGGGACAAATCAAAGAAGAAAGCGACATCATCTTCAGTATCATCAACATCTTCAGGTGCTAGTAATCCATGTGTTGATATGTTGGTGAACCGGTGGTCAAGCGCCCAGTCGTCTTTTGGGAACACAGAAAGGATGATCGGGACGCCTTTTATCCGCTAAAGGCGAAGGAAAGTGAGATACTAGAAAAGGAAAAGGAGTTGAAAAGACAAAATTATGAAATTCTACAAGAAAAACAACATAAAAAAGACGAACTCTTCAATTTCCATCCCCATGACCATTTGCAATGAAAACAACTTGCTAAAGTGCTATAGACGAAGAAAAAAATAAAAGCAAAATATAATTTAAAAGATTAGTTTATATTTTTTATTTTCTAAGTTTATGTCTTTTATTAATGTTTAATGTAATGTTTTTATTTAATGAAATTTAATTTTTGCAAATTTGTGTTTTAAAATAAAAAAAATGGATTTGGTGGTCCTTATTACTTCTTTTTGGCCGTGATTCTGATGAAGGTGTATAAAACCAACGTAGTGGTGATCATTTTAGTCAGTGTTATACCTAGTCTTTATGATGATCAAATCTGTCAGCATGACATTTGTTGAATATGTGAATCATAATAATACTATAAACACATAAACACAAAGATCACGCAGCGGAATGGATCTACATAACATATAATTAATTAACATAAAATTAAATAGATGCGTACCTTTTGATTTCTAGCAAGAACAAGAAACCGTGCACTCCAAGAACAAGGTATAAACCCTAAAATTAGGGTTTATATGAATCGACCTACATCACTCGAATTGGGGAAAATAACACAAGCTAAAGTAAGCTTGTCCTTCGTTCTTGTACACACGTATTACTAGCATTTCAATGTGAAAAGCTAGGTTCTTGATTCACAATAGATTAACCAAACACTTTGTAATGCTCAAGGTTACTCGCAAATCCCTTTCTAGGGGTTTCACTTGTCAACCATGAGCAAGAGAGGAGAAAAGAAGAAGTTTGGCCTTCCATTGAAATCAAGTGTACTAAGGGATGAATACATATGGATGTATTTATAGCCTTAGGGTTGAGATCAAGTTTACAATGGTTTCCGATGTGGGATTCCATTGTTTTGCCTTAATTTTCTTCATATCCCATTAAGTGTTTATTTGTGAAATTAATAATTAATCATAACTAAATATATTAATTATTAATACATTGAAACTCATACGTAATGTGTGCAATCCCGAAGTCTCGTGTTCGAAACTGGACATACGAATATTAATTATTATCCATAAACTCTAACAGCTCCCACTTGGATATTCATTAATATCGTAATGACATGGGCTAGTCTAGCTTAACAGATCCCAATGCCCCCAGATTGAACCGAGTATGGTTTTCCTGGAAAAACCACGTGATGATATTATCATCATACTTATCCTTTTGTTTCTAATACCGTGTTAATATGGATATGGATCTTGGTCATTCCATAATTAACTATTATGTTTCTCGTTATTAATAATTGATCAAGATTACCAAAATATCTGAACGTCTTCCAGATAGACTTTGGGTACGGCCGTACAAACATCTTGTCAATCCTACGAGGGGCCCAGCAGTATTATACTTCAAAACAAATTTGAAGGAACAAATCCTTTATTGACTACGAGCGTGACCCTCGAACTTTGCATCACCTCCGAAAATAGCCCTTATAACTACCTTTTACGGATAGCGTTAGACTACCTTACAGAAAATGAGCTACATCCTCGGCAGTCACCTGGTATCTCAAGTCTGAGGATAAATATTCATGATTTACTTAATGACGACGATCCATAAAGTATAATCATGTAGTTGGGATAAGTCCTATATTCAATTTATCCAATATTGAATATCATGTGACATTGGTGTCTCAACCTTACAGTATATTCTACCAATCATCACATTTGTCTTAGTTCAATAATATTCCCATATTATTGATCGACAACGGACTATTTAGAATAACATTAGTTATTCATGGATTTAAACATGCAAATATAGGACACAAATATTAATAATGAGAATAAACGTTATCCGCACTTTATTTCATTAAAATAATAATTGTTTACACGTCCCTTATCCAAATACTAACTAGATCAAAGCATGATATTTCTCATTAGTGAATTATGCCACAAGTCATGTTCCACATACTTGTTGACAAGGCATAAAACATCTAATGCTGATCTATCGAAATTTTGAGAATACTTATTTCAATAATGAAATTCTTGTATATGTGCATTCATCTATCTAGATATTGCCACATACTTCATAAAATGCGTGACATCCTCATGCACGAATTTATGACAATTAAACTACCAAACCTTGTAGTTAAAGTATTCTAATTCTTTATGTATAATGCAACTATGCTCATGTTGAGCATAACTAGTACACATGGTTTCCTAATAAGGATGAGCTCCCACCATGACTAGTATTGAGTGTCATCTCAATCTTACTAGCATCATTGTATCAAACAACAATATGCTCTTTTAAAGTTCCGTAAACTTTAACATTCATCGTGTAATGTTTTGATATCTCCAAATCTATCAAGATTTGTCAACTATATCAATCATGCAACAATATGCTATATGGTTCTAATTTAGAATTTTGGAGCAAATCCAGGTTGAGGATGTAAATTCTAAACCATATCCATTACACTTAGCTATCTAATAATTTATAATTAGATATTAATGTTGTCAATCATCTTTCATTCAAGCATGATACAACAAGCAACATGATGTACATGAAAAATCCTTGTGTCAGACTTAGATTTTTGTTCATGTCATATCTTTCCAAAGATATGTATCTATCTATCCATACTAATAGATTATCGTGTTCTTTTAGAATCAATTATCTACCGCTTATGTTTATGATCAAATAAACATATACTTCAAGGTTTTATTTTCTATGTGAAGTTTCATTCCTAACTAAGACTTAACATTTAATGTTAACGTCAATGGAATGTTACTTCCCATATGTTATACAACATATATGAAATAAGAAAATAAATACATCACTCCCACTAGCTTTCAGGAATGTTAAGAAATATCTTAATTTTAATTATAAATCAAACTAGATTTAATAACTAAAAATAAGTATATCTTCAAGATGCATGCATTAATCCATTTTCAAATGATTTGCATTTTGTATACTACTAAAGATTATTTCGAATTCAAACACTCCTTTCAATTACTTTTCGTCCTCGCTCAAGTAATTATTAAAGAAAGAGTTTTGACATTCCATTATTAATTTCATATAAATGAAACTAATAATGACAATCATAATCTTTATATATTTAATGTGCTTAGAAAGAATTTCAATCACATTTAATTGCTTAATTGTGATTGATAATCTTTTCACATATTAAATATGTATACAAATTTGTCCATTATGATTTCTACACAAGAATTTAGATCTTTAGGATTTTCATTTCCATTTTAGAAATTCATTTCCATTCTATAGTGTAACTATAGAGTTCAAGATTAACTACGTTTCCAAACTAGTTATCTTTTGGACTGCATCTAATTATTCATAGTATGAGTAATTTGCCAAATAACATTTGCAATTTATTAACAGGCATATCACTATCCTGTAACTCATAACCCTCAACATATTCTACAAATATTTGAGATACCCTTACGGATCTATGAATAAGAATTCCATCATCTTGAGATTTAACACTAACATGTTAAATCCTCATTATGATTTTGCTAGTGTATTTAGAAGATTATGTATCTTGTAATTTTTTATCTTTTGAAGATAAAACTCCCACTCGCCTTTTGCAATTTATAGATTACCTATAAATGCTTAGCAAATAGAGCAACACAAAACTTGTTCTCTTTTGGGACTTTTACAAATACATATTGACAGTTCCTAACATTAATTTGTTAATAACCTACTCAACAAGTAGTTTAACAAATTCTGAACTTCAAGACTTAATGTGATTTAACACATTCCATAATCAATGGTGTCTTATTAATCTTCTAGGTTGGAGTCTAATTGAGTATATCCAATTCATACTCAATTTTCTAACCTTGATATCTTTAGGAAGATTAGAAGATATAGTTATCTTTAATCAAACAATTTTTCAAGAGTTTGATTTTCCTAAATGAACATACCATAAACTTATGTATTTCATTAGGGTTAATATATTGTAAAGTTAATCTTACAATATGTGAGATAAATACATTTCGTTTTTGGCTTACCTATTTACCAACTAAATCAATTTAATGGTATAATAGATTTTCCAAGCCAATTGCATACTTTATAACATAAGTGCCTTATTGTCCAAGCCACATAATATCTATGTCTTACCAAAAAGACATAAACTGTTATAATCCCAATGTACGTTATAAGTCATTGATCAACTCAATGACTTCTTGTATATGTCTTTAATTAAAAAACCATAACAATATAACGTCTTACTTTGTTATAAGTCTTATAATAATAAAAGACTTCATATTTATATCTTTATACTAAAATATAAATATGCATAACTAAAGTAATTATGAAACCCACAACTTGGTTTCAATAGTTTTTCAAGTTAATTTATTTACTTCATATATTTATGTCATTCCAAGAATACATAAACATCTAAATATGAAGTAGTATAAGATTACTTAATTTATTTATTTCATTACAACAATACATAAATATTTACATTTGAAGTAGTCTTATTATCATATCGACACTTGTTCTAATAATTATCTAATTTTTAGAAACTTGTATAATTAACATAGTTTCATTATTTTAGCCGAGGCTGCAATGATGAAAGTATGTAATTTACCTTGTCATTAATATCTAGTAATGAAAGTAGATATTAACTCCAAGTGTTCTATAAATTAGAATGTGTATAAAACACATTAGAACATCAATCTCTGACCTTGCAGTCAAGGAAACCCTTTAAATCATATTCCTTTATGTTGTTGCTTGCACACAATAAGATTTCTCCCACTTGTGCATGGAACAACATCACGTATCAGATAAACAACACGTCAATAGTTTGCTTATGTGACCAATATGATTTGTGTCATAGGTATAAGTAGATATAGAATCACCTCGTCTAGTAAGGAAACGTACATGACTATCCTTAATACCCCAAGTGTCTATAACTGGAAAGTAATCATCTCAAGAGATTCTAGAGATAATCTGGGTAACTACTAAGACTTGTAGCTCCCACTGAATTTAAGATCACTACATGAACTCATTATTCAGTTAATGACAACACAATGCTCCCACTGGATTTGACAACATTTTAAGTGTTGCATCACCAGTAAAAGCAAATAGCGTGCTGTTTACTTTCCTACATCTTTGAGTAATTCCTTACGTAATGTATACTAATGTACTTCAAAGAATGTATTCTACTTTGTCAATGATGGAATATCCATCAATGCAATTAACTTGAAAGAATTGGGTATGCAATTTCTTCCTTAATTAGGTCTACCATCCCCATCATGGAATGTAGCACCTTTTAAATGGTTAAAGCATAACAACTAGATCAACTATTCTAGTTAGCCTTTTACCACTTTTGCGGTAATTAGTCTAATTTCTAATTTAATAACTCCTAACCATGCAATTTCTTTAAGAAATTCGCCATGAGTTATTTCTTAGAATTTAGACAATTCTAATTTTCCTATTATATCTTTCTCATTCATGAAAAGGAATAGGATTAAGTCTCACTCTTCTCACGGAAAGTAGACTCGGTTTATTCTTTTCAGTAAAAATTGACTCTATCCAAAACCCCTACGGGTGTAGATCAATTTACTACTAAAAGAATATCCCATGTTTACGGTTTTAACGTTGCATTAAATACATTAAAAGAATTTTCAAAATTCAATTTAGTATTTTTGATAATAACTTTTCAAGAAAATTAAACACCCACGGTAAGATAACCATTTAATTTTCATTGAAAATCAGGATCCAAATTGACGTCGTTTTATCACATCAGCTGAGGCTGCTAGCAATGAAAGTACTCAATAAGGTAGAGCTACACTCAATTGCCAATATCCAATTGCAATTCCTAGAATCATGGGACTTACATTATATTGCCAACATCAGTTGCAAAATGTAAACATGTTTCATCCCCAAATCTTTATGCCTTGACGCCGTTCCAACACATCAGCTGAGGCTGCTAGTGATGAAAGTGCTCAATTAAGTTAACCAATTTAGAAACGTGTAAATTGACGCCGTTTCATCACATCAGCTGAGGCTGCTAGCAATGAAAGTGCTCAATTTACCCCTTTTGACTACCATCTTTGAACCATTACATCAGCTGAGGCTGCTAGCAATGGTAGATGTCATCTTAGGTGTTTCCGTATTAATTGGTTGGCATATTACTTAAATTTAAGGGTATAAATTTTGATGTGTTAAATCAAAAAATATGTACAAAGATGTCATGCATTCATCTTTGTATCGTATATATTTTCAACAAAAATCCGTTTACTTATTCGTAAGCTCAAATCATCAAAGTTTTTAATTGAGGCATTGAGCAAATTACAACATTGCCTTAAGATGCTTCGTACTTTTTCATGGTGTACTTGGTAAGTCTATTATTGACGCACAGGCGAGCGGAGGGATGACAGCCGCCGAAGCTGGTTAAAACCGTGCCCCTCTAAGGTCACAATTTAATGTGAACCAACCTTAAACCCACTTTATAGTTTGTCAATAATAGGTCCGCCGCTTCGACCACTTTTGTATAGTCGCATCAATCAACTAAAACTTATGATTTTCTTGCTTAAAACAATTTATGTAGTAAATAATTAATTGCTAGTCTCGCCTGGGAGCAAATTACCGTGCGAAGCGAACCACTGTCGGCACATAAGACTTGGCAATTAAATGGTTTACTACAAAGGTTTCATAGTTATTAGGTTCATTTATATTTATTTGAAAAATTACCCTCTTTGTTGTTACAATCCATCATAATTAAACATACAAAGAACAAGTAATTCAAAAAATAAATAAACACTTAATAACACGTATATGATCATTAGCAATATCATATAGCCACATGCAAACCTTTTTGATAAATCTTATTAATTATCTATGTGAATTTTAATGTATCTAATCAATAAAACTCCCATTGGTTTTCGAGCTCATTGTACCCAATGGACCACAGACGCCAAATAAATTTGGCCACGTAAGTTTTGATCAATTAGATACCACATTGCACATAACCAATTTTAATTAATATATTAGGGTCTTTCCTAATTTAAGATCTATCTTAAAATCATGTGGCACATTGACAACAAATCATTCCATGACAAAATATGCAAGATTTTGTCATGGATCCCATATAGCACTTAAAATCATGTTACACATATTTACAAGCCTATATAGTACGCAATCTAATTAATTAATTAATGACATCACATAAGGTACTCATTAATTAATCCCTAAAAATTGCATGCAATCCTAGGGTTTTCTACAAGTTTTCTACAAAAACCAAAACCCCTAAATCTTTTTATTAGGTATCGACCTAATTTAGGTTTACAAAAAATATAAACCCTAGATTTATTAATTTGCATGTATCTAATTAAAGATTCAATTTTTAAGGTTTTATGTAATCAATTACATGTTAAAAACGCGGCTCATGATGCCACTGTTGAATATGTGAATCATAATAATACTATAAACACATAAACACAAAGATCACGCAGCGGAATGGATCTACATAACATATAATTAATTAACATAAAATTAAATATATGCGTACCTTTTGATTTCTAGCAAGAACAAGAAACCGTGCACTCCAAGAACAAGGTATAAACCCTAAAATTAGGGTTTATATGAATCGACCTACATCACTCGGATTGGGGAAAATAACACAAGCTAAAGTAAGCTTGTCCTTCGTTCTTGTACACACGTATTACTAGCGTTTCAATGTGAAAAGCTAGGTTCTTGATTCACAATAGATTAACCAAACACTTTGTAATGCTCAAGGTTACTCGCAAATCCCTTTCTAGGGGTTTCACTTGTCGACCATGAGCAAGAGAGGAGAAAAGAAGAAGTTTGGCCTTCCATTGAAATCAAGTGTACTAAGGGATGAATACATAGGGATGTATTTATAGCCTTAGGGTTGAGATCAAGTTTACAATGGTTTCCGATGTGGGATTCCATTGTTTTGCCTTAATTTTCTTCATATCCCATTAAGTGTTTATTTGTGAAATTAATAATTAATCATAACTAAATATATTAATTATTAATACATTGAAACTCATACGTAATGTGTGCAATCCCGAAGTCTCGTGTTCGAAACTGGACATACGAATATTAATTATTATCCATAAACTCTAACAACATTATCATCTATTCTCTTCAACAAACCAATCACAAAACATCTGTGATCATCAATCCAACAATCTTTTAAGTATTTCTTTTTAACATTTTACATTAATTTTATAAAATTAATTTTTATAAAAGATCAATAAATATATATATATATATATATATATATATATATATATATATATATATATATATATATACACATACACACACACACATTATAACATTTTATATAAAAAAGACACAAAATATAAACCACCCTTCCCAACCATGTCCGCTTCCGCTGTCAGGTGAAGTTCTTTATCCCTTTCCTTGCGTTTTGTGAAGTTTGTGACCGAATCATACAAAAAAACTCAACCACCAACCTTTTAAAAAAGGAAGTCTTTATCCTGTTTGAGTTTGTGTGACGGTGAGTTTAAACCCCGTGAATTAATTGGCTAAATCATCGGAAACCATGATTATCAAAAGATAATATGCACTAGTAACTAGGATGTTGTAGATTTAGAGTTCATTCATAGGTTTAGCTTTATGCACCGGATTCAACACACAAATCAATAACTAGGTCAAATTTACAAGAAAATCACTTGAACGGAAAAAACATGGTATAAAAACACACAAATGCATTTATTGTTGTTAGGTGATGGTCTTTACTTTAATGGACATACGTCAAAAGTCAGTTGATCACATATATTGACTATACTGTTAAGGTGTAGTTTTCGATTATTGTATGTGTATGCGTCACGACCAACGAAGGTCGAATAATTAAATCCCAAGAATCTTAAAAACAAGATAGCAAGCCTTCTGAAATAACCTAATGCGAATGTGATTGTATAAGGCTACATGCAGTAAGGCGATCAAGTTCCTTCATTTTTCTTTGCCACGTCAGCTTTCTCTCTCCAGCGACCTACAGGCGATTAGGTTCCCCAGTAAGGGCAACCAAATTCAATTTTTTATTTTTATTTTTAATTTTTTTTTTATTTTTTATACATTTTTAAACACAAACTCAAATTTTATTTAATAATTAAAACATTACATAATAATTCAAATAAAATAAAAAACATTATAATAAAATTGAAATCACACTAAAACATTACGATACTTATTAAAAACTAATAATTAAGGTTGTGTCGTTCCTTGATTTCGTTCTTAATTTCTTGCATCCTTTCTTTGACAGTTTCTGGCAAAGCCGGGTCGATTGGTGTTATATAGAATAGGATGTCTTTATCCCGTTTCTTTAGCCGGTCAAATTCAAGTCTTTCTCTTTCGACTTGAACTTTATTTGCCTCTATTTCCAACGCTTTTTTTTTCAGTTCGTAGTAGCCGTCTGCCATTTCCTGCCTCTTTTCCAAAGCAACATCCTGAAAGCACTGTCATTTCTCGGCTACATCTGCCATATAAGAAGACTTGGAAGAACTCCCCGAGGACTTCTTCTTATTTTTCTTAGCGGCGTCTCGGCCAATTGATCGCTCTTTTCGAATGACTACTTCTTCATCATCAGGCACATCGGAACCCGTTTCGGAAGTCCTTGCCTTCTTTCGACCCACATCTTGGCTTAAAAAAGCCGGCATCTCATTGTCCTTCCAAACCTCATGGTCCTTCAGAATTTCCCAACAATGCTCCAATAAGAACGCATGTTCATACATTAATAGGTATTTTTCACACGCTCGTTTGTAAACAGTGAGGTCATTCTCACCACTTTCATAATTCTTAAACGAATTATCGTAAATGGCACAAAACTGACCAACTATAGGACGAATCCTATTTTTCCATTTGGTAACTATCGAGTTGTAAGATCTTTCTGCACCAACCTCATTTTCAAAGTACTTAATCACTTTCTGCCAAAATCCTTTGGCATTTTGGCTGTTTCCGACAATGCTATTCTCGGACACATCGCACCAAGCTCTGCACAATGCGACCTCTTCTTCGCGTGACCAAAGCGAAGAATCATTCTTTGTTTCCTTCTCCACAGCCGGCTTCTTACCCTTCGTCGCTCGTTTTTTTGGTTTCATCGGCGAAGTCTCTTCTGAAATAGCATCTTCATTTGGAACCGATCCATGACCCGAACCATAATCCGAACCTTGACCGGAACCTTGATACTCTTGAGTCGGATAACCCGAACCGGTTCCCATATAAAAGTCAGGATTGTTATATAATTGTTCATCAAAATCACAAGCATTAAAATTCATACGGTTAACCGGAGAATATTCGTGATAACCTGAATATGAAGAGTTTGACGAGTCCATCGTTGGACGATACACGGATTCGGGTGAGCCGTACGGTTGTTGTTGTTGTTGTCGTTGTTGTGGAGGTGGTTGTTGTCGTTGTTGTGGAGGTGGTTGTTGATATGGTGGAATAAATGGACGATTTGTAGAACGATTTACATAAAATGGATTTTCAGTTCGTTGTTGTTGAGGAAGTTGCGATTGATAATCAAAACTAAGAGCTCGGAAATTAATGTTTGGTGACATACCGGTTAACCGGAAATTCGGATCCGGTGTTAATTGCGGCATGTTTTGAGTCAATCGGGATTTTCGG
The DNA here is from genome assembly GCA_021014915.2 of Artemisia tridentata subsp. tridentata. Classification (NCBI taxonomy): domain Eukaryota; kingdom Viridiplantae; phylum Streptophyta; class Magnoliopsida; order Asterales; family Asteraceae; genus Artemisia; species Artemisia tridentata. The sequence continues at coordinate 406,805,836 of CP139507.1, forward strand.
CCTTTTGATTGTGGTGTTTTCTTAGACATGTTGAATTAAGGATTGATGTGTGAGATTTTGATTAAGAGAATTGAGAGAGTTTGGTGTAGTGAAGTGTGTTGAATATGTAAGATATTTATAGTGGTTTGGAAGAATTTATTTTTATTTTTTTTTTAATTTATTATTTTTTTTTTTTTGTTTCAAACTCAAACGGTAATAAACAAAAAAAATGGGACAAATATTCCTTGTGATATCGATCGGCAGTGTGACCAAGTGTTGGGCGACCGAATGGAACGATCGACTCCCACAATAAGGGAAATCGATTCCCTAATCGATCGAGTGGAGCTCGACCGAATCTACTGCATGTAGCCTAATGACAAGTTGACAACCATATAAACACTAGGCGTGCAACAACTTTCCCACCCATCGATAAAAAATGCTACTCCCTGCGAACCAAAATAAGTGTCCAGCTTGATTTTTTAGAGTTAAACTGGTTCAACTTTGACCTTAATTTTTTTTTTTTTGTTATATAATATTTGATGAAAAATACACTTAAAACCCAATCCGTTCATATATTTTGCATCAAGTATTATATAACACCCGTAAAAATAGATAAAGTCAAAGCTAAATCAGTTTTAACTCTGAAAAATCAAACTGGACACTTATTTTGAGACAGAAATAGTAATATATATTGTGACATCTATATTACTAGATGTCCAGATATACAAAGTTCAACTCGTAAGTACTTATTAGGTGTTTATATTTGAGTTGCTATTTTGACTCTTAATACGAGACAGTTTGTTCTTACTATAATATATATTAAAAACCTTTTTTTTGTTATGCAATTATGGTACACTTAGGGGCCGTTTGGTTTGTTGCTAGGAATTACAATGGGTATCGAATTTGGTATGGATTGAAAGAAATAAAAATTGAATGATAGTATTAATGTTGTTTGTTTTATAAAATGTAATTGGAATTGGTTTTTATTTAATTTTATTATATAATAACGAGGGCCCACTTAGTTATCTATTATATATAAAGCTTAAGTACCTTAATTTAATGTGCAAGAGGGTTGTGCACAATCATAAGTACTGTACAAACATGAGTATGCATACCAAAATAACTACAAACAATTTCTTAATTTGGAGTATTAATGATCCGAATAACAATTTCTGAGTTTGGAGTATTAAAGCCTCATCTTGAATGCAAATTCCCGGAATTACACAACTCATAAATTTGTGTATTGAAAAAAGAATACAAAGCATCCTCATTGTATCAATAAGTCTTTAAATATAAGACTCTTGAGTTGGATTTTGAAGATTATAAATAGAACTATCACCATCTCATTTTTTTTAACGATCTTCACCACCATCCTCTATTTCTATCCTAATCCATAATCAAACAAAAAAAAAAAAAAAACACTATCCTAAATAGATCTTATCTCTTCCTAATCCTTTAATCACACTATCACAACATCAAAAACCTTCAACAAAATTCAAAACTATCCTAACCCCATCTCCACACAATACTACAACCACTACTTAGTCGAACTAAAAAAAAAACTAATGATCTCAGATCTTTTTTTCTTTTTCGTGTGGTACAAAACACAAAAGAAACAAAAATCATCATCGATCTATGTAGATCATAGTTCTTTTTGTTATTCGAAATATTAAAGGACGAACAAAAACAATATTGTTTAAATTCATCATTTGTTTCGATCAAAGTAATACATAACACGAAAAATAAAATATCACCTACCCGAAACCGTATAGAGTAAATTCATTTGTTTGATGTATTTGTTCGATAACAAACAACCATATACAGTAGTGTATATGTGTTCGGTTTTCAAGAGCTGTAAAGGAGAAGAGGTATCTTGATGATTGTGGCTGCAAGAGAGGCGGATATGTATGTGTTGTTAGGGTTTGTAATGACAAAAAATTAGGGATTAGTGGTAGTTTAATAACTGTATTTGGTTTGTGGGTCTTTCATTTTTGTGATGTTGGGCTTAGACCTGGCCTGTTCCGGGTTTGTGTTGGGCTAAAGCTCTAATGATAATTTATATAGAATAATATGAACCATTCGGTCTAAATAGAATCATAATAACAGTCATGCGATTAGAAAAACATAGTCATGAGTTACGCACCTATTTGGCGTAGTATATGTCTCAAACGTGCAACAATGTTTTCATTTTCTCATGTTTGATATCACATATATATAGATGTAAGTGGACCTTTATCTTATCTGATGTCAAGATTATGATAATCTCGAATATTTTAAGTTATCCACAGTTATGGTAATCAAATTATTATTTTTTTGAAATTTCAAAACGCTTTGGTTTACATTTGACTTTTTTATTTACTTGATTTGGTGCATTAACTTAAAGTGGTTTGTGCATTTATAAACATATACCATTAGTGATTTGGTTCCTAGACTCATGCGGTGAATCTCTTTCAAAAGGGATGAAATGATGTAATTTATAAGATGTTAAGATCGAGATAACTAACATGCAATATTTGATTTTTACACTATGCAACAAAATAACTTATTCAAGATTAATCTTCATTTCATCTATTTTATTTGCAGGAATGTTAAAATGTGTCCATGATTAAATTGTAACAACTTAATTAAAGGGACATACGGACAACATAAGAAAATTGACATAGTTGTTAATAAGCATGCTTTTCCAATCTATTACTTCAGATTCGTTAACTATGCTCAACTGTCTCATAGGCTTGATAACAATGAAATACTGACAGGCATGTTACTTTGCTTCTGTACCCATCACATATGTTTATTACATCTACATGACACTGTCTTTATATTTTTTTTAGATTACATCAGGAAGCTTGAGAATGTCACAGATGTGATCAAGCGTAAAGGTGTTACTTTCAGGAAAGTTAAAATTGAAAATCTGAGGTTATTCATATCTCACGCAGCAAACAATTACTCATTATTTTTTGTCCATCATGTGTACTAATATTTTCCATATTTATCTCTCAGTGGAACAACGAATTGTAACTTGAATGAAAGTCACAGAGTTTCAAGGTTCTATCAACCCATATTCACTATTGCATTTATTCAAGTTTTTTCATAGATGTCGTTATCTCTGTTTACTGATACGGGGGCTTACTGATACAGGGGTCACCCTTACAAAAAATTTGCATTTGTAGTTAAACTTTACGACGTAACTTTTCAATTGGTGATTTTTTTTAATTGTTATTGCAGAAAGTGGTCGTTGAAGACGTCAATGAAGTAAAGGAGGCGAAGAAGAAAGGGTTCGGGTCAAAGCTAAAAGCTGTCACCAATAGCGTCAATAGCGTAAGGATTTCAGCTTATTGCATAGATGTAGTAAGTGTTTGATGTTGACTCCCTTTTGCTTACAATAAATGGTATATTGCTTCATTTTTTGAGCTTATATTTTAAGATGTTTCTCAACCATTGTTTGGCCTAAAATATTGTTTTTTTAAGGGTTTAGTATCTGTTTTTCGTTCCTGTTTATAATCAAATGAGGCTTAATTAAAGTGACCATTATATGTGTTTTATTTGTAGCTAAAGCCTTCTTTGACAGCATTTCAGTCCAACTTACAAAAATACTGTCAGCTTAATGTACGAAAGATACGCAGGTATTAGCAATCCTTGACAGCACTTCATGAAAAAAAAACGTGATATGTTTGCTTAAACAGGGAAAAATGTGTGAGATTTTCGACACACAGGCAACTTGCAACCATCCAACGTGTTTATAAAGACTCCAACCCCACGCAGACACGCACAATGGATTTTACTAATGAGGGTTTACTCACGACTGAAAATTTTGTTGGTTCTGATCCTGTGTATATGATATTCTTTATATGCCTCATTTCAGTGTTTCCTTTGCCCATTTTCTTTTTATTCTTAGGATGTGTTTAATACATTGGCAGTTTAAATTTTAGATCTTTAAAGTTCCAGGTTTGTGATTATTCATGTCTAATGACCTGGGCTAACTCATTGCATTGGCTTAGTAACAGCGGCTTCATGATGAATTGATGATAGTTTAAGTTTCTATAAATATGTTTTTTATTTTTCACATACTACTAAAACCAAACCTAGAATCTCCCTCATAATTTATAGCAAGCATTTTCTATGAACACTTTGGGCCATGAGGTGATTTGTGTGGTAGAGACGGTACGTGGCATGCTATGTTCAACTTAATTAGTATTCAAAAGAAGAATCATATTCGGCTTAATTAGTCTCAAAGAAAAAAGTGAAACAAGTTCACAGTTGGTGTTAAAGTCGATGGATAGCTTGCATGCTCAATTATGTGATTTTTCTCATATATGCTCACATACGTGTATGCAATGGATGAGTTTCAATTTTTGAAGTTCATGATTAAAAAGTATAGGTATAAAGGTTAATGGTTAACTTTACGTACGCATTTAAAAATCTAACGAGCTACGGACACGAAATGATAACTAAGGGACGTTAAATAATTAACGGAATTGACTAATGACCGTTAGGGAATAAAGGGAGGACCGTAAGTGAAATTTGGAGCTAAAGAAAAATATGGAAACCCATTCCATGGGTTTGGCCGATCGGCCTAAAGGGTTTTACAACCCAAATCGCATAGCTTTTGCTCCAAGATAGGTTTTGCCTATAAAAGTTATGATAACATTACTAGGCATCTAAATATCAATTCCACTAAAATAAATACAATACAACTTCTCTAATAGGCATCTAAATACCGTCATATGCTTATATAAGCAGCTGCATCAACGTTACGAAAAACCACTTAATTAATCAACCAAAAGACTGTGCATCGCACGGGTTGTATAAAGCCTCGTATTATAAAATTTGATTTAATAGTTTAATAGTAAATTAATATATAATAATATTATCTTTTTTGTTTAAAAATCATGTGACACGAAGGATTGTTGACTTTAGTGGATAATTGTCAGGAAACCATACAAATTGTCAGAAAAACAAGGGAGATATGTGACTTTTGTGAAAACCCTCGTTTGAAGGTATCAAATACTGTTCCGTAACCCACCAACTCAAACCAAACAATTTATATTTCTTTGAAACCATTCCCCAAATCCAAATACCTCAAAACAAACGGAACCTTAAACTTTTAATCTCAAACCCTAATAGCCCATAAAAAAAGTACATTCACAGTAATATTAGCGTATGTGTGGATTTGTTATTGGTTGAAAGGAGGTGGTGTCTTTACTGTTCACTTCTATTTTTGCTCAATTACACCCTATTACAGGTTTAGCAGGTTTATTATATCTCTGTTTCACACCGTCTTCCACACCTTCTATAATCTTCCACACACAACTTCATCTTCAAAAAAAAACACACACACACAGACACATCTATCTTCCACAAACTAAACCCACTGATAATTTATTAAAGATCTCTCTTTCATATCTTTAGTTTGAAAATGAAGATGTTATTCGATCAAACCCACAAAGAAGGGACGATTTCTTATATCCGATGAGAGGCAGAGATGGCGTAGTTGGCGACGGTGGTGTGGCAAGGATTCCGGCAGTACACCCTATAAGGATTCAATCTAATCTGTAGGATTCCTTGGCATCTGAAGTAGGAATTCACGAAGTTTATAACAACTGTAAGAACATTCATGATTTTTGATGCTTTTATCTGTTTTTTTTTTACCCAATTTGATGAGCTTATTAGGTTCTTGAAAAATTGATAAGCTTTATAAGACCATTTTTAATAACTTATGCAAAGTTGTTATAAGGTTAGTGAATATTTAACAAGCACATTTAAATTTCCGAAAGTTTTTTTTCCCGGCGATGTTAGATGACAAAAATTATTAATGACTTTTTATCTGTTTTAATTCAGGTGCATAGTACTTTTTTGGAATGCTTAGTAAGACTGCTTTTAGGGGGTTTGGGATTACTTATTGTTATAACTACTTATAGGGGGTGTTTGCATATTTGATTAATTGGGTACGTGGCAACACAGCCAAACGGGTTAGCTGGGGTAAACAGGTCGGTCGGGTCAGGAGCGTCAAGTAAGGTGTGTATGTCGAATTAGGTAGGTGAGTCAAGAAGGGTTCAGGTTGTAGAGCTTAGATGGGTTATTGACAAGTCATGCGATTATATTCTACGTATCCAAACCTCTATACGATTAGCCACATTATAACAGTGCATTACGAATATTTTAAAACAATTCATGTGAAAAATAACACTACCTTTTCTCTTTTATATAAATTGGTTTTGCAAGCTTAACGTCTGCAATCTAAGTCTAAGGATATGCAAGTTTTAAGGTATACAAGCATTAAGGTTTTGGAAGATTTGAAATCTGTAAGTTTGTAAGGTTCTGCAACTTTTAATGTTTGCAAGTTATGATGGTTCTGTAAGTTTTGGCTGCAACTTAAGGTTGCTGCGATATAGCATCTTTTATGTTATTGTGGTATAGGTTATGCATTTAATTCATGTGGCCCTTTTCCTATGGATTTCTTTTATTTGAAGATGAAGATATGATTTGATCAAACCTACAAAAAATGATATTAAAAAGAATGGAAGAGTTGGTTTAACACACAGGAATAAAATTTCTCTGTTCCTATCAAAACCACCGTCTGTGTGATTACACACACATAAACGAAATTGTGGTTTTATTTTTCGATTTCAATTCTCACGATTTTGATCATTAGGTACTTTTTTTTACCCTTCTGGTATCATTTTTAGGTTTCATTTGATATTTATATGGTGGTTTGTTGTTTATGTAGTTTAACTGTTAAGTTATTCTTTATTTGATATGCTTATAAGTTAAACACTTCAACGGTTATGGAGAAAATTACACATTTGGGTAAAAAAAAATTCAACCTTTTATGCAATTTTTGAAGTTACTTGACTCGATGCGATGACGGCTCATGATCAATGATCCAGGTTTTTAATTGTTGCAGGTTCTTTTGTATTGTGAAGTATCTACGTAAGGTGCTTAAGATGTCATAAGTCAGCACCATATTCGTAGCTCTGTTGCAAGCATGTTAGAGCCTCAATATACAGTGCGTGATTAAGTGTGTACACTAGAAAGATTGTATGAAAGTGAAGATATTGTATGAAAGTATGATTTTAAGTGGGCCGAAGCCACATGGTGCGAAAAGGCATGAAGTAAAGAAAGGGGAATCTGGTTCGGGCTCGGATGATTTGCAGTGCTAAACAACGGTGGCCTGTTTGGATGCAGTTTCAAGTAATGGGTATGTAGTAATTCCTTCTGTTTATTATTTCAGTTGTTTATTAAGACCATGATTTTAAGTGGATTATACATGATTGCAGGTGTGTTCAACGGTTTTTTTATACGTGTGGAGAGAACGACATAGAAATTTATGCAGGTATATGTCTTAAATATTCATTTCAGAATATTTATTTATTTATTTATTTATTTATTTTGATAGAATATTTCAGAATGTTTAAAGTTTATGAAAAGGTCCTTTTCACTGTTGTCTCTATCCTGATGCATTTTGAATATGGCGGCTGATATATGCGAAACATACAGAAGCCTTGCGGCAAGGTGCAATGCCAGTTGCTGCACTACCAATGCGTGTTAAGAAATATATGCAACAGCCCAAACACAAGTACAAACGATCTAAGACCCCTTAAAACTGCATTTTTTCAGCAGGTCCAAAAGCCATTTAAAATGATGTGAACAACCTTTTTTTATTATATTGAAGTGGGTGCGTTTGGGGGCTGAAGTGGGGGCTAAAAAGGGTGGATTTGGGTGTTGAAATGGGCCTGAAGTGGGTGCGTTTGGATGTTGAACTGGGACTCACATGGGCGCATTTGGGGGCTGAAATGGGTGGGTTTGGGTGTTGCAACGAGAGCTAGAATCTCTGCGTTTGGGTGCTGAAGTGTGTGGGTTTAGGGGCTGAAATGGGTAGGTTTGGGAGCTGAAATGGGTGAGTTTAAACCGCCAATAAATGGGTGAGTTTCTCTTTTTCTTATCTTTTAAATTATTTATTTGATCCTACTTTTTAATAACGTTTAGCAAGTACCAAAACTGAAGCAAAAAATAATTTTTATGATTTGTTAATACGGTGGGTTTTGTAAGTGTGTATGTACGTCCCCGCTTAAAACGTTATTGTTGAAAATGCTTATAGAGTTTTAACGGATAATAACCACTTAACATATGCAATCCTAGACACCATCTAAGACGCTTGCATTATTTCGATAGAGATTGATTATTAAGGGGGTGTTTGGTTTAACTTATAATTAGAAATCTTTTTTTTATGACTTTTTTAATTTATCATGTTTATATAATTAATATATCTGAAAATGTCGTGTAGATGAATCTCTATCGTGTTTGTTGTCAATGTTGATTATGGGAATGCTGTCATGTATCTTTATTACTTTTATATCTATTTAGTCGGTTATAATCTAGCATGTACAACGATGTAACTGGTCGTGAATAAATGTCATTGGTTAAGTGAGAAACATAATCCGAAAACTTATGACCATAATGACCTGAACTTACGTATTAATTAACTTAGTGAAAATATTTTCAATTGCAATAGTTAGTGCTGAGTAACAATAGTACTACATATATTTCTTGCCAGTGAGATTGATGCTCACTCTCTTTGTCATATTCTTTTTACTCTACATGAAAGATAAGCCGATTTAAGAATTATGCCGTTATATCTTCTAAAGCATATTCATCTTAGTGCATCGGTTACTATCAGGTTTTGGAAATGGGTGTTGAGAAGCAACAACGATTCCAATTCGACTTGCAATACAAACAGTTTCAGTAAATTAGAATGAATCTTAGAGGTACTGTTTGCCAATCGCCGTTATAAAGCTATCAATAGCAGTGACCCAGGTATACACTATACTATTATTTACTGCAGTTCCACGAGTCTGCTCGGAACCACATGACAATCAACATCTTTAAAAATTTTAAACTGGTATCATTAACCACTTACAGGAACGTTGTTGCCTCTTATTTATTTGAACAGCGGCTGTAAGATACGTGTGCTGACGGGTCTTTGTATTTAACATATATGGTCATTCAGGTATCACTTTTTTTGTGTTAGTGAAGAATAAGTATTTTCTAAAACAGTGTTTGGGGTGTTTGGGATTGTTTGTTAAAGTTGGTTATATGGTCATTGTGTTTTGATAAGGTACACAAGTTTTTTTTAGATTGTTTTAGGATTGCAAATCTAAGCTGCCAATCTGATTATTTCTAAGTTTTTATAAGCTATTTGAATACCAATAGACAACCACACATCTACCATTAAGTTTTGATAAGCCGTTTGAATTGCATGTAGCACAACACTTCTATTTTTGAATTGTCGTTTTAGCGTAAGAAAAAAATAACTCGCTTGAATATGTGTAATGATATTGATTTATTTTGTGTCTTGCAGCCATTTCGTACGACACTATGGATCGATGGAAGTAGAAAACAACTAATTCAATGGCGTTCCGAGTTTCACCCCTCAGTAAGTTCTAATTTACATCCATTCAAATATAACAGGTTGTGTATATGTAGTGCATAAGCGTTGCAACTGTAGGTTGGTTGTTAAAACCATTATGTATTTGCCTTAAGTGCACAGTTGAAACGTTTTGCATGTGTTTTGTTTATGTGAATGTGCCTCAATTTTTAGGGATAAACAAAGGGTTCATACCAACATGGACACTAATTTTGGTACTGAAGAACACGTCACTAAAAGAATGTTATAAATAAAGCTTTTTTTTCCTTTAACAAGAATGTTAAAGAATCAAACTAGAACTTATTTTTATGGCTTCATATTGTTATACTTATTTGCAATTTTGTTTTCTTTCTGTTAAGATCAGCTGGCCCAGTTTTGATGAAGTTGTGCGTGTTCTGGAATGATATGCAGAATGTATGGAGGAAGAAGCCATAAAGATATACATAATACCAATAGAGAAATGCAGAACATGTAAGTATTCAGAATTTCATATTCATTTTTGTTATTTACTCAGAATTTGAGATTCATTTTTGCTATTTGGTTGCTGTGTCAATTTAATAAAATATCTATGTTCACGACTTCATATGCTGATATTTCATTCAATATGTGCTTTGAAATTCTGAGATTGAATTTTTGTATTTTGGTTTTCAAGGTGTGGCATAGATTTTGGTAGACTAAAGAATAGATGCATAGAAGATTGAAGATTTAAAGAAGCTATGAACGCAAAGCTTGGAACGCGCCTATTCGTTAATCTAATTTGTAAGTTGATAAACCCTATCATATTAAGTGCCCCTTCCACTAAAGAAAAACCGAGGTATCTTTCAAACTAACCATCCTCATTTGCTCATATACCGGATGTTGCGTCATACATCTTATTGTTTTCATTGCAATTCACATGTATGTAGTGTCTAACAAGGAGAATCAAATCCAAGTGGTACTTAAGAAGAATTTTGCCGAAGATCGGTGGATATGACTACACTTTATAGACATAATGTTGATACCGCTTACAAAAGGTTTTGATGATCATGAGGTATCAAGAGTCGAAAGAGGTAACATTTTGTGTCTTTCTGCTTTAAGAATTTTTGTAATATAGGTAAGTTGTTTAGAATAGGTTATATATATTTGCAATGTATATGTTTATGGTTTAAGAGGCGTTTAATATGCAATGAAAGTTGTGGGGTTGCGGTATCCATTGCATTGGTGGAGCTCAAGAATTATGGGATTTTTTTTACCCAACTCGGCAAACAGTCACAGTAGAGAGCCTGTTTCTTTTCAGATAATGACGCCGACGATTCAGTTGGCGTTAAAGTTCTAAATGGTGTAGCTCCGGTTAAAGGTGTCACAGCTTGTAATACCTGAAATTCTATAACATGTAAAATGACCAAATTGCCCTTGGGAATTTAAAACTTAAATAAAACATACGTAAAGCACCAAATAATTTCCAAACTTCTGGCAATGCATAAGTTATGGTCCCAAATAATTTTAACAACTTCATTTAACATTTATTCAAGCCATGAAAATTACCAAAATGCCCTTGGGCGCCTAAATTAATTTAAATTCAAATCTATGATTTAATTATAGTAATTAAAGGAAAATTAAGTACAATTTAAGGGGATAATCAAAGCATTAATGCTCCTAATCAATAATCCCGAAATTTAGGCCATGTAACCTCCCTTTTGACTGGTCCTCATTATTAAAATCCAATCACCACATTTTTTTCTTATCAAACCCTAATTACCGAGTGAAATAAAAACACACAAATAAATCCCTTTTGCCTCCAATCGACACTCTAAAATTCCCAAGCTATTTTTCTGTGTTAAATCATCATCCAATGAGTCCTAGAAAAATAATACTTCGAATTTTGGTGGCCGGATTCAAAGGTTTTCGAAAATTCTTATTTAATTCAACCCGAAAGGTAATAATTCCATTTTTGATTCATTCGATCTTGGAAAATTCGTTTCTTATTTTTATGGTGTTCCTCACATCATATGTGACCTGTGAAAATTGGTTTCATGATTTTTAGATCGTTTTTGAAGTCGTGGTGATTTATGGTGCATTTTGGCTATTCGCGTACATATTAAATCGTGCGTCTCGTTCTACACATTCGAATCTTGATTTGGTATTTTTCTCAGACCCTATATATGTTATGAACACCAAATAAAATGTAAAAGTCAATCCATGCATGATCTAACAATTATTTGTGAATTAAATCTTAAAAACGTGTATAAACCCTAAATAATTCAATTCGAATTTTTGAGGCTTCATATTTATTTTATTTGGACTCCATATGATCATACTAATCTGGGAAAAATTATATTTCGAATTGTTAAGGCCTAAAATAATTATTCTTGATTTATTTAGTTTTACCGATTTTAAAGAAATTAAAAAGAATAAAAGAAAAATTTTGGGAAAATTATCAAACCGATCGAGCTAGGGTTTTGAGGTAATGAAACCTGGAAATTAACATGGTATAATGATGATAGAATGATGGTATAATGATTTGGATTAATAGGGTTCGATTTAGACAAGATTTTATGTGTAACGATTTGGAAATAATAAGTTAAGGGTGTGTTTTGTAATTTATAAAACTTGTGGGTCAGTTTTAAAACTTAATTTAGATCATGTACTTGCTGGGAAAAATATAAAAGGAAGGGGTCTAATGTCATTTTTGTATTTTAGAGGGTTAAAATGTTTTTAGGGTTTTATTATGGCTCGAATTATAAAATTATTAAATAGAGGGACTAAACTTGTAATTTCTGAAACTTGGGACTGTTTTGAGTAATTTAATCTATTCATGGGGTTACGTGTAAATTTGGTGATTTAATGGGTTAATATGTAATTATTAATAATATAAAGTTGAAATTATAAATTAAAGGACTAAATATGTAACTTTGTAAACTAGAAGGACCTATTGTGTAAATTCTGTAAAATTGAGGATACATTCTTATAATATGATAAAATGAGTGACCATTGTGAAACTTTGATAAATTAAGGGTCTTAAGTGTAACTTTTGAAACTAAAGGGTATAAAGTGTAAATTGTGAATTCTTAAGGACCTAATATGTAAATGTGATAAGAGATACCCTAATTCCAGAAATAATGATTTAACTAAGAATGTTGATCCAACTTTCTAAATATGGAAACTTTCTAAAAATGGAAACCTGCTAAATATAAAAAAAAAAAAAAGTACTTAATATGAACATGGGATCCTTAGTAATTCTGTCTCTACTCCTCTAGGTGTCAAGGAGGAGAAGTTTTATCCGTGTCTGCCATTTCATTTGCTTACTTGATCACTAAGGTACAGATATTCTGCCCTTCTTTAATAAGGTGCCTTCGTCTCATTTCTGATTTCTGATTCACTGTCATGTTCTTTGATTTTGTGAACCTTTCTGGTTTCTTTCATGATGTTATGAACCTTTGACATGACCCTTCTGTTATGACCTTTCTGATATTGAACCCTTTATGATTTTGAACCTTTCATGCATGAACCTTTGCTTATGAACCCTTACCTATGAACCATGCTTATGAACCATGATTATGAACCATGATTATGAACTTATGAAACAAGATAATGACCTATGCAAGTAAACTTAAAATATGATTCATGATACTTGACCTTGACCCACAGTTTGATACTACGAGCCACTCACTAGGCATGAGGGTTTCATGTCCATGTCAGTCGATGCACCGATGGCATGACTCTAGGGCAGGAGAGTGATGACCTGTTCCGTCCCTGCATGTTATGTTTACGTAGAGGCAGATTATGGCCACCTGGGGCGTATGGATGCATCCTAGAACTGTTCATGTACAAGTTATGTCAAGTTATGTTATGTTATTCATGGTGACTGATGGTGTGTGCGATACACGTCTTTCACACTCTGGGAGCTAGCTACTCCATTCATGATTTCTGGGATTAGTGAGAGGAACATCTCTCAGCATGGCGGTATGATTATGATTTCATGTTCATGTTTCTGGGCTCGTAGAGGATTTCTGTATCACTAGACCTCATGGACTTCTGACCCTTACCCTCATGACACCCATGATATGTTTCTGGACTTATTTCTGTATGGGCATGGTATGTTGGGCCTCATGGGATTCTGGACTGGGTTGGGCATGTTGGGCTTTATGGAATCTTGGACTTATTCTGTACTGGGTTGGTTATGTTTGGGCTAGTTGGGACTTTTATTCTACTCATCAGTATTCATGGTACAACTCTATACTCCTGATATCTCTGCATGCTCTTTCCTACTTCATTATTATTCATGTACTTTTCTATACCTTCTAATATCTCTGTATGACCTTCCTATCTTTTCTTATCTGCTACTATGTCACGTTTTGTTTCTTTCATTTATTTATCTCATCATTATATCACGTATGGTTTCTTTCGTGTTTCTCTATTTCATGATTATTATTTGTTACCGTTATATCTGTTCACTGAGCTCGTGTAGCTCAGCCGCGTTTCTTTTCCCGCGGCAGGTATTAAGCTAGGAGCTGGGTTATGGATTTGGGAAGAGTGTTCACGAGTGAAGCTTTGTTTTTGTTGGATTATTCTTCATTTGTATTATGTTTTGTATTTCATGTATTTTCTATCTCATGTTACATTGTGTTTCCGCTGTTTAATTATGGATGTTATGTATGATCTGATGTGAAACCATGTACTTGTGACATCTTTACCCTTGTCGGGTCGGGGTGTTACAATTTATGGTATCAGAGCTACAGGCACCCGAAAACCTTCGGCTTAGGCCATTTGACCTGTGAGGATCTGGGTAGACATTAGGTTTCCGTCCGCGCACTCTCTTCCGTTGCTTCTGTTATCCTACTTGCTCATGTTGACACCTTTCGTATTCTATTTTGCCGTCAATATACTCCTTCTGATCGTTCTGCTAATCGTGTAGATGGTGTCCACGCGCGCTCGAGAGTACCTCGCACGGAAAAAGCAACGATGGACTATCGTTTATCCTACCGGCAACAGGAAGATTGGGAAGATATGGAGAACGGCAAGGAGAAAGTTAATTCCTGCTAGTATATGGCCGTGTTATATCGAGGAGGAGCTGACCATAGTGAACCAAGATGGAGCAGAAGTACTAGAGTACTCCACCCAGGTGATCTACAAAGATGGAGCGACCATTCGGTACGCAGGCAAGTGCCCCAATTTCATTAAGGAGAATGGAGTGGTACGAATCCAGCCCCGCAACGTGGACAACCTCGAAGATGACAAGAAGGATCCTGCCAATGCGACTCCTGCCTCAGCCTGAAGAGATCGCCTGCATGATTTGTTTCCTTCTGTTTGTTTGAATGATTTGATGCACATGTTTCCTTTCCGTTTATGACGCATTGACTTTCTCTTGATTTTCGTACGAATATTTTGGATTTTGATCTAATAATTCCATTCCAAGTTGAATTCTGAGATTTTGGCTTGATTTGTTTTGAGTATTTTATGATCATGATCCGATGGAAGACACCAAGTATGTACTTCATTTTACTCTACCTTAAGAGAATTTACTCCATCCGTTTATCTCCGTCATCTTACGTTAAGATCCATTCTGCTAAACTATTCCAAATCTGCTGCAAGTAACGCTTATCTGATCCGGCATGTTCTGTCTCGTTTCTGTCATGTTCGCTCTTCTATGTCCCTGCAAATTTCGAGGACGAAATTTTTTTGTTAGTGGGGAAGAAGTTGTAATACCTGAAATTCTATAACATGTAAAATGACCAAATTGCCCTTGGGAATTTAAAACTTAAATAAAACATACGTAAAGCACCAAATAATTTCCAAACTTCTGGCAATGCATAAGTTATGGTCCCAAATAATTTTAACAACTTCATTTAACATTTATTCAAGCCATGAAAATTACCAAAATGCCCTTGGGCGCCTAAATTAATTTAAATTCAAATCTATGATTTAATTATAGTAATTAAAGGAAAATTAAGTACAATTTAAGGGGATAATCAAAGCATTAATGCTCCTAATCAATAATCCCGAAATTTAGGCCATGTAACCTCCCTTTTGACTGGTCCTCATTATTAAAATCCAATCACCACATTTTTTTCTTATCAAACCCTAATTACCGAGTGAAATAAAAACACACAAATAAATCCCTTTTGACTCCAATCGACACTCTAAAATTCCCAAGCTATTTTTCTGTGTTAAATCATCATCCAAGGAGTCCTAGAAAAATAATACTTCGAATTGTGGTGGCCGGATTCAAAGGTTTTCGAAAATTCTTATTTAATTCAACCCGAAAGGTAATAATTCCATTTTTGATTCATTCGATCTTGGAAAATTCGTTTCTTATTTTTATGGTGTTCCTCACATCATATGTGACCTGTGAAAATTGGTTTCATGATTTTTAGATCGTTTTTGAAGTTGTGGTGATTTATGGTGCATTTTGGCTATTCGCGTACATATTAAATCGTGCGTCTCGTTCTACACGTTCGAATCTTGATTTGGTATTTTTCTCAGACCCTATATATGTTATGAACACCAAATAAAATGTAAAAGTCAATCCATGCATGATCTAACAATTATTTGTGAATTAAATCTTAAAAACGTGTATAAACCCTAAATAATTCAATTCGAATTTTTGAGGCTTCATATTTATTTTATTTGGACTCCATATGATCATACTAATCTGGGAAAAATTATATTTCGAATTGTTAAGGCCTAAAATAATTATTCTTGATTTATTTAGTTTTACCGATTTTAAAGAAATTAAAAAGAATAAAAGAAAAATTTTGGGAAAATTATCAAACCGATCGAGCTAGGGTTTTGAGGTAATGAAACCTGGAAATTAACATGGTATAATGATGATAGAATGATGGTATAATGATTTGGATTAATAGGGTTCGATTTAGACAAGATTTTATGTGTAACGATTTGGAAATAATAAGTTAAGGGTGTGTTTTGTAATTTATAAAACTTGTGGGTCAGTTTTAAAACTTAATTTAGATCATGTACTTGCTGGGAAAAATATAAAAGGAAGGGGTCTAATGTCATTTTTGTATTTTAGAGGGTTAAAATGTTTTTAGGGTTTTATTATGGCTCGAATTATAAAATTATTAAATAGAGGGACTAAACTTGTAATTTCTGAAACTTGGGGCTGTTTTGAGTAATTTAATCTATTCATGGGGTTACGTGTAAATTTGGTGATTTAATGGGTTAATATGTAATTATTAATAATATAAAGTTGAAATTATAAATTAAAGGACTAAATATGTAACTTTGTAAACTAGAAGGACCTATTGTGTAAATTCTGTAAAATTGAGGATACATTCTTATAATATGATAAAATGAGTGACCATTGTGAAACTTTGATAAATTAAGGGTCTTAAGTGTAACTTTTGAAACTAAAGGGTATAAAGTGTAAATTGTGAATTCTTAAGGACCTAATATGTAAATGTGATAAGAGATACCCTAATTCCAGAAATAATGATTTAACTAAGAATGTTGATCCAACTTTCTAAATATGGAAACTTTCTAAAAATGGAAACCTGCTAAATATAAAAAAAAAGTACTTAATATGAACATGGGATCCTTAGTAATTCTGTCTCTACTCCTCTAGGTGTCAAGGAGGAGAAGTTTTATCCGTGTCTGCCATTTCATTTGCTTACTTGATCACTAAGGTACAGATATTCTGCCCTTCTTTAATAAGGTGCCTTCGTCTCATTTCTGATTTCTGATTCACTGTCATGTTCTTTGATTTTGTGAACCTTTCTGGTTTCTTTCATGATGTTATGAACCTTTGACATGACCCTTCTGTTATGACCTTTCTGATATTGAACCCTTTATGATTTTGAACCTTTCATGCATGAACCTTTGCTTATGAACCCTTACCTATGAACCATGCTTATGAACCATGATTATGAACCATGATTATGAACTTATGAAACAAGATAATGACCTATGCAAGTAAACTTAAAATATGATTCATGATACTTGACCTTGACCCACAGTTTGATACTACGAGCCACTCACTAGGCATGAGGGTTTCATGTCCATGTCAGTCGATGCACCGATGGCATGACTCTAGGGCAGGAGAGTGATGACCTGTTCCGTCCCTGCATGTTATGTTTACGTAGAGGCAGATTATGGCCACCTGGGGCGTATGGATGCATCCTAGAACTGTTCATGTACAAGTTATGTCAAGTTATGTTATGTTATTCATGGTGACTGATGGTGTGTGCGATACACGTCTTTCACACTCTGGGAGCTAGCTACTCCATTCATGATTTCTGGGATTAGTGAGAGGAACATCTCTCAGCATGGCGGTATGATTATGATTTCATGTTCATGTTTCTGGGCTCGTAGAGGATTTCTGTATCACTAGACCTCATGGACTTCTGACCCTTACCCTCATGACACCCATGATATGTTTCTGGACTTATTTCTGTATGGGCATGGTATGTTGGGCCTCATGGGATTCTGGACTGGGTTGGGCATGTTGGGCTTTATGGAATCTTGGACTTATCCTGTACTGGGTTGGTTATGTTTGGGCTAGTTGGGACTTTTATTCTACTCATCAGTATTCATGGTACAACTCTATACTCCTGATATCTCTGCATGCTCTTTCCTACTTCATTATTATTCATGTACTTTTCTATACCTTCTAATATCTCTGTATGACCTTCCTATCTTTTCTTATCTGCTACTATGTCACGTTTTGTTTCTTTCATTTATTTATCTCATCATTATATCACGTATGGTTTCTTTCGTGTTTCTCTATTTCATGATTATTATTTGTTACCGTTATATCTGTTCACTGAGCTCGTGTAGCTCAGCCGCGTTTCTTTTCCCGCGGCAGGTATTAAGCTAGGAGCTGGGTTATGGATTTGGGAAGAGTGTTCACGAGTGAAGCTTTGTTTTTGTTGGATTATTCTTCATTTGTATTATGTTTTGTATTTCATGTATTTTCTATCTCATGTTACATTGTGTTTCCGCTGTTTAATTATGGATGTTATGTATGATCTGATGTGAAACCATGTACTTGTGACATCTTTACCCTTGTCGGGTCGGGGTGTTACAGTCACAGCTTTTAAATACTGATTTTACACCATTTATACATTGTCTAGACAATAGAAAAAGGGGTGTTTGGGACTTTGGGGACACATTTTACAGCTTCATGTGCTATTTTTAAACCTTTTTATGCTTCTTTTAACAAGTTCTTATGTTGTTTTTAACAACTTTTATATGCTATATTTGGACAGTAAAAGTAAGGGGTGTTTGGACACAAATTAAACAGCTGGCTATGTTGTTTTTTAAAAAATTTTTATGGCCCGCAAAGGCTCAAGTATAGGAAAATGATCAACATAATATGCTTTCCTTATTTTATACCAGTTGGGATTAAAAACTTAATTGCCCTTAATTTTTTTCCCTTTTGTAGATGCTCATCGTGCGGCTGAACCATTGTCCTATTGAAGACAACCTCAAGTCAACCGCTCAAATATTTAAAAGAGACCAGTTAATGCCTCATCTTCTCAAAGGATGCGTTCTGCATATATGCTGGTTGTCTTGACAGCATGTGTAGACAAAAAAATTGCTCCAATAATGACCAAGGTACTTTCACAATTCTTTATGGGTCAAAATGGGTCATTCTTGGTTTTGGTTCAGGCATACACTTTTTTTTTTTTTTTTTTTTTTTTTTTTTTTTTTTTTTTGAATTTTTTAGCATCTTCTAAGTTGAACATTAGCGATACTTATGTTAGCAATTTGCATGATAAATTGTTCTTTTATGTTGTTTATTATGTTGATTTTCTTTTCAAGGGTGTTTGGTTCATAATATTTCTACCTCTTTTGCTAAGGGATTGGGTTGAAACATAATATTTACTTTTTGTGTTGTTTAAGTATTTTTCTGCAGGTGAGGTGATTCTTCAAAATATCCTTCGGCCTTGAGTCCGTCAAGTCCTTCGGATAGCTGCTAAGAAAGTAGACGCGTTAGTCTCGCCCCGGGTGTGACCCCAGGACCAAACTCCGACGTGAGAGTAAGTATATGAAGGTAAGATAATAAGTATGTTTTGTAAGTTAAGTACTGTGTGTAAAAAGTGAGTTACCATAACTGTAGAATTGCTCCTTTATATAGTAGTCTCTTTTTTGTCTCCATCGGATGTGTCCAAATGTACTGACGACCGTTTTGGGCGTCACCTGGAACTTACTCTGTTTGGGGCCTTTTTCCTGTCCTGACATACTTACTGTAGCTCTGCCACATACTATTAATATCGAAGTTGACTTCCTGATCTGGAGGTGACCGTTGGTCCGAACGACCTAAACAGGTCGTTCGAATAAGGAGTCCATTCGGTCATGGGAGTCCGATCGGATAGATCCTTTCGGAATCACATGTTCTGAGTTTTGACTCGTTCTGGAATTACTCATTAATCCGAACGACCTGTATGGTCGTTCGGCTAGGGCCAATCGGCCATATACGCCGACATGTCCCCCCCAGTATCATAGTATCGCGTGGCGATGGTGTGATACTTTAGTTTTTCTCCTTCCGGCTTACCGATGTGTTTGGCCGGACGGGGCTTCTTTACCGCTGCTTATGTGCAAAACGCCAAAAGCCATTAATGTGTTCGTTTAATTGAGCGCCGCCGTTTTTACCGTATTATTGAGATCATGACACGTGAGATATGTGTCATCGTGTGAACAATAAGGTGCCACGTTAGCGTCTGACATGACGCGACGTTTCGCACCCTCTCTCTGTTGCCTATAAATAGTCGCATTTACTTCATTTCAACCACCGTAATTAATTTCTTACCTCTGACCCATTACTCGTTCGTCTTTTTCTCCCGTTTTTCATTTGTTCGTTTCGTCGTTCGTCCAAGTTAAAAGGTACGTTCCTCGCTATTCTTGTCTTATTATCGTTTGTTGTTCGGCTATACTCTACATCCTTCGGTTAAGCAATGTCCCATCGGTCTGTTTCCTCCCGGGAGGGTGACTTTCCGGAAGCTGAGAGTTTTATTCCAAAGTTTGACATGTGAAAGTATACTAACAAGATGGATGAAACGGATCTGACCTTGTTGCTAATGGACCATCATATTCCGGAAGATCTTCATCCGAGACTTCCACCGCCTGACATGACGATAGATCAAATACCCTCCGACGCTATAGGATTGTACCTAGAGGATTTCGCCGAAGGCGGTATTACTGTGCCTTTCTCGGAATTTTTGTTGGACGTTATCAGGCATTGGCAAGTGCATATTTCTCAGATGGTTCCGCTAGGTTTGCATCGGGCCACTTTGTTCGAAGTATATTGTAGGAGTTTACATATCACCCCGACGACTCCCCTTTTTCGAGCGTTTTACAAATTAAGTAAACAGGGTGAGTGGTTTTCATTCGAGAAGAGGGGGGGGAAGGAAAAGAGAGTTTGTTTTAATGAGATTTTAACCGGATTGAAAGGGTGGAAGAAGAAATTCTTTTTGATAGATAGAAGAGCTATTCCTTTCGCCATGCCGTGGCGACATCATTACTCGGATATTTCAGACCCTTTTCCGAGGAATGAGTTTTCAGTGGCGGATGCCGACAGGCTTGCCGAGCATGTGATTGACCTCATCCAAATTCCGAGGGGTTTTCATTACGCTCTTGGATTATCATCTCATTGGGAGTATCCCGGTTTCCGGGCGGCGCTTAGGGATGCCGAAGGAGAGGGTATAGCCCTCCTCTTCTTGTTTTTTATGTTGCCATATCTATTATTGTTATTTATTTATTTATTATATTTTTTCCTTTTTCTTTGAGTGATGTATATATTCTTGACTTGTTTGCTTGCAGCTTTAACAATGTCTGAGTATCTACGCAAGCCGGAGCGTCGAAAGGGGGCTAGCATGGTTAAGGGGGATCAGCTCCGAGAGGGACAAACTCTACCACTGCATGTGGTTGAGCCTGCTCGGTCCGATGCTGATATTCCGGATAAGACTCCTACGATGAAGGCCGTAGAGGTGCCTCATGAAAAGGTTTTAGAAGCGAAGAGAAGGAAGGATGAAGCTGCCGCTCGCCTGGCGGAGAAGACGAAAGGCAAAGGAGCCGGAGGGAGTGGCACTGGTAAACGTCCTTCCGGTGGGAGCCTTTCTTCTCGCCCAGTTAAGAAGAATAAACCTGCTGCTGATGTATCCTTCATTGACTTGGATTCTTCTGGTCATGTTCCGGCGCCCCATCCACTCCGCTCCTTCCCTCCGGATCCATCTGCTAAGGATCCTGAGAGAGAGGAAGGGGCGAGTAGCCAATTTATGTCCGGTCAAGATGGTGAGTTATGCATCCTTCTCCTTATTTTCTTTTTTTTTTTTTTTTTTTTTTTTTTTTTTTTTTTTTTTTTACGTGTGTTTTGATCTCTGTTTCTTTTTGTAGGGAGTCCCCTTGTTTCTCATGGCCGAGGGAAAAGGATAGAGAACATGGAAGGTTTGGATGAAATGGGTGAGACGGGTGACGATGAGTCTAGTTCCGGAGAGATTTTCGCGCCCAACTGGTCCGTTAGGACGGATGCCCGCCTGACTGGGTCCTCCGTCTGCCAGGAGATGATGGCACATTTGGCAACTCCCCGGGAGGAACAATACTTGATGAATTTGAGTGATGATGATGCTTGCAGCCGTGCCTGGATGCTGCTCGGAAAGGGCGCTGTTGCGCAAGCGGATATCCTTCTTCGGTTTGAGACTTTACTTGATCAGTATAACGCTCTTACAGCTGTCCACGAGAAGTGTGCGGAACAGGATCCGGCGGAGTTAGAGAAATTGAGGGCTGAGAATGTTGACTGTCAGGCAACCATCCAAGGTCTAACCGGACGGGTTTCTGAGCTGGTGAGAGAGAAAGAGGGGCAGGGTGAGTTGCTTAAGTCTTTGGAAGCCGAGCTAAATAGAACCAAGGAACAGTTGGCTGAAGAGCGAAAAGACAACCAAGAATTGAGAAAAGAAAGGGAAGATTTGGCGGTCCGGGTGGGTACCACTGATATGGAGCGTATCCGAGTGATTAAGGAATTCCTTCCGGAAATGGTCCGCCGTCTTCTTGGCAGCCATGAGTACAAGCAATCCTTGGCTATCCCATTCAACCTTTCGTCTGATGCTGGGTTTATAGGTGGGATATCTGTTGACCGCAATCCGGAACAAGCCGCCGAGATTCTAGCTGATTTTGAGGGCTTAGATTTGGATGCCGAGAAGAAATATAGGGCTTTGTTTGACCAACTTTTCACCACTGAATACCCATACATCCGAAAGGTTAGTGGCGCTTGCTACAGGCCGATGGCCGAGATCCTGGAGCTCTATCCGGATCCTGCTCCTACCGAACCAACCAAACCTTCAACTGCCGACGAGTCTGCTGATAAGAATGTTACATCCGAGAATGCAAACGTCGGTGTTGGTAGTGGGAGTGGTGTGGCCGAAGGGTCTGTGCCTGAAGGGTTTGTGATGGTTCAAGGTCGCTTGGTTAACATTGCAGAATCTGCCGAAGAGAATATTGAGCATGCTGAAGAGAATGTTGAAAAGAATGCCGATGGGAGTACCGAGGGGAATGCTGCATCTTAAGTTTGTTCCTTTGTGGGTCCGGACTGCCTCCATTTTGACTATGGATAAAGGTTGTTCCGGACCTTGTGAAGCTTTTATCTAACCTTGTATCGCAATGTCTGTTGGTGCGCCGTCTGTGGCTGCCTTTTATTGTTATCTTGTAATAAACATCCTTTATTAAGATTTTCTAGTTGTAGTTCGTCATGGCCGGAAGGCTACAATTTCGGCCCTTTTGCTAATGATGATTTACTCATTTTTGCTAAGTCTGGTTTTATTATGTATGCTTTTCCGTATATATATATATTTTTTGCTTGTCGTATTGTTTATTGAATGTATTCAATTCCTCGTTGTTTCGAAGTTTAAATATTACCGTTAGGGGTGGTTATGCTTCGGTATACTCTTTTTTTATTTCAACCTTATGTTGCCGTTAGGGGCGGATACGCCTCGGCATGTGCCTTTTGGTACTAAGGGCTTTATATTGCCGTTATGGGTGGATACGCCTCGGCATGTGCCTTTTTACGCTAAGGACTTTCTATTGCCGTTAGGGGCGGATACGCCTCGGCATGTGCCTTTTTACGCTAAGGACTTTATATTGCCGTTAGGGGCGGATACGCCTCGGCATGTGTCTTTTTACGCTAAGGACTTTATATTGCCGTTAGGGGCGGATACGCCTCGGCCTGTTCTTTATTATTTTGCCGTTAGGGCGTATACGCCTCAGCACATTCTTTATCGTTTTTATTTTTGCCGTTAGGGCGGATACGCCTCAGCACATTCTTTATTATTTTGCCGTTAAGGGCGGATACACCTCGGCTAGATTGTGGCTGCGCGGGCCGGATGAGGGTAGCTAATCCTCGCCGGAGCCGCACGATTGCCTTGCCTTTGCTTACAATAATATGCGGAAAATTTTCTCCTCTTCAACCCGGAGGAGAATATATAACATTTCATAATAAATTTGTTTACAATGGCTCATAGCCTTACATTTTTGTTTCTAAAGAAAGCATTTCCTTAGGTTGATTGCATGCCATTTCCTGGGTACTTCTTCCTCTTCCATAGTCTCCAACTTGTAGGAACCACATTGATATGCTTCGGTGACCCGGTAGGGTCCTTCCCATTTTGGACCTAGCTTTCCCTGGTCTTCTGCTCGGCTTGCTTCATTTTTTCGGTAGACGAAATCTCCCGGTCTGAAAGATACCGGACGGACTTTCTTATTGTAGTACTGTTCCATCTTTTTTTTGTATCGTGCTTCCCTTATTGCTGCTTCTTCTCTTCTCTCTTGCAATAGGTCTAAATTTAAACGCATCTCCCTTTCGTTCAGTTCTTCGATCCGACGCGTATCATCTTCATCTATACCCTCTCGTATGACCATCTTCCGGTGAGTTGGCATGCCGATCTCAGCCGGCATTACCGCCTCACTGCCGTACGTTAGGCTAAAAGGCTTTTCTCCGTTCCTTTGTTTTAGCGATGTTCGGCAAGCCCATAAAACATTTGGCAGCTCATCTACCCATCCGGCTCTCGTTCGACCCAACCTTGTCTTAATTCCCTCCAGTAAACTTTTGTTTGCTCTTTCCACGAGGCCATTCGCCTGTGGATGCGCCACGGCGGTGTTTATTTTCCGGATGTTCAACTTCTCACACCATTGCTTGAAAGGGTTATCGACCAACTGCTTTCCATTATCTGTTACGATTACGCTCGGTAAGCCGAAGCGGCAAACTACGTTGTCCCATACAAACTTTATCACGTCCTTTCCTGTCACCTTTGCCAGCGGTTTAGCTTCTATCCACTTGGTGAAGTAATCGATAGCCACTATGATGAAGTTTATCCTACCGGCTGATTCAGGTAACGGACCCAGGATGTCCATGCCCCATTGATAGAATGGCCAGGGAGCCATGATTGGTGTGAGTGTTGTCTTTGGGAGTTTCGGAACTGGAGCATGAATTTGACATGAGTCGCACTTCTGAATCTCATTACGAGCATCCCGGTGCATAGTTGGCCAGTAATACCCTTGCCGCATTGCCTTTGCCACAACGGATCTTGGTTTCAGATGCATTCCGCATGCCCCCATGTGTATCTCCCAGATCACATAATTCGCCTGTAACGGACCAACACATCGCAACATGGGAACCAAGTAGCCCTTCTTATATAGTATCCCATCCTCCATTGCATATTGGCTGATCTTCATTCTCAATGCCCGAGCGTCGTTTGGGTCTTCCGGCCATACTCCCTCTTCGAGGCATCGAATGATGGGAGTCATCCAATTGTCTCCCTCCTCGGCCACTATGTCGTTAACTTCTTTCCCTTCGGTGGATCTTTCTCTTAGCACTTCTACTAATACTTCCTTCGTCAGGTGATCAAATGCTACTGTAGCCAGCTTGCTTAGCACGTCGGCCTTTTGGTTCTGCCCTCTGGGAATGTTCCGGATGGAGAAGTGCTGAAATTTTGCTATACATTCTTTTGCCTTGGCCAAATACTTGATCATGCTTTCGTTGCTTGCTACGTAATCCCCATTTATTTGGTTCGACAAAAGCTTGGAGTCCACTCACACATCAATACTCTTTACGCACATCCCTTCGGCTATCCGGAGCCCCGCCAGCAATGCTTCGTATTCTGCTTCATTGTTCGTGCTTTCAAAATCAAGCCGGAGGGCATAAGTGTATTCCACACCGTCCGGACTTATCAGAACCAATCCTGCACTGGAACCCTTACTATTGGAAGCTCCGTCGGTATATAGCAACCACTTCCCCACTTTGTCTTTTTCAACCTTCGTAGCCGGCTGGCTGAAGTACCGCTCTGGACTTTCCCCAATGGGGGTTTCTGAGAGAAAATCCGCTAACACTTGACCCTTGATTGCACTCCGAGGCTCGTAGGTGATGTTATATGCTCCCAGCTCTAAGGAATATTTAGCCAGCTTTCCGGAGGCTTCGGCCTTGTTAAGTATCTGTTTGATAGGTTGATCGGTAATCACCTTGATCGGGTGTGCCTCGAAATACCTTCTTAACCTTCTCGACATGTGTAGTAGGGATAATGCTAGTTTCTCCATCGGAGCATAGTTCCTTTCGGCTTCACTGAGTGTCCGGCTCACATAATGCACCGGATGTTGTTTTCCCTTTCTTTCGGTTAAAAGAACCGCACTAACAGCCTCCTGAGCCGCCGCCAGGTATACATAGAGTGTTTCCTTGGGCATGGGTGTTATTAGAGACGGGAGATCCGCTATCAGCTTCTTCATTTCTTGAAAAGCGTTCTCCACGTCCTCTGTCCATCGGTACTACTCCTTGTTTTCTTTGGTTATGTTCTTTAAAGTTTCAAAAAATGGTAATGATCTTTCGGCTGACCGAGCCAAGAACCGATTCAAAGCTGCCAGCTTGCCACTTAGGCTCTGCATTTCTCTCAACGTCCGGGGAGACTGCATGTCCGTCAAAACTTTTGTTTTCTTCGGATTAGCTCTGATTCCTTCGGACGTTACCATATAATCCCAGGAATTTCCCTTCCTCCATTCCGAATGAACATTTTTTGGGATTCAGTTTCATGTTGATTCTTCTCAAGTTATCAAACGTCTCGGCAATGTCGGCCAGCATTTCGTTCTCCTCCTTGCTCTTGATGACCATATCGTCTACATATGCCTCTAAATTCCGTCCTATCTGCGATCGGAAGGCCGTGTCCACCATGCGCTGATATGTTGCCCCGGCATTCTTTAATCCGAAGGGCATCTTGGTGTAGCAGTATGTCCCCTGATCCGTATAAAAGGCTGCTTTCTCCTCATCTTCTTTTGACATTTGGACTTGATGGTATCCCTTGTACGCATCCAGAAAGCATTTATATTTGAATCCCATAACCGCTTCTATCTTCAGATCAATTTTCGGCAGAGGATAGTAGTCCTTTGGGCAGGCTGAGTTGATGTTCTTGAAATCGATGCACATGCGCCAGCTTCCGTCACATTTTTTGACAAGAACGGGATTAGAGATCCATGTGGGGTATTTGACCGGTCGGACTATTCCTGCCTTTACCCACTCTTCCACTTCCTTCGTTACGGCCAAACTTCGATCGGGAGCTAGCACTCTGCGTTTCTGACATACCGGTTCCACCGAGGGGTTAGCATTTAGTGTGTGCTCAATAATGCGCCTCGGCACTCCGGTCATGTCTGCCGGTGTCCAAGCGAAAACGTCCATGTTTTTCTTGAGGAGAGATTTGAGCTTCTTCTTGCAGTCGGACGATAAGCTGCCTCCGATGGTTACCAACTGTTCGGGATAAGCGGGATTTACCATGACTTCTTCTGGTTCGCTCGTTTCGACTTCCTTTTCTGCCAGCCCCTCACTTTGTTCATAAGAGACCTTTTGAGACTCTTCTATCCTTCGGCATTCCGAGATAACCATTTGCCGAGCTTTCAGAGTAGCTATTCCCCTTGGGGGTTGGGAACTTCATCATGGCATGAATGGTGGATGGAATAGCTCTCAGCAATCTTAGCCCAGTCCTTCCTAGGATCACGTTATACGGCGAAGGTGCACGTATGACGGTGAACTTCATGGTTGTTCTTCTGTATAATCCCCCTTCTCCGAATGAAACGTCCAGTTCTATTTTTCCTAACGGTTTTGTCACCTGTCCAGCGAAACCCAGAAGATCTGTCTGAGTCTACTTTAGTCGAGCCTTTATTTCCGGACTCAAATTATCAAAGCAATGTTCGAACATGACTTCCACCGAAGCCCCCTCGTCCACGAAAACTCTTCTTACCAAGTACCCTTCCATCATGGCTTCGACGATAAGCGGCTCGTCGGATACGTCTCCGGCCGGTATGGGAGGAAAGGTGATGGGGACATTCATCCATTTTTCCTCGTGCTCCCTTGACTTGCGCTTCCTCTGCTGTGTCCTTGCACTGACCATGTTGATTATTTTGTCCTTGGCCGGGAGATCCTTCTTTGGCGTTCCTTTCCCTTTTTGACGAACATCTTTGACTAGGTGGTTCAACTTACTCGACTCTAGAGCTAACTCTAACTGCCTTTTCAACTGAAAACAGTCGTTCATATAATGTCCCCTTTCCCCGTGGTAGTCACAGTATCTGTCCTGATGTTCTCTCTTGGGTGGATCTCTCATCGGCCTCGGAGGAGGTAACCGTAACTGCTGCTCGGTGGCTAGGATTTCCTTCGGCCGTTTTATGAGCGAGTCCAGCGTCAAACGGGTAGCATCACGATTCTGGTATTCGTTTCGCGCCGGAAGATACGGCGCCGGACGATCTCGATACCGATACTGGTTCTGCCGATCCTTGGGATGGTACCCGGACCGTCCCTCGTTCCTATTATCACTCCCCGATCCCCTATATCCTCTATCATCCTTCCGGAAAGGTCCCGCCGGCCTCTTCCGGTATTGGTCATGGTTTTCTCCTCGCGGTAGCTCGGTATTAGCGAATGCGGCCTCTGCTCTCACAAAATCATCCACTCGGATCATCATTTCCTCAACGGTTCGGGGGATTTTATCAGCGAACCTTTTGGCCAGTTCCGGACATTTACTCCCATCCATAAAGGAGGAAATCCTCATAATTTCTGGGGCTCCCTGTATGAATCCCGTTTCTGTAGTCCATCTTTCCTTGAACTCTGGTAAAGTCTCATTAGCTTTCCTCACGATCTTCGTTATCTCCGTAGGGTCTTTGGTACATGCTTTGTGCAGAGAGAAACGGGTTTCGAACTGAGCCCTCAAGTCTGCCCATTCGTCTATGCTACCCGGAGGAAGGCGATCGAACCACCCTCTCGCCCTTCCGTCCAGGGTTTGCTGGAACATTCTACACCAGACGGGCATGGGCCACTCCCCGTGACCTGCCGCCCCGGTAAACCGATTGAGGTGATCCTGAGGGTCTGTTGACCCGTCATATAACTTGATATGTGAAGGCATTTTGTGTTCCGGTGAAGAGAATTCGATAATCCCCCGAGTGAAAGGTGATTTCCTAACTTCATTGAAAGGTTTTCTCAAATCTGCATCTGGTACTTTGTCTCCGGTAACGATTCCTTTCTTTTCCTTCGGCATCTCGGGTCCTTTCGGAGTTTCATCTTCACCCCAGTCTAGACGTATCGGATGCATAACACTTTGTCTATTATGTTCCTGGACCATGGACTTTAGAGCAGAGATGTATCCTTGTAGCTGTTCTTGGGTGATTGCGGAAGACTCGGCGTCTCCGTTTCCGAAGGGTGGTAGACGGAAGGAGGGTGTTTCGGGATCCTTTCCGCCCGACCCTTCCGGACGTTCGGAACCTGACATTCTGAAGCTTTGGTAGATTGAATATCGGTCCCACGGATGGCGCCAATGTTTAAGTATTTTTCTGCAGGTGAGGTGATTCTTCAAAATATCCTTCGGCCTTGAGTCCGTCAAGTCCTTCGGATAGCTGCTAAGAAAGTAGACGCGTTAGTCTCGCCCCGGGTGTGACCCCAGGACCAAACTCCGGCGTGAGAGTAAGTATATGAAGGTAAGATAATAAGTATGTTTTGTAAGTTAAGTACTGTGTGTAAAAAGTGAGTTACCATAACTGTAGAATTGCTCCTTTATATAGTAGTCTCTTTTTTGTCTCCATCGGATGTGTCCAAATGTACTGACGACCGTTTTGGGCGTCACCTGGAACTTACTCTGTTTGGGGCCTTTTTCCTGTCCTGACATACTTACTGTAGCTCTGCCACATACTATTAATATCGAAGTTGACTTCCTGATCTGGAGGTGACCGTTGGTCCGAACGACCTAAACAGGTCGTTCGGATAAGGAGTCCATTCGGTCATGGGAGTCCGATCGGATAGATCCTTTCGGAATCACATGTTCTGAGTTTTGACTCGTTCTGGAATTATTCATTAATCCGAACGACCTGTATGGTCGTTCGGCTAGGGCCAATCGGCCATATACGCCGACATGTGCTGTAACTAATTGTTCTTCCTGAACAACGTAAAATGCAAGCATTGTTTGACAAGTATGAATCTTATTAGTCTTTTAAAAGCTTACTAAGTCTACATTTATAAATTTTAAAAAATGAATCTGCCCCGCAGCAACGCATGATCAATCATGCTTGTTTGTTCTAAAACCAGTATATTTAATACTCCGTAAAGTTTCAAATGCATGTAAAGTTAAAGTTAACATAGACACTTAACAAACTTGGTGGTGAAATTTAATGTTACACAAAAGCAGCAAAAAAGAAAAGGACGGACCATCATCTATGTCTCTATGATTCTATGACCCTTGATGTACTTGTTAATGGTCGGACCATATATACCGTATCCTTAGCAATCATGAATTGATGGCATCCAAGTACATCTTATGCCGAACCATACCTAGTGTCTCGGCATTTTAAATTATAAATTCATAAACTTTTTTCTGTTATAAACTTTTTTTTAAGTACGCATAAACTTCATAAAATTTTATAAAACCTCATTAAACACAAATCATTAAATTTAAAAAAGGTTGAAGATATTAGAATTTTTCATTTCACATAAGCATGAGACACATTTTCACTATAATTAATACTCCTCTTCATCTTTTTTTAGACCTTTTATAAACCAAAAAATAATAGATTCTTTAACAATATTTTAATAGTTAGATTATGGGTATATTCGGCAAAATTAGCTGTAAGTTATATGCTGTAAGCTGTAAACTGTAAAGCTGTTAACATGAGCTACAAGTTGTATCTTTTTTCAAATAAAAGTGTTTGGTAGGTTAGCTGTTAAATGTAAATATAAGATGTAAAATGACATAAAATGACATATTTATAATTGTAAACAAATGTTTGGAGGGTATATCAGTAATTTAAAGTTTTAACAGCTCCAAAATATTTTAAAAGCTTCATTAATCAGCTTTTCATTTTGGAGCTATTTGTTTGAAATAAAAGTTAGAAGTTAATGTATCCAAACGGAGCTATTTATTTTAGAAAATATTATTTTTTTAACAAAAAGCTAACAGCTCCCCTAAAAAGCACTTACCAAACAGGCCCTATGAAAAGGATTGGGATTCTCTAATGTTGAGTTTCAACATGACTTGTCATGTTGTCTC
This sequence comes from Artemisia tridentata subsp. tridentata, assembly GCA_021014915.2. Classification (NCBI taxonomy): domain Eukaryota; kingdom Viridiplantae; phylum Streptophyta; class Magnoliopsida; order Asterales; family Asteraceae; genus Artemisia; species Artemisia tridentata. The sequence goes on from CP139507.1 coordinate 406,836,718, forward strand.
ACATAAAAGAATGTGAGCCCCATAAAATAAACTATTTTAAATTAAAAATAAATGATTACTAATGTTTATGTGAGACAACGTAACAAGTTATGTCGAAGTCAACATTACAATCTCAATCCTTATAAAAAATGATATTTTCTGAATGTTAATTTTAGTTTTTGGTGTATAAATTTATTTGCGTCAACTTGCAGACATTTGTTATTCTCCTTTATATGAATATATATCAATTAACGATCACTAGTCAATTCATATTTTCAAACTTTTCCTTAAACCTAACTTAACATAATATATTTTCATTCTTAAACATGTATTTTAGTTTTCTCGGATTGAAATTATAGAGGTTACTTAAATACAAGGTTTGTTAGTCAAGTATGTGTAGTGGTAAGACTACTCCCACTAATGATCGGATCGGTGAGATCGTGAGCCTGAGGAATTAAAAAAAAAAGAAAAATTCAACAATCTTTCATGATCGGATTGGTTGACCGAGCAAGATCACGATCTCAAGATTGTTTCTACTTTACACGTGGAAGAACATGCATCGCTTATTGTGTGATGTTGCTGAGCATGTGTAGGTAATATATTAAAGTAATTATATAAGTATAATATTTATATAATAAAAAGTTAGATTGGGTTGGATTGTGAGTGTGAGTGTAAAAATGAGTTAGATTGGTTTGTGTATGTGGAGGAGAGAGAAATTAATATTTGAGTCGAGTTATTTTAGAAACCAAACATTCCTCACATACCAAGGGACTCATCCCCACCATCCATCTAAAAAGAAATCAATGGTTGAGATTAAAAGCATTTAATATTTCACCCATTTTTTATAATTTAAATATCTCTTAAACCGTTAATCGTTAAGCGAAAATAATTACACCATCGCGACAAGCATTTAATTATCTTTCTATAGACGGGCATTTTGATATACTTTCGACAAAAAAAAAAAAAATCATTTTTTTCACGTTTTTTTTCGTAGCCGAAAAAATCATATATGATATATCATATATGATATTACATATCATATATGATATATATGATATATCATATATGATATTACATATAATATCATATATGATATGTATATATTACATATCATATATGATATATCATATATGATATATCATATATATCATATCATATATATCATATATGATATGTAATATATACATATCATATATGATATATATGATATATCATATATGATATTACATATAATATCATATATGATATGTAATATCATATATGATATATCATATATGATATATCATATATATCATATATGATATATATGATATATCATATATATCATATATATCATATATGATATGATATATCATATATGATTTTTTCGGCCACGAAAAAAAACGTAAAAAAATGAAAAAAAAAAAAATTGTCGAAAATATATCAAATTGCCTATCTATAGAAAGATAATTAAATGCTCGTCGTAACGGCATATTTTTTTTCGCTTAACGATTAACGGTTTGAAAGATATTAATATTTGAAAAAAAAGGATGAAAGTGGGTTTTTTAAATTGTTGGGATTAATCTCATCCATTAGATCAAATAAAGATGGAGGGTGGAGATTAGTTCCTTGATATGTAAAAAAAGTTTGGTCCTCAAATGATCTTAAATCTTAATATTTAATTAAAGATTGGATTGTTGAGGATCATTGATGGGGATAGTCTAAGAAGTGGAGAGTGGGGGGTTGTTTGACACGTGGCATGTGGGGGTATTGTGGGGCTTTGTTGAAAAAGTGGTGTAGTGGAGAGTGGGGGATTGTTTGACATGTGGCACTCCTTTTGTTTTATTTTTTATTTTTTTTAATCACTAAAAACTAGTTAATAATACTAAATAATATAAATAAAATAAAAAAATTTATTAAAATAAACCCTAAAACATTACATAAAAAAAAAAAAAAAAAAAAAAAAAAAAACCGTCACACATAATTTAAAATAAAACCGTTACAAATAAAAATAAAATTACAATTAAAAAAACAAAACCTACTAATCTATATCGTTAACGTCATCATAATCGTCGTCGTTCTCCTCCTCCTCCTCGGAATCGGACAACATTCTTCGGTTAACCCACGCTTCCTCGATCAAATCCGCCAATAATGCGTGGTGACTCACGTGGCTTCGTATAAACGCCGAGTGTTGTAAGGCTTCTTCGGGGTTAATTCTTGCAGTGGTTCGTCTTCTTCGCCAGGGTGATAATCTTGACAAATGGCCCGTCCTTCGTCCTCTAATATCATGTTGTGTAGAATGAGGCACGCACGCATAACATCCTTAATCTTATCCTTCGTCCATAAACGACAAGGATTCGCCACAAATGCGAAACGTTTTTTGAGAACACTGAAACATCTTTCTATGTCTTATCTTGCCGATTCTTGTACTTTTCTCCAGTTATCTTTTTTTAGGATCGATCGGTTGTGACATCGTTTTCATGATGAACGAGTATTCCGGGTATATACCATCACCCAAAAAGTAGCCACCTGGATGGAAGTTGTCATTAGCATAAAAACCGAGAGACGACGCGGTACCTGATATGATGTCCTCGAGGACGGGTGATTGCTCTAAAATGTTGATATCGTTAAGAGAGCCGGGATACCAAAGTAAGCACTCCATATCCATAGATCGTATGAGCAAACGCTTGAAGAACTAGCGTTGGACCTTTGTGGCTTCCCCCGTGGTATTGACCTCGCCAAGCGGTTGGACAGTTAGACCATGACCAATGCATGCAATCTATACTACCCATCATACCGGGTATGCCATGAACCTCTTGGTGCACATCGTATATTCGCATCAAATCACTTTTTGTCGGCTTTCTTAAATACCTCTTCTCGTACAAGGCTTTAATTCCTAAAATATTTTGTCACAATAGATATATAAATATATAAATATATAAGAAAAACAATAAATAGATAAAGAGATTTTTTTTTACCTATTGTAAAAAACTCAATTGTGTCCCGACACGTTTTCTCGGCCATCTTTAAATACTCGTCGTTGATGTCGGTGGAGACACCGTAACCGATCACCCGCATAGCAGCTGTGCACTTTTGTATCGACGTGAACCCCGGGTTACCCAATCCGTCGGGTTTTTGTTTAAAGTAATCGAAATGCGCCTCCAAATCATTTGCGATACGCAAAAATAACCGTTTGCTCATTCTAAAACGGCGCCTAAATGCTCTGTCATCGTACGTTGGCTCCGTTGGGTGGAAATAATCTTTCATCAACCTTTCGTTGGCCTCTAAACGGTCTCGATAAACTTTCGTTCTTCTTCGGATCGGTTTTGGTGGGTTTTGAGCGACGTACATAGCTACAGCCCCAGCAGCAAGAGAAACCGCTTCTAGTTCTCTTAGATTCAAAAATAAGGGAAGACGTCGAAGGAAAACCCATTGTATAAAAAGGTGAAAGATTGTATAAAATTTGTTGAGAATGAATTGTGTTTGAGAGTGTTTTGGTGTAAAAATTATATGTTTGTGTGTTTATATACTAAAAATTAGTGAAGAAAAAAAAAGCAACGGTTTGATTTTTAGCCGTTTGCAACGGCTACTTCCTCGAACAAACCATAGAGCAAGGCGCTGTCAGCACAACCAAAACTCGGATTTTTTGATCAACAGCGCCCCCCCCCCCCCCCCCCCCCCCCCCCCCGGTTTTGGGGAAACAGGCGCTGTTGGAGGCAATTTTGGGTGCAAAAACGGCCACTACGGATAGTCTTAGTCACGTGTTGCTGGTGAGGCCGTGAGGGACATACTTTTTGGGAGCTATGACAAAAACCAAGAACACGGGTTTTTCTTAAAGACCTAGCATGTTCAAGAACATGTTTGTTTGGGAGTACGACGAGATGTATACTGTACATGGATTGGCTTCAACATATTTATTATGCTTCGTAAACAAATGCATAAACAGGTATGAATTATATACATGCATTTGTTGCGTGCTTGACGGAAAACTAAAAATGAACATATGATTTTTACTGACCACATTGATACAAAGTGATCATGTATCTGCTCTGATTAGTTGAAGTTGTTTAAATGACTCATATTAACTTGCATATAAGAAGCAAATTACACAAGATCATAGTCTATATGTGATCCTACTGGCGGATCTTGATGTCTTGCTCAAATACACAAGTCAGATTAAGTACTAACGAGTTCACGTATTTTGGTTAAAACAAGTACGTACGTTTTAGTAACAGTCTAGTTATCAACACATTTTGCATGTCCATTTTTTTTCTAGATTCAATTTGATAGTAATAATTAGGGGTGGCAATTTCTGACCCGACACGAAACCCGACCTGAAACCGACACGAAAATTAACAAGTTCGGGTTGAGTGTAAATAGATTTCGGGTCGGGTTTGGCTCGACCCATCTAACCTGTTTATTAAACAGGTCAGGTTCGGGTTCTGAATAAATTAAACGGGTCGACCTGTTAACCCGCTTAAGATTTTTTTCTTAAATTAAAATTTATTTATATTTTATTATACGGGTTTAATGGGTTAAACGGGTCGACCCACAAATCCATTTAACCTATTTAACCCATTTAATGTGCTAACTTTAGTATATAAACGGGTTACATGGGTCAACCCGAAACCCGTTTAACCTATTAAACCCGTGTAACCTATTTAACCCGCCAACCCAACTATATATACGGGTTAAATGAGTCAGGTTCAGGTTATGTGTAAACAGGTTAGGGTTGACATAGCTGACCCGATTAATTAAATAGGTCCGGTTCGGGTTGGGGTTTTCTGACCCGCCAACCTGTCAACCCGAACGCGCCAACCCGAACCCGACCCGAATTGACACCCTTCACTAATAATCCATATATTTCGATTAAATTTGATAATAGATTAATATAAAGGTATTTAATAAAACAAATGCAGAGATGATACGTGTTATTTTAAACCATGTTTCATTTAGTTATTCAACGAGTGAAATTAAATTAACAGAAAACAAAATTTACTTTGGTATGTTTGGCGAAATGGGCTATAGATAGAGTTAGGGCTGGGGCTGAGGCTAAGGCTAGAGCTTATATTATAAGCTGAAAGATGGAGTTTATCTACTATATTAATAAAACAAGGTTTTGAAAAACAATCTCTAACCCAACATTCTTTAAAACTTGACACGTGGAAAATAAACCTGATCGTACGGTCTATAATGAATTTCGATTTCTAAGCATTGAATGAGAGCAAATTCTGGCGGAATCACTATCACAATGTTCATTTGATACAAACCCTCTAAAATAAAAACATACACATCCTCTCCAGATCCCCTTTCTCCATTCAAACTAAAATCACACCACCACAAATCATCATCAAGTATCTCCAAAATAAAAACAGGCACCAAAAAAATCTCCAAACAAAAAACCCTAATAAAAAATCCCCAAACCAAAACTTATTTTCTAACAAATTAACCAAAAGAGTGCTTCATCATTAAAGATCTTTCACATGCGGTATGTTTACATATTGTGTATTAATTGTATCGAATTGGCCAATTTTTGAATTAGGTTTTTTAGGGTTTTATGAATTGAGGGTTTTTATGTGGTTTCAAGCGTGTTTTTTGGATCTTAAATGCCTGCCGAAAATCTCATGCTCGAATTGAATAATTTTCGAAGTAGGTTTATAGGGTTTTTTGAATTGGGGTTTTTTTTTTTTTTTTTTTTTTTTCGAATCGAGGGGTTTTTTGGTTGTTGTAATTGTTTTTTTTGTTGTTGTTGTAATTGTATTTGTATTAATTTTTATTACAGGAACATTTCTTATTAAGCCTTAGCCTCAAGAACCCACGAAGCAACAGTAAGATATCATCTATTTTGTTAATAATTTAATTACGTTATTTGTTGAGGTTTCCCATCAGTTCACATAATAGTGTTGTGAGGTATGATTGGGATGACGTTACAGCAGCTAATTTCCGGAAATATGAACTTATAGGTAATCTTCAATATTTTTCAATTTATGGTCAATTGAATTTAATCAATAATTAGTTGACAGTTTGTATTGATTGAATAAGGTTATCAATCCGTTTTATGCTTGTGATTTGATTGGTTTTGTTGAGTTTATTGGTGTAAAGATGATGTTTTATATATGAAATATGTTTATTTTGGGATAGTGACCACTAAGTGTTTGTGAAAAGTCTGAAAGAACTGAAATTAGATCGATGTAGATTTTTTTTTTTTTTTTTTTTTTTTGCCTTTGACATGTTTATGCATGATTGCATGGATTCATTATCATTTTTATTGTTTGAACACTAATGTTAAATTGTTTATATATGGTCCTGTACAGATTAGGGTTTTCAAGTGCTTATAAGCACTTAAACAAGCAATCTTAGGCACCCTCTGAAGCTGTTGTGAGTTAGTAGTTTCGGCTTGCTTATTCCAATGCTTAGTTGGTAGGTATTTTTTTTGGCAAACTACTCTGATGTTTGACCCGTTGTCCTTTTAGACACTTCTTAATATGCAATTAATCAAAATGATCTTTTGTTATCTTTATTTTAATGACAGGTTTAGAGTATGTCGTGACTTTGGTTGATGGACGATCATCAAAGTGACCCTTCCAAGTGATCAGATATCTTAGGTAACAATTCTTCGCATGAAATACTAATTTGTAGATTATAGTTCTTGTGTTAGTGGTTGTGGATGCTTCATTCATAAGATATATGCTTACAATCAAGGTGCTTAAAATGCTCATTTGCTGCTGTTTAGCGGTAAGACTAATGCTTTAGAATATTGGTGTACCGCGATAGCAGGTTCATATCCTATTTTTTCCATCTTATATATGTTGTCTTTTTTTTAAAAAAAAAATTATAGGTTTGTTTTGATGACTTTTACTCTGATTTTCACAATGTAAATAATGTTTGGACACTTGGACAGGTGATCCAATTAACAACTATAGCACAAAACATAAACCCCCTATTACAACTACAATCAAATTTAGACGATACCTTTAAACCATAGCAGCTTATGATAGTAAATGAGATAACATCTTTGACCTTTTTTCAGATGTACAAGTTTGGGTTAATGGGTCAAAATTGGCAAGGGCAAAAACATCAATATTGGATTGGTGATTCTCTATAATTGTTAACGTTCTTTAGTCACAAATAAGAACTTTAAAATAAGGAGGCTGCAAGCTCCTTAAGCAAAAGGAGCTCGGATTATTCAAACTGCTTATCTGTGCAAGGACCCTCTATCATGTTTATGTTATGCATGTATATATAATAGTGAAATAAATAAGGAGTGATATTTTTCGCTTTTAATCAAAGTACAATGAAATGGCATGTTAATGTTGAAATTTCATTTTTAGTAATTTTGTTTTATTTAGTGTAAATGGTGTTTTTTTTTTTTTTTTTTTTTTTTTTTTTTTTTTTTTTTTTTTAATTTTGTGGAAAGGTAATACTTTTGTTTTACCTCATCTCATATGATTATCCCATAAATATAGATCCTCTTTTATATACTCAAATCATTTCAAGGTGGAAAGGTAATACTTTTGTTTTACCTCTCCTGACTCGATTAGACGTGGAAGGAGTGAATATGGGTCGGAAGCCAACCGTAATGTTGAATCTCAGGATAGTAACAACGGTGTGCAGTAAGTAGTTGAGTTTTAGGTGCTTCCATTGTATTATTGTATATCCTTGTGTTGTTTCTTAGGAAGTTCTTTCTTCCATCACATCATGATTTCTTCTCTTCTTTGTACATAATGTTGTTCTGTTTGCGCAGGATCTGAAAACTAAGGTGAGGATTTGATCTTATGTAATGTCTGTGGTACTGTCAGTTAATGATTTGTTCTCACTTCGCTTTTTTAGAATATCAAGAATATTGACCTTGAAGAGCTTCGTGAACTGGGTTCTGGTACATTTGGAACTGTTTTCCATGGAAAGTGGAGAGGAACCGATGTTGCGATTAAACAGATAAACGACAGATGTTTTGCGGGGAAGCTTCAGAACAAGAACACATGGTTTGTGTTGTCATCAGGCAAGAACACAATCTTCAAACAAGAACACATTATTTCTGGCAACAAAAGTTTTTCCTGTCACAAAGAGCATGACATGACACCTCTATGCCGCAGCTGTGAATGAATGGAGGCAACAGGCAAGAAACAGTTGTTGCTGGCATGACAACTAGAGATGCAGTTGAGGAACTTTACTGTTAAAAAGATATGAGCACCCATACGAGACATGCAGCCAAAAAATATGGTTTGCATACTATTTAGCTAACTTAAAGGTATGTTATCTAATATTATTTAGAAGTGACAAAATGAATGGGTTGTGCATGCAATTTAACAAGTCAAGGGAGTGGGTTAGAGACTTTTTTTGCTCAATTTCGGTTAGAATAATTGATAAAGAGTATGTAATTAGATTATTAACTTGGTCAGCCTCACTTTTAATTGATAAATATAAGAAGGAATTCAAATATAAGATGGAATTCAAAGTGCAGCCTCACTTTTTTGTGTAAGTAATATGCTGATATGCTTTTTATGCTGATGAAGTTATATTCTGAGGTGGAAAATTGGTCGGGTGGGGTGATTTGGGTAATGGATCAAAATAGGTGATCTTTTGTATGGATTGAAACGGGCGGGTCAAACTCTTTTTTTCTCAAAAAATCTTAATATTTTAATGAAATTAGTTTCTCAAATATGATAGTAAAATACACAATGACAATCTAAGCTTTTAAATAAAATGATTTAAAAAATACATTGTCGGACGACCTTCATCTGTTGACCCATTTTTAAGTAAATAAGTTGAAATTTCTATCAATAGGTTTATTTGATGCGATGATGCCAAAAACAAATTCATCCTTGGTTCCATATCCAAGAAAACATGCTCTCTTTATGTAGCTATCAAGGTAGGTGCGGTTTGCCCACCAATTTCGACTCAAACTACTGCTATGCTTTGGGTTATGGAGCTGCAGCTCTACTCCATGTTAGGAAGACTGGATTGATTTCCTCGTTGGCTTTCAAAATTTCTTCTCTCTGTAAATCATTTATGTATATTCATCGTTCTTAACTTAGGATCTTCATATACCAATCTTACTATGTATGTATGGTTACATTATTAAATTTAGGTGGGAAATTTGGGAGCTTCGATTGAAGATTGGACTGTAGGTGGGACAGCATTGACATATTTAATGGATGTAGAGACGAGACATGGTATACATTTTTCTCTTTGTTTCTTCATGATTTAAACTCACTTAGGGTTGTTAGTTAGCACGTCCCATTAATATTTTTTTAGTAATTTCCATATTAAGTGTTCGACTGAACTTGCAGTATCTCCTTTTTTACGTCATATTTTTTATGTATCTATCCATTATTGATGATACACTACTTTTCATATTGGGTGGTCATGAAAATCACAATATTTTCTTATTTTTGGTAACTTTATAAGGTAAAATCTTTTATTTTGGTCACTGTTGCATATAGTCAAATCTACTTAGAAATCTTCGGTGGTAAAATCTTTTATTTTGGTCACTGTTGCATATAGTCAAATCTACTTAGAAATCTTCGGTATTAGTATTCATTGTTTTTTACTGTCTTTGTTTTCTTAAGTTACACCGTAAATTTTTTGTAGGCAAGTTTAAGCCCGTGATTAAGAAAGCAATGGTGGAACTCGAAGGTAACTAATTCTTCACTCCTTACGTCTGTTTGTCTTTCTAGAGAATGTGGGGGTAAAAAGGTGCCGTTCAGGCAAGTTGGATAAAACCGTTGAAATGGGCCAAGTTAGGTTGTTCAAATTGATAGAATTTGATAAAAATTGATGCGTTAATATGATCACAAAACAATAGTTTCCTAAATCCTAACAATATTCTTATATCTTTGAAAAAAAAAACGATGTAATAGGTTGCTTTCGTCTACAGGGCTGTTTGGCGGATTTCTTCAAAAGGGTGTTTGGCTGCTGCTGTACCAAAGGGTCTTTGGTTGATGCTATTTTTTGGTTATCTACAAGAGCTCTAAGAAAAGTACACAAAACTGCTAGGGCTTTACCAAAAAGGAAAGTGCACAAAACCCACTAACCCATACATATCAGTGAGGAAATGCTAAAGGTGAGCTCAGTGAGGAAATGCTTCTTCATATGAAAACTAAGGAAGTCTTATGAACAACTATATCAAGGAGTCTATGCGGGGATTCTAGACATGCATCTTTTAGGTGAAGTTATACTTGCTTAAAAAAACGGTTTTATATTCTAAACATTGTAATCATGTTAAATCTTTGTAGATGTATTGCATGTGTCGAGACATGTATATTACATGTAGAAGCCAATTGTGTTGCAATACTCTTTGTATTAGTGACGTATAATTAATAACATTTATATTATAGTAAGTCTCTTTCATCATATTAAGTATTATTTCATCTTATTAAGTATTATCAATAGCTATAAACATCTACTTATTCAAATTTATTGAAATTTTACTCTTTTATCTTTTAAAGAATTCTTGGAGCTAGCCGCCCATCGGGCGGGCCTTGAGGCTAGTATTTATATAAAGTTGTTTAGGGAATTAGTTGTAGCTGAAGCTTATTAATGTAAAATCGTATAAAAATACATTAAATTAAGTTCAGATATATTTCGGCTTTTGCGTGATAATCCATTATATTTTTAAGGGTATTTAAGTAATTTAACTAACTATAAGCCTCTATAAGCCCCTTTCTATGGGCTTTGGCTTATGGAGACTTATGACTCATTTTGTAAGCCATAAGCTTCCATAAGCATGTGTGACAAACGAGACTTATTTTATAAGTCGACTCATTTTATAAGCCCAAGCCCCAATAAGCTCTTATAAACCTTGTGCCAAACATAGCCAATTTGTGTCAGGTTTCAAGTTCAAATTTTGTTATGTGCAAACAATCCTGAAGTGGCCACACCAACTATAACAATTCATAATTTTGAGGTCATTATTTAGTTATTTAATTTTACTTAATATTTTATTTTAAGTAAATTTACTCTTACTGGTAACTGGATAGGTTATCTCGCGTACGTTGTTAAACGTACATCTAATTCAAACCGACACCTAACAATACTTAGTATAATTATTTTTATAGATTTTGGTTCCTTACAATCATATTTTAAATATTCTATTTTTACTTTTCCATTTTTACCTAAAATTTGCACATTTCGCGTTTTGCACGTTTTCAGTCTACGTTTTCATTTTTTTTAAACAACAATTAATCACCCAACAAGCTCAAGGATCACTTAAAATATCAAAATAGGTTTTGTTGTCAAGTTTTAACATTTTTGTAAGTTTTGTATTTTTACGTTACCCGGTTTTAAGTTTCGCGTCTTAAAAACTCCACGATTGCAATTACTGGGATCAAACTATATACTAAATGATACACTTTAAACAAAATAATACAAAAATAATCAAAATCACACCACCGATTTTGGAGTGTCTCTTATGACACTTGGCCATAATCTTCTTTCTTGTCTCCAATTATGCACAAAACCATTTAGTTAAAACCATGCAAGTAAAAACCACATAATCTTGATCTCAAAACCACTTCAAATTTTCTTGTGTTTCTCCCTTGTTTGCCGTGGGATCACAAGCACACAAACACACTCATAATTTGATTTTTCTAGCTAAAATTTGATGCAAGAAATGAAGACCTAAGTCTCATTGTTAGTTCTTGATTCAATTTATTCCATTCAAGTGCTTTATTTAAGAAGATTTCAAGAGTTTTAAAGAAGTTTTTACAAATATCTTTGGAGTCTTGATCAAGAGTTCATGGGGTTTTGGTGATAAAAATTTGGAAGCTTGGGTTGTGGTGATATAAGACCTAGTGTACTTGTCCCTGATTTCTTGTGTTTTTCATCTCATTCTTTTAAGGATCCACTTCACACTCTCCTTTTCAAATCTGATGTCATTTGTATTGTATATATTTTTCATGTTTCTTATACTTGTTGTAGGTTGATCCCAGTTGAATACTTGATCGAATCCTTTAGCTTGTAAAGGTTAAGTAATATTGAATAAATCCAATACAACTTATGTAGAAACTGTCTTTGAGAATATTAAAGTTTATGCGGAATCTAAACTTTAATCTTAAGATGAACTTAACACAGAATAACAAACAAAACACTTCAATATTATTAATAATACGAATACTCAAAAGTATTAGTGTTTACAACCTTGAAGTTTTTCTAAAGAATCGTAAAATCATGTGTATATCTCTATGCCCTAGGACCTCCTTTTATAGACTAAGGAGTCCTAGTCGGCTTACAATTACTTTCTATACAAGATAACTCTTAAAAAGAATCTTTTCTATGTTTATCTAACCGACTATACATGTTTATCTTATAAGCAGTACTAACTAAACAGGCAGTTGTATTACTAACTCTAGCAGCTTTAACTCTCAAGCAGTAGTAAGTTTTACTAGCAGTACTAACTTTTATTCTAGCAGCACTAACTACTTAGAATATTTTTCTTCAAGTTCAGCAGTAGTTGTAACTCTGAACTGGCAGCAGTAACTTTAAGTCTAGCAGTAGTAACCACTTAGTGTATTTTCTTGAATATCATCAGCAACACTAGCAGTAGTAAAATACACAAGCAGTTGTAACCTTTTTAACCAGCAGCAGCAATGACTTAGAGCATTTCCCATTAGCAGTCTTAACCATGCAAGCAGCAACAACTCTAAAACCCAACAATCCTCCCCTAAACTAATATTTTCTCCCAAAATCATCAAGTTTCTATCATAAGCTGAAACAAACACTAAGAGGATGCTTCCAAACAATTAAATATATTTCTTGTCCTTAGGTCCTAGAATCTTTTCCATCTTCTTGAGCAGTTGATATGCCATTTCATCATAAGAATATTGAAGTTGGAGTCTTCTTTTTCCATATAGCATCTGATGTACAATAGCCTTCTGATATTTTAAAGGATAGTCCTTTTCTACAAGCATGTAGATTGTTATACCATGTACATCTAAAGCATGAACTCCACAGCTCTGATAAATCTTCCATTGTAGCACTGTGTTGTGCTTTAAAGTCCTCCACTCCTCATCCTCATGATGTGGTTCAAACATCACTTTCAAATATTTCCGGATGACTCTATCATAAATTTGTTCTGGTCTATCATAACCAAACCTTTCTTTATACAGCTTCCATAAAGTCACCATATCTTCTCTATCAAAGTGATGAACCATTTGTAGAAAACTAACAAACCTCACAGATGAACCATCAGCCCTCTTGATTTCCCAATATGTTGTCTTACCATGTAATCCTGAAGTAAAAGCAACAATTGGTTGTTTGACACTTAGAGGAACTGCATCCATGACTTCTTCTTCAGTTACTAATGCAAGTTCTGTGTGAGCTTGCATCTTTTCTACATCATCATCAACTTCAGCTTGCTCTGGCTCTTCTTTTTCATAAACCTGCTCTTGTTCTGCCTTATGCTCTGCTTCTGCCTTTTGCTCAGACTTTTGCTTTTTGCTACTCTTCTTTTCTAACTTTTCTCCTGCTCTTTTAACACTAGAGCTTTCTTCTTTCTTTTCATCAGTACCCCCTACCACTTCAGTGTTCATAGACACAAAGCTGCTTAGTGATGAAGCGAAAAGTGTACCGCTTTTAGGGGGTCATTTAAGCCCTAAATCGTATTTATTTGATCAAATATTGCCCTAAATCGTTCCTTTTGTCATTTTAGGTACTTTGGAGACGAAATCTGGAAAAGGAAGCATTTTGGACGTTTTTGGAGCATAAAAGTGAAGAAAACGACAAAGTCTCCAAAGCTGCTAGAAAAGTACACTTGACGGCGTCAAGGATTGCTCCTGACGGCGTCATGGCTTGGCAAAAGAGGTGGATATGAAAAATACACGTGACGCGCCAGAGAGTTTTGCTATGGAAAGTCTGACGGCGTCACCCTTTAAGGTGATCAAGGCCATCACGGTTTAAGTTAAAGAGAGACGGCGTCAAGCCCTATTCTGACGGCGTCAAGCCTTGATAGGCCAGAGCGGATTTTGGAGGATTAAAGAGGGACGGCGTTAGGAAGACCATCCGGGAACCCTAGCCACGGCGAGGTGACGGCGTCAAGATCTATAACGTGACGCCGTCAGCTACTAAGTTCTATATATAGTTTTGCAATTTTTTGTCATTAGTGTGCAACTTTGTGAGGAGAAACCTAAGACGAATTTCTGCCATTTTTAAGGGTTTTTATACCCTTGGATCTCCCATGTTTAATTGAAGATAAGTAATCATTTAATCAATCAATATGTCTATGTGTTGTTTGATTATATATTGTTCTTGTCTTTTAATTAACATGCTAGGCTAGATTTATCTTGTGTTTGCTTAGATCTAATGAAACCTAACTATTGATTATTAGTTGTTAGTGTGTTATTAATTGTATGGGATGATTGTTTATCGATGTTAGGCTTAAGAAAATTGGCTAACCTCCTATACGGTAACTTGCTTGAACGTCTTAAGAAACATGAACCAATGCGTACTAAGGTTATTATGGTTGTATTTAATGCATGAGCGAATTCTAGTGATCCCATGTTAGGAGCTTCTTAGCCGGCTCGACATAGGAGTGAAGTAGGAGCTTGTAGAGTTGGGGAAGTACGTACGCCACCCCACGATTGGTATTAAGGAATACACCCGTCATCCACGCAATTAATACACACTAATCAACCGGTAAAAGATAGTTAGGGAGTAAGGAAATCTAAGTAAACACATTTCTCCCCATATAAGTTTCACAACCGTTTCATTTTCAGTTATTTTATTTTATTTGCATTTGTAGTTATTTGAGTTAGTTGACTAGCAATTAATTCCGCCCACTCCTTCAAACCCGAGATTTTACTTGCTTTCATAAAAATATAAAAATACAAAAAAGAATATTCCCTCACCCTTAGACCTATTAGAGTAGTTTTTCAATCCTAACGACACTATTCCCCTAGAGAACGATCAATCCCCCGGTACTTGCCACTTCACTATACTACATCGGTCAGGTACACTGCCTGGTGGGGATTGCAAGCCTCTCGAGATCCCTCGAGAGGTAAAACCTGTTGTAAGGTCGCAAAACCACGCATCAAGTTTTTGGCGCCGCTGCCGGGGAGTAGTTATTGCTTAGGTTGAAATTTTATTTTTATTAGGTCTACTCACAAGATTCCTATCAAGTGAGATTTGTTCTTTTTATTTTGTAGCTTTCTAGTAGTCTATCTTTTCTTTGTGTCTTTGTTTGTAAAAACCTTTCCATTGACTCTTCCGTTCACCAATATGGAGTACGCGAACCCACCATACTACCGACCACGAAATCCATTTGCCCCTAATGACATCTTGATGTTCAACCAATATCGAGATGAACCCATATATGATGCATGGACTCGTTTTAAAAACTTACTCCGAATAGTCCCTCATCATAGCTTCGATTTAGCATCCCTAACCCAAATCTTTTACGATCGTGTCGACCGATATGACCAAATGTGCATTAACGATTTTGCCGATAGGGACCTTAGGGAATTAAATGCTGAAGAAGCATGGGATACCATAGAAGATTGTGCCCAATATTATTATAGAGTAGACAACCCAACAAACGTTAGTACAAGTCAATTGACCACAAATTTCAAGGATCATGAAACATGTTTGTTTGGGGATGAGGGTAGAGTTGAGCCACCTAGTTGCATGTCATGGTTAGACACTATCATAATACAGGATGAACACATAGGTGATCTTGACACAAGGAATGATGAGGTAAGTAACATAAGCCCGCTAAATACCCCACAAGTCCTACCATCATTTGAGGCACCCACACCGCCCGTGACTTACCCGAAAGAAGTAGAAGAGACTTTAGGAATCCCGATGGAGGTAGAACCCTTGGACCAAGCACAACTAGAGGATATAGGTTTGAACACTTTTAGTGATGACCTTACTCTTAGTTCTAGGGAATTTCCTAGTGTTGATGAGCCGGAACCTCAACCTTTACACAACTTTTCATCCTTAGATTTACATCTAGGAGACAAAAGAGGAACCGACCCACCCATAAACCAATATTATCCGGGTAGTTTTAGGATGAAGGAAGCCATTCACTCACCCCCTTCACCTCACGTGGCATATTTCCACCCTAAGGGTGTGTATCGCTACTTCCACCCGCACTTAATCCTAAGTGTAGGGAAAACCTCCCCTATTTCCGTTAAATAAGGGTAGAGTCAGGCTCGTGACTCGAACAAAAACAAGCGCTTCTTGGGAGGCAACCCAAGCTTTATTTGTTGTTTGTTTGTTTGATTTTATTTGTTTCCGTATGCAAGTTTAATTGTTATTGTTTGTGCTCATGTTTCAAAGTAAATTGTGAAAATGCTTTATTTTGTTTTTAACTTCGTCTTAACTACATATAAAGGTATTTTGCAAAAGATAAGTGTAAGGGAATCCAAATTTGTTTACAAGAACAAGATTGAACATGAATCACAACAATATTAAATGAGCATGCATACTAGTAATTGTTAGAGTCAAATGCTTATATCGAGTCATAATGAATATTTTGCAGGATTTCCAGGAAGTGAGGCATAAGTTTTTCCAGAAATTTTCCGGAAACTAACCATAAAATTTCTGCAGGTCACTTCTGACGGCGTCAAGGTTATCACCTGACGGCGTCAAGTGTAAAATTCTGGAAATTTTGCAAGTTTTGTTTTTCTACCGGAGTCATAAAGTTTTTGTTAAATCTTTAGTTTTATAAACTCCAGGAAATCTGCAAATATTCATTCTACAAGCATTATATCTTTAATCGTTTTGTTTTTATTTCTAAGTCTGGAATTACATCTAGTTGTGAGTTTTCTTTGTTCAGGTTGATGCTTTGGGTTTTTTGTGTTTGTTTTCTCAGGTTTAACAGGTTATATTGGACAAGAAGATGATTTATATTTCGGAAGGGAAGCTTTCAACGTTCATTTTCTTGGAGGAGGATTTAACCATGTTACCGGATTATCCACATCGAACGAATCAGGGGAGTATTTGTTTTATTCTTTTACCTTATTTACTTTTACATCCTTTGAATGAACATTGGGGACAATGTTCAGCTTAAGTGTAAGGGGAGGGTAAATGATGATACCTTAGAGAATACAATTGCACTTGATTTTTGTTTGTTTGATGGTAGATGTGTAATAAAACTGAGATAAATACTTGTTAGGGCAATTTTAGTGCCAAAT
Organism: Artemisia tridentata subsp. tridentata; assembly: GCA_021014915.2. Taxonomy (NCBI): domain Eukaryota; kingdom Viridiplantae; phylum Streptophyta; class Magnoliopsida; order Asterales; family Asteraceae; genus Artemisia; species Artemisia tridentata. Next base: position 406,853,808 of record CP139507.1, read on the forward strand.
TTAAAATTTTTTACAACATTTAGGAGTGAAACTTTGGTCTTAATGAGCGTCTCATGGATAGGAGTTATATGACTAGCACAAAACCGTACCACTAAAAAATTTTCCACCCCCAAATATGTGAGGTTCGCCCTAGAATTGGTAGGAAAAGCATTTATGCTATGATGTGTGTACCGGTAGCACTTAGATTCTAGAACTTGCGTTAGGACCATTCCGAGGCCACAAGTGAGACTACATTCGTGTAGTTAGATTTACTACATGATAAGAGGCATTAGGATTAACCCATTGTTTTACACCTGTGTTTTTGTTATAATTACTTTGACTACATTGGTCAAGTAATTCTCCCACACCCTTTGCGTTGTACTCATTTTTAGTACACGATACCCCTAGTACACCCCTCAGAGCCTATCTTTTCGTTTCTAACTTTAAGCATTTTACTTAAAGTAAGAATTTGTTTACACCCCACTTAAATGTACACCCAAATCGCCTTAGCCTACCTTGTATGCAATCATTTTTAGTGCATTATTGTGACAACATTTGTTTAAACCCCAAGTTAATTATCTAATTGATTACATGGTTGCTAAGTCGAGTCATATCCTTGTACATATTGTTTTGGGACGATTGGGACTCATGGGTAAAGTACTAGTGTAATGGAGTAATGGGGAAGAACAACATTATTACCCCCATATGTGCTAAATATTTTAAAAGTACTCCAAGTTTTTCGATTATCTTAATTCGAGTCATTAGAATAGTTATTTGTAAAGTTATGTAAAAGTTCAAGTGTAAGGGGAATGCAACGCCCCTATGATGTATTATTTTGGATGGTAGGGCAAGAGTGTATTAAAAAAAAAAAAAAAAAAAAAAAAAAAAAAAAAAAAAAGAGAAAAAGAAAAGTAGAAAAAACATACGGACTACCATCCCGTTTCATTTATGTTTATTTTATGTTTTTGTTATTTTGTTTTTAGCTTAAGTCGAGTCTAGTCTTGGCTTAGCAACGCCATATTGTACATGTAATTAATCAAGATCTTTAACTCGCCACCAGTAAAATATCCCTTATCCAACAAATCCGTGTTTATCATATCCCTACACCTAACGTTATAACCCGTTTAAAAGCCCTCTTTGATAGTTTATCTTAGGTGCTTACGCCTAGTGGAGAAGGTTTTTGATCCTTTCCCAAGCCTATAGTAATCTATTTGCTATGACAGGTTGTGAGAGATATTATCCGTTTTCATTTATGAGATATACTTTTATGACACCTGAGAGATGTGAGTATCTAAACACTACTTGTGAGGTGCTAGTTTGTAATCTCCGTGCTTATTATGATTAAAGTGGAACGACTATTTGTTGTAATTACTTTTATATTAGCATTAAATGACCCCTAACTTGTATTTTGATTAGAATAAAAGCGCATTTGCTTGATGACAAGCAAATCTCAAGTGTAAGGGTATTTGATGAAGCGAAAAGTGTACCGCTTTTAGGGGGTCATTTAAGCCCTAAATCGTATTTATTTGATCAAATATTGCCCTAAATCGTTCCTTTTGTCATTTTAGGTACTTTGGAGAAGAAATCTGGAAAAGGAAGCATTTTGGACGTTTTTGGAGCATAAAAGTGAAGAAAACGACAAAGTCTCCAAAGCTGCTGGAAAAGTACACTTGACGGCGTCAAGGATTGCTCCTGACGGCGTCATGGCTTGGCAAAAGAGGTGGATATGAAAAATACACGTGACGCGCCAGAGAGTTTTGCTATGGAAAGTCTGACGGCGTCACCCTTTAAGGTGATCAAGGCCATCACGATTTAAGTTAAAGAGAGACGGCGTCAAGCCCTATTCTGACGGCGTCAAGCCTTGATAGGCCGGAGCGGATTTTGGAGGATTAAAGAGGGACGGCGTCAGGAAGACCATCCGGGAACCCTAGCCACGGCGAGGTGACGGCGTCACTTAGCTTCCTTTTTGCAGATTCGTAAAGCTCTTGAATCTTTATATCATCAAATTGACTTAGAACATTGAGCTTCCATCCCTCCATGTTCTTCAGATAATGTGACATGAACTTTCTTCTTTGAGCCTTGGTGGGTGGTTTATTCATTTTAGCCTTCAGTCTCTCTGCAACATAAAATTTCTTCTTTTGATCAAAGAACTCCTTTAGTAACCTAGCCCTTTCATCAATTGTATACTGATCTTGCTCTTCTTGTTGAAGTTTCTAAGCAAGTTCCCAATCAGCATCACATTGGGCTCTTTCATCATCACATTCATTAATTAGTGCTAATCTTTGAGCTTCTTTGTCAGCTGCAATTCTCCTTTGTTCTTCAACAATATTGTTTTCCTCTTCAAACTCAGCTGCTAATTTCTCTGCAACCTCAGCATCAAGTCGCATTTGCTTTTCTTTAGAAAGTGGTTTCTCCACAGGCTCTTCAACAAGTACAGCTTTGCCTTTGCCTTTGGCTTGTGGAGATGGTTGTGTAGCTTTAGGTGTAGAAGATGGCTCCCTTATAACAACACCATTGGTTGATGGTTTGGATGTCTTCAATTCTGTTATTGCATGAGCCAAAATGCTCTCATCATCCATAGCCTCAGCAGTAGAAACTCCATCTTTATCAGTAGTAGTAACTTCTTGTGTAGCAGTAGTATCTTTTGCACTAGCAGCAGTAAGTTGCTCACTAGCAGCAGTATCATCTTTACCAGCAGCACTATCCACCTTAGCAACATAACTATCAATCACCACTTCATTCCCTTTATTATCAGCAACCACAAATTCATTTGCTTCACTCTCTGCACCAACACCCACATTGACCTTAGCCTCCCCTGAAGCTTGGCTTTCATTCCTCCCCTGTTTGGGAGCATCCTCCCCCAAACTTATAGCTTCAGAAGATCTAACCTATTGAGCTGTACCCACTTTATGTACTCTTGTATGCTTTGGAGTTCTTGACCTCTTGATGCCTTCTAAAAACCTAACCCTTCTCTTCAAAGCTTTGATTTCTCCACCTTGAGAAGCAGTCAGCTGTTGTAGGCCAAGAACTTGGGCAGAAAGTTTGTGACAAGTTTCCATCAATTCATTAATGAGTTTAATTCTATCCTTACCACTTCGGCTTGTGTTACCTAGCCCGAGAGGTGGATCATTGGAAATGTTAAGCTCAGTCTCAATCCTAGGTTGAGCATCTGAACCCCCCATATTATCCGTGTGACTGGGTCCTTTACCTGAATCAGGTCCATGGGAACCTGACTCATTAGAAGTTGTCTTGGTTTGGGTCTTATTTATGGTACCACTAACCTGTGCTGCTTCTAAGCTAGTCACAGTAGTGGCAGCCCTTACCAACATGTCACTCTCCACACCAGTGACAGCCTCATCTGCAACATTGTGAGTAAAACCACTAGCCTGAGGTAGCCCAATGTTCTTTGAGTGAGTCCTATGTTTATATGTCTTTTTAAGTTGTTGTGAGGATGATGTTACCAAAAGTGTGGGTGTGTGATGGGTAACAGCTGGGATTGCTGAACCTTCACCCTGAGTTTGTTTGGCAAGTTCCAACATTGTAGGAAACAATGGTGTAACTCTGCCTGAAAAATCTTTTTCATCCCTCCTCATATTAGTAAAAACCTTTTTAGTAAGAGAGGGAGTGGGGTAAAATCTTTTATGAATTTTCTTATTAACAAACTGATTGTCCAAAAAGAGTTGTAAAAACCTTTGATAGATAAAATATTTGCTTGAAGAACTATCCAAGTTCTTAACCATGCTATCAAAAATTAATTTAAAAAAATTAAATCTTTGATCATTTTCAGCCAAACAAATTATAGCAGATGCTAAATTACTACTAAATTCATTCCAACCAGTGGTCTTTGGACTAAGACAGACTAAGACAGTATGGATTAAGAATTTCCACTGATGAGAGAAGTTTCCTTTGTAAAATTTTAAAGCATCAGTTTACCTTTCATAGCCCATCAGTGAAAATTTTTCAAAAATTGTAGTATTTGGAAGATTCTCAATTCCATTAGCATCTCCTAGAAGAATATCTCTTCTAATAGATGCCTCAGTAATGAGTATCTTCTGCCCATCTACAAGGGCATGAATTTGTACTTCCCCATTATGAGTTTTGACCTTAGCAGACGACCAAAACTGTATAATGTTGGAAATATATATAGTAGGTTTTACTGTTAAAGCAAACCGAATATAGCTTGCATTAAGGAAATCAATGATTTCAGTAAAATCTACAGACTCATTAGACTTTTCTAAATATGCAACATTATTGTATAGTTCGGTAAAAGTTAGGTGCAACATGATGATTTGATTTGAGGGTTTTTCGATTTGACGATAAAAATTTAAATAGGGCTTGGATGAGAGTGAATTATGTGCGCGTGAAACAAATTGTGTGAAGCAATTGGGGATTTATACCCTTTAAGTGAAAAGTTACATAACCATACCCTGCAATCTCAACCCTAGCAGCAGAAACCCAGCAGTACTAAGTTAGACTTAGCAATACTAAGTTTATGCTTCGCAACACTAACTTTTAACAAAACCAATTTATCAGCAATATTTTCCCAGTTTCTTTTAAAAACCAATACTGCACCTAGATATTTTGAAGGGATTAAGTGTAAAGGAAGACACTTAATCTTTTTCGGTTGCATTTAACCTCTGGTTGTGTGAGAACCATTGATATCAGTATAAATAGTGCCTGTGATCAGATAGACTCATTAAAAGAGCCTTCTTGACAGGGTTTTCAGCTCGTGCCAGTTGTTGCCTCTAACACAATTGCATTAGATTCACTTTTGCTCACTGTTCTCTATACCAGATGTCCTTAGACTAACTCATTATACTAATGAAAGTATATGTTAGCATTTAAATTATTAAGTAAAGTGATGGTCATTTGTAATATTAGAGACTTGTGTGTCGTGTGTCATTAAGGTTAGATAGTCAAGGGCTTTCGGTTGGATTTAGCTAAATGTATAAGTGATTCAATAGTCCATGTAATATCATGATAAATGTACTAGCCCAATCCAAGAAACCAAGCCCAACCGAAAGCCCACCCACAAGGAATTAGGGCGTCACTTTTGTCCTATATATAGCCACTCTCACCTCCATTTGTAGTGTGCCTCATTAAGGTTAGACTAGTATAGGTGAGAGTGTGTAGTGTGTGTTTTGTATTTTGTTCTCTCATTGTTCTTAGTAATATCATTCGGCCAATATATAAACATCATCACCACGCATCTCTTTCTTCTCATCTATATTTCTTATATTGTTCTTTGAGTGTCACGTTATATAGCTTAGTTAGTTTGTGTGATAAGGTTAGTTCATAGCTTTACAAGTGGTATCAATACGCCAAACAACGAGTTAGGAGTTATTTGTGTTCGGTGTTGGATCAAAGTTACCATAAAGTTGCGTTTTCTCTTAATAAAACGTGTGCTTTTTGTGTTATCTTTGAGTTTTACGCTAGTTTAAAGATAAAGGTTGTAGCTTTTTAGTTGTTACGTGGTTATTTAGTTTTGAGGTCTTTTTCATTCGGTCATAATCTTCAAAAAGCGAGCCTTGTATTAAAAAGTCTCAAGCTTTTCGTCGAAAAATTGGTTCTACAACATATTGGCGACAAAAGGTTTTAGCTTTATTAGTTTGTACGAGATTTTGAGTATTTTGATCCGAAAAAAGTGCTACAAAGTTTGCTTGTGACGCGTTTGGAGCTACTTCGACTTGCAAAATATCTAATTTCTTGTATAAAAATTTAGATAGAAAAGGGTTTATAGGAATTCTTGTATAAGAATTTCTATAGAAAAGGGTTTATAGGAATTGTAAATTTCTATAGAAATTGTGTTGGCTATCGCAATTCTGGAATAGAGGCTCTTATCGAAATTCTAGAAATAGCACTCTATCGAAATTCTAGAAATAGCACTCTATCGAAATTCTGGAAATAGCATTTTATCGAAATTCTGGAAATAGCATTTTATCGCAATTCTGGTTGAAAGCTATCGCAATTCTGGAAAGGCCATTCTATCGCAATTGTCCCTGGTCAACTCTATCGAAATTGTTGGTCAACAGTATCGCAATTCTCCAAGGAAATTCTATCGCAATTCTGTTTTTGAGACCTTATCGCAATTCTCCTTTAGGGACTTATCGCAATTGTCAAATTGGTTTTCTATCGCAATTTTGAAAATAGTGACAATTTAATAAACTTTTCTAAATTCGATTTGCATTAATTTCCACAATATCAAACGTGAACTCGGTATTCTCTCGCTTGTACAAGTGTGACGAATACTTCGACAAGGGATATATCTACTAATTTGTATAAATTAGTTAGATCTTTTATATAAATTGCAAATTTATATAAATTGCATATTTCTATATAAATTGAAAATTTGCCAAAATTTGTATAAATTTTGTCTAAATTAAGATTTCTATAGAAATTGTGGTTTTATCTAAATTGTAATTTACATAACTTTGTCGAATTTGTGAACTTTTGATATTGTCTAAATTATAGTCTTGTCAAATTTAGTAACTTTATTTAAATTGTTACGTGTATCTAAATTGTCATAGTTTATCTAAATTACAAGTAACCTCAAACGATCTTCAGCAAAGGATCAAGACTTTACAACAACTGATTTTAACCTTCAACAACCACAACTCCTATTTCGTTGCAACGATCTTGCATCAACTTTATCATACAACATCATCAATGGCAACTCAACAAGACATCCATGCAGCCAGTGCAGAAAACCGTCATCCGATGCTAGAAAAAGGTGGTTATCTTCCATGGACAAGTCGTCTGCTTCGCTACATCAAAACTAAACCAGATGGTCAAGGTAAACTCCTGCTCAAATCCATCAAGGAAGGACCATTCAAGCCTCGTCAAGTTCTAGACCCTGGGGATCCAAATGGAACACCTCCCATACCACCGTACTATCGTGATCAGTATGAACATGAATACACAGAAGAGGATAGGAAGCAAATTGCAGCTGATGACTTAGCAATGCACTTAATTCAACTTGGTTTGCCACGAGAAATATTTGCTGCTGTTGACAGTTATGAAACTGCTTACGATATGTGGGAGAGTTTTAGAAGGCTTTGTCATGGCACAGAAATTGGACAACAAGATGTTGAAAACAAGCTTCTAACTGAATGGGAAAAGTTCACATCCACCCCAGCGGAACCCATTGAATCTTAGTACATAAGGTTTTGCACTCTCATGAACGAGCTTATCAGGAACAAGTTGACACCAAGGCCAATTGTTCAAAACATCAAGTTCATCAACAATCTACCAGAAGAATGGGGTCGATTTGTTACGATTGTTAATCAAACAAAGGACCTTCATCAGGTGAACTATGATCAGCTCTACGATTTCCTTAAGCAAAACCAGAAAGAGGCAGATGAACTAAGGAAAGAGAAGTTAGCTAAGCAACATGATCCTCTTGCATTGATTGCTCAGACACCAACACCTGTAACAGTGAACACACAACCACCATCATCAACCCCCACTCAGAACTTCATGCAACAACAATATGTACCACAACAACCATTCTACCCACAACAACAAGAAGTCATTCTACAACAACAACACCCACAATTCCAAGAACCAGAATTTACTGAAAATGATGAAACTCTTGCTGCTATGACACAAGAATTTGCTTTACTATCAAAGGCATTACAAGGACGCTACTCTACACCCACTAACAACAACCAAAGGATTTCATCGAACACTCGCAACAGGAAGATTGCACAGCCGAGTTTCAATATGGTTCAACAAGGACAAATGGTTGGAGGTTATGGGAATCAGCAGTGATATGCTCCTAGATATCAGATGGGTAATCAGAATGCAGGGCAGTATGGAGGAAATCAGATAGGTCAGTATGCAGGGAATCAGATGGGCCAAGTTGTTGGAAATCAGAGGGGTCAGAATATTGGAAATCAGATTGGGAATGTTGCTGCTCCAGTTGCTGGAAATTATGGGAATGTGAATCAGGGGAATTTGTTAAAGTGTTTCAACTGTCAGGGAATTGGTCACATGGCAAGGAACTGTCCCACCAAGCCGAAAAAGAAAGATCCAACTTATCTGCAGAAAGCATTGCTGTTGGCACAGAAGGAAACGGTCGGGTTACAGTTGAGTGCAGAAGAGAATGATTTTATGGCTCTTATGGATGATATGGAAGACCTTGAGGACATCGATGCAAATTGCATTTTCATGGAAAATCTTCAGGAGGTTAAATATGACACGGATTCTGAAGCACCTCCTGCTTATGATATCAATGGAGTCTCTGAGGTATCACCATTCACTACATGTCATAATAATGAAATATTTGATATGTCACCTCAGAATGAACAGCATCCTGCGACTCCTGCACCCACTTACGATACATATATGGACACGCCAAGTTGTAGCAATATTAATTTGGCAACTCCAGATATGGATCCTAATGAAGGCTTCGAGCCACAGCATACTGAGAATGATGAGGAAACACGTGCGTTATTTGAATCATTATTGCAAAAATGTAGTATTGAAATTGAAAAGGTCAAAAAGGTCAATCGCGATGTTAAGGCCGCAAATGTGAAATTGACCGCTGAGCTTGAGAGGTATAAGGAAAATGAAAAAGCTTTTGAATTTAATAAACAACGACAGTCAGAATTAGAAATTGGTTATCAAAATTCTGTTTCAAGAGAAAAACAATTGCAAATCAAGTTTGACACACTCGATGTGAATTTAAACATGAAAATTAAATCCTTGAACACGGAAGTCTCTGATTTGAAAAACCAACTTTCTAAACAAAAATCAACTTGTTCTGATCTTGAAAAAGAAAAGAAACAATTGAAAGCAGATTTTTTAAAACGCGAAAATGAACTTCTTGATGAAATCATTGAGAAAAAAGAAACAATTAAAAAGTTGGAAGATTTGCTTGTAAAAACGGGTCATTCTGCACAAACAATTCATATGCTTATTAAAGATCCAAACCCGCTTTTACACACAATGAAGAAAATGACTATCGGTTGTGAAAACCCTTATACACTCAAGAAAGCTCAGAAAGAACAGAATGTGTTATATAATGATAATGTGCTATTTGATAAACATGATCCTCCCGAGGTTCGTGATTCTGATGAAATGATTGAGCTTGCCGAAGAGAGTCGAGTGAAAATGAGACAAATGAACCCAGAAATTAAACCAATTGATTATAATAAGCTTAATACACTTTCTGGAGTAAACTTTGTTAAACAACAACCAATACCAAAGGTTTTCAAACGACAAGTTGTTTCAACAAAACAAAAAATTGTTTCCAAACATCTTTCTAACATCGAACAAATGTCCTGTAGCAACCCTTTTAACACAAGTGAAGCTAGACGATACTTGGATGATCTTAAAAAGAGAATGGAAAATTTTCAAAGTCTTGTTAAAACCAAAACAGAAATCAGTATCAACAACTGGCATTCAAGTTTTCATGCTGAACAGAAAAAGATGTTTGAAAAAGACATTATTCCTCCACTAAATGCAATTAGTATAAGAATACTTAATGTGGAAAATGCGCTTTTAAAAGAAACAGACGAATTTGCCAAGGACCACACATCCCTAGTAAAGGAAGCAAATGAAAACATTGAATACATCAAAGTTTTAGAAAAACACAATGACACCCTCTTCGAAGTAGCTCTGTCGACTGATATTATGTCCATAATTTATCAAACATATTCTGTGGAAGATGATGAAAGACTTCGAGCTGAGACTTCTAAAATTGTTTTAAAATATGAAAATGCGCTTGCTAAGCTTGAAAAGGAAAATGTAACATATTTTAAACAACTTGATCAAAAAAAGGAAGAATGTAAGTATGACAAACTGTCGTATGAGCGTGCTTATAAAAACATGAAAGAGCAAAATGATCATTTGAAGTCTCAGCTTGAAAGTCAAAATAGGAAGGGTAAGGAAACTAAGTTTGCAAAACCATCGACTTTGGCTAAACCAAAAATGTCAATTTCTCAAATGGTTCCAAAAGTTGATGTGACAAATGATTTGACAAAACCAGTCACTCCAACACCCTTGCCTAAGCAATGTGAAAAATCAACAAGTGTTGATAAAGGGAAAGCAGTTGTCGAAACACCAAATGTGATAGCACCTGGACTTTATAGGATTAGTACCACTACTGCGTCTACCTCTACATCTAAAACATATAGGGTGATAGACAAAAGTGAAAAAGATAATCCAAAAGAATCTAGGATTGCTAAAACAACTTCAAAGGACAACAAGATAAATCCTAATGTGTGTGCCTTACCTTCTACAGGAGTAGAAATAACCTCTAGTAGCAGTAGACTAAAGCCTAGGAGCAATACAAGGAACAATAGAGTCTCGCCTGCCTCTGAGAGTGAAATCAAGAATAAAACAGAAGAAGTATAAGAACACCCTAGGAATTTACCGCTTTCGAATAAGAAACATATGTCATTCGGATGTAATGTTAAGAGAACTGTTTCGAGTACATGTAATGACTCTGTTTGTTTAATGTGCAAGAAATCGTTATCTAAAAATGATTGTGATGATAGTGTTTCTAATAATGTGAATGTGAATACCATGCCTGAACAGAAAGATGTTCCTTCAGAAACTAGTGCTAAGACTAGATATATTCAAAGACTTATTGCAAAATCTAGGACAACCACTAGTAGAATATTGCCTAGGAACTATCTTAAGTTGTGCGTATGGAAACCAACGGGTAGACAATTCATACTAGTGAATGGTAAATTAAAAAAGGTTCCAAAAGAACAAGAAGAAACCTTCTATGAGTGTGATTCGTCTGTTACCCCTAACCCCATGAAACCAAATGATAAACGGTTTCCAAATGCAAACTGTTCTGTTAATGGCAGGTTATCGAAATATGTATTTGGATCGTCGGCTCGGGTTGCTCCAAGCACATGACCGGGAATCTAAAGCTGCTGATCAACTTTGTATGGAAGTTCATGGGAACTGTTCGCTTTGGAAATGATCATGTAGCAGCTATTCTGGGTTATGGAGATCTTCAGTTTGGGAATTTCTTAATCACTCGAGTTTACTACGTCGAAGGGTTGGGACACAATCTGTTTTCAGTTGGACAGTTTTGCGATGCAAATTTAGAGGTTGCATTTAGGAGAAACACTTGCTTCGTTAGGAATTTCATTGGAGATGATCTATTAACCAGAAATAGTGGCACCAATCTTTATGCTATCGACATCAACCAAATGGCCTCTTCATCACCAATTTGTCTCATGACAAGAGCTTGCGAAACAAAGTCCTGATTGTGGCATAGACGATTATCCCATCTCAACTTCGACACCTTAACCAATCTTGCCAAAGACAACAGCGTCAACGGTCTTCCAAAGTTCAAATGCACCAAAGATCACTGATGTCCATCCTGTGAGCAAGGCAAAAGCAAAAGGGCAACTTATAAACCTAAAACCGTACCCGGTTCGGTTGATAAGTTACATTTGTTGCATATGGACTTATGTGGCCCAATGAGAGTTGAAAGCATTAATGGGAAGAAGTATATTCTTGTTATTGTCGATGATTATTCAAGATATACATGGGTAAAGTTTCTGAGGTCAAAAGACGAAACACTAGGCATCATCATCACCTTTCTGAAGCGAATTCAAATCTTACTTCAAGCTCTAGTAAGGATCGTAAGAACAGACAATGGCACAAAATTCGCCTAATCAGGAGTTAAGAACCTACTTTGAAGATACTGGAATCACTCACCAGACATCAGTTGTTAGAACTCCACAGCAGAACGGGGTAGTTGAAAGAAGAAACAGAACTCTTGTGGAAGCTGCTCGCACAATGCAGATTTATTCTAGTGCACCATTATTCTTATGGGCTGATGCTGTTGCCACTGCTTGTTTCACTCCGAACCGATCCCTAATCCATCCACGATTCAATAAAACCCCATACGAACTAGTGAACAACAGAAAACCAGATATCTCTTACCTTCATGTATTTGGCGCTTTGTGCTATCCAACGAACGACAGAGAAGATCTGGGGAAGCTGAAAGCTAAGGGTGATATTGGAATCTTCATTGGTTATTCAGAAAACTCGAGGGCATTCCGGGTGTATAACAGAAGAACTAAAAGGATTATGGAGACGATGAATGTGAAGTTTGACGAGATTTCACAAATGGCTTCTGAGAGACTCGCTCTAGAACCCGCGCTTAACCCGATGGATTCTAATCATACCAGATTAGGACCCGCACCAAACAGTCAGACTTCTGGAAATATCAGTTCAGGACTCGTACCTCAAGGATCTCAGTCAACTAATATTGACAAACCAACAAATCAAGAACTGGACACTTTCTTCGAGTATATGTATGATGAATACTATGGTGGAGCTTCAACCAATGCATCACAACAACGTTTCGCTGCACCCACTCAACAACATCAACCACCACCACCACCACCACAAGATGCATCAACAACAATCGAAGCTGACGCACCAACTCCCTCAACATCATCAACATCTACTCCAACAACTCCAGTAATTGAGATTGTTTTACCAAGAGTTGATGAGCAAAACCAAACCACACCAATTCAAGAAGAACAACAACAAAACGATGCTGTGTTAGAAGAAGAACCATTCGAGAACCCATTTGCAACGGATTCTGCTGAATCATCTTCACGGTTACATGAACCATCTAACACGCATTCGTCAAATCCAAGGTACCCTTCTACGTTACAGTGGACAAAAGACCATCCAATAGAACAAGTAATTGGTGAACCTTCACGGCCAGTTCAGACGAGGAAACAGCTAGCCACCAATTCTGATATGTGCATCTATGCCTGCTCAGTCAGTTTAAAAGAGCCAGAGAACATTCGGGAGGCGATGGCAGATAATGCATGGATTGAAGTGATGCAGGAAGAACTTCTCAAATATCAATTACATGACACATGGGATTTAGTTCCAATACCAATCGACAAACTTGTCATTGATCTTAAGTGGTTATGGAAAAACAAAAAGGATGAAGAGATGACTGTAATTTGCAACAAAGCTTGTCTAGTGGCCAAGGGATTCAGACAGGAAGAGGGGATAGATTTCGATGAGTCATTCGCGCCAGTAGCAAGACTTGAGGCAGTCAGGATATTCTTAGCATATGCAGCTCACAAAAACATCACGGTCTATCAGATGGATATCAAGACAGCATTCTTCAATGGAACTCTGAAAGAAGAAGTGTACGTAAGTCAGCCAGACTGATTCGTTGACAAAGATCATCCAGACTACGTCTACAAGCTAAAGAAAGCTATCTATGGTTTGAAATAAGCCCCAAGGGCGTGGTATGACGAGTTATCATCGTTCCTACTTCAAAATCATTTCACCAAAGGAACAATTGACCCGACCTTGTTTACTAAAAAATTCAAAGATGACATTTTGATTGTTCAGATTTACGTGGACGACATAATCTTTGGGTCCACTAATCCGAAACATTCAAAACATTTTGAAAATCTCATGAAAAGCAAATTTGAAATGTACATGATGGGGGAATTAAAATTCTTTCTTGGTTTACAAATTCATCAATCCCTGCGTGGTATTTTTATAAATCAAGCTAAATATACAATTGAGATTTTAAAGAAACATGGAATGGAAAATTGTGACTCTGTTGGTACACCAATGGTCACTTCACCAAAAATAGGTGCTGATTTATATGGGAAACCCATGGATCTGAAGAAATATCAGAGCATGATTGGTTCTCTCATGTATCTAACAGCTAGTTGACCTGATATTCATTTTTTTGTATGTTTATTAGCACGGTTTCAGGCAAGGCCTACCGAACTTCACCTCCAAGAGGTTAAACGGATCTTTCGGTACCTATGAAGAACCATTAACATGGGACTTTGGTATCCAAAGGATTCGGAGATTACACTAACAGCCTTTTCAGATGCGGACCATGCCGGTTGCCAAGTTACAGCAAAGAGTACATCAGGTGGAGCACAATTTTTGGGAGAAAAACTAGTAGGCTGGTCATCAAGGAAACAAGACTGTACCGCTTTATCTAGCGCAGAAGCCGAGTATGTGTCTCTATCTGCGTGTTGTGCCCAAGTTCTATGGATGAGGACACAGCTCACAAATTATGGCTTTACTTTCGACCGTATACCTATGTATTGTGACTCGAAAAGTGCCATAGCCATCTCGTGCAATCCACTTCAACACTCCAAGACCAAGCATATTAGAGTCCGCTATCACTTCATAAAGGAATACGTTGAAAATGGTACTGTTGAATTATTTTTCGTGAAGACTGAATACCAACCCGCCGATCTATTTACTAAAGCCCTCCTAAAAGAGCAGTTTGTTAACTTAGTTCGACGAATTGGAATGCGAAGCCTAACTCCCGAAGAGTTAGAAAGTCTTCTCGAATCTTCTTGAATATTATCTCAAAAAGCTTCGCATGTAAATATTTTTGAAAAACAAAATACAAAATTTGAAAAACCATCAAAAACAAAATACAAAAAAAAGAAAATTTCAAAAATACGAAAACAATATAAAATCGAAAAACCAAAAACATTCTTCTCACAACATGTCTCTCGTATAATCGATATTCTGTACGTATCTAGAAATGTCATTCAACAATGATGCGGACATGTACAGATGCTTGAGCGAGAGTTCATTTAAATGTTTTCTAAAACATGTCGTTTCTCAAAATTTCTTCACTATGGCTTTCGTATATTTCAGTACGAAACCCGCACTTAAAAGACGGCTTTCGTATATTTCAGTACGAAACCCGCGCTACAATGATGACTTCTGATTATTTCAGATCAGGACTCGTATTGTTAATGGCAAAATAAAACAAAGAATCCTTGAGCACATGATCAAGATTTTTCAAAATCTTTCTCCAAATTCTGTGTTCAAGATTCTTCATAAAGAAAACTCCCTCCATACCCTTAAAATTGATTTTAAACTCAAATGTTTAAAAATATGCTTTATTTAAGGGGGAGTATAAAATGAAAAAACAAAAATTTCCAAGTCATGCTAAAAATAATCCGTCTATCTCTCCAAAAAGCTCATTTAAATCAGTTGATATCAAAAGTATCACTACATGTTATTTTTGAGGGGGAGAAGACGTGATTAAAATGTGATAAAAATGTTTAAAGATCGTGGATTGAATCTCAAAAGAGCTCTCAAAAAAGACTCAGATTTGAACCCTCGAATTGACGAAAGCTAAATGTCCGTAATCGAAAAGACTTGTCCGGGACGGGTAATAATTTCAAGCTGGTTATCCAGTGATGTAAACGTGTCTCGCGAAGGACTTATCTGAGTAGAATGTACCAATTCGAGAGATTCGCTTTTAATATGACCGGGACGGGTAATAATTTCAAGCTAGTCTAACTAGTGATGTAAACGTGTCTCGCGAAGGTCATGTTAATTGAAAATCGATCAATTCAAAATGTGCGAACTCTACCCAACATGTGCAAATTTATCTTAAAAAATGCATGAGCACATGTGAAAGGGGAGCATTTCAAAAATTGTAAAACTCTCGAAGTGTTAACTAAAATGTGTTTAATCATAAACACTTTGAGAGATTTTCACAAAAGGTTTCATGGCAAGTGATCAACAAATCTAGGATAATCATGGAGTAATAAGGTGATTATGGTTAGGTAATGTCCAATGATCTGCCAGAGCCGGAGGGATCTACCCAAGGACAATTCCAATAGATTAGAATTAGAAGTCCTTATGAAAGATTGAAAAAAAGGAGTAAATGAGAAAGGGAAAGAAGGGGTTGAAGAATTAAAAAGAAAAGTTGAATGAAAGGGTGAAAAGAAATAGCCCTCCATGAAAACTTAGGGCAGAAACCGGGTCAATACATCTGCTATCGGTATTCACTAAGGTGATACTGATATTGAAGACAAGACGTCATGGACCCAGTGACGCGCTGCACCACCCCTCCTAGCCACTCAGATATCTCTTAAAAGATATTTGTTTCATTTCTCACAGAGAACACTCCATAATCTATCGACCTCTCACTCCGAGATGAGTTGATATTGAAAAGGTGGCACTCTGCTCCATGCCTCCGACTACTAAAACCCAAAGTGCACATTATAGAGTCTAGAGCCATGAGATTCATCAAAAATCTCTTAGGAACACTTTCCATATAATACACCTGTGTTCACCAATAAGGACACATGGTGTAAAAGAGTATTAATGAGATCTTCGGATCTTGCCTTATATCATGATGGTTATATGCTTCAAACGGTCTACAGTCGTGGGGTGATCTACAGCGACTCACTGAATCGTGGGTGCACTTCGGTGTGTCTGTGTAAGCCCTTCCGGGGGTATCCGATTCAGAACGGCCTTGGTACATATTAGAGAAAGTTTTCACAATAGGCTGTTAACAATCTCGAAATCTGAACCTGTAAGCGCTGGACGATTTATTGCTAACTGTTTTATGTAGGTACTGACAAAAGTCCATCAACCATCATAATATGTCTCAACATCTGCATCTCCTCATACTCATACTTATGAAGATCATCCTCAACAAAGCTCAAGTGTAAAAGTTCAAGACAAAAGGATCAAGTTAAAGACATAGTGTAACGACAAACTCAAGAAGCTATTCAAGAAGTCAAGAACAAGTTCATGTATCAAATGAGGAAGGCATAAGTATGAAGTACAAGATGTATGAGTATGTTGGAGGACACGACGCATAAACACATGAAGATGTTGATCAAGGCAAGAACGACCAAAAGACGGTTACTTTGAAGATCACATAGCATGACGGAGCAGAAGAATGAAGACTATTCTACAACGACACACAAAGTTAAAGACAACGAAGACAAAAGACCTATCACCAGGAGCATCATTGAAATGACCATCCCTTAGGGGGAGATTGTTAGAATTTAAATTATTAAGTAAAGTGTTGGTCATTTGTAATATTAGAGACTTGTGTGTCGTGTATCATTAAGGTTAGATAGTCAAGGGCTTTTGGTTGGATTTAGCTAAATGTATAAGTGATTCAATAGTCCATGTAATGTCATGATAAATGTACTAGCCCAATCCAAGAAACCAAGCCCAACTGAAAGCCCACCCACAAGGAATTAGGGCGTCACTTTTGTCCTATATATAGCCACTCTCACCTCCATTTGTAGTGTGCCTCATAGACTAGTATAGGTGAGAGTGTGTAGTGTATGTTTTGTATTTTGTTCTCTTATTGTTCTTAGTAATATCATTCGGCCAATATATAAACATCATCACCACGCATCTCTTTCTTCTTATCTATATTTCTTATATTGTTCTTTGAGTGTCACGTTATATAACTTAGTTAGTTTGTGTGATAAGGTTAGTTCATAGCTTTACAGTATAAAATGGTAAAGACTGAGTTAGCTCAGTTACTATCTGACTAACTATGACCATCAATTCATGTTCAAAATAGATTGATTTCAAGAAAATACTTTAAGGAACTTCCTAACTCAGGTGTAAACCTTTGTCAAGAGATTCCCAAATCTATTCTATCATTAATCAGATGCACCACAGCAAATAAATCACCACTTTGCTTCTCACACACCATCAACACCAATCATATTGCTTGCTTAACCTGCAAATGTTAGTCCAAAACCAAGAAAAATATAAGCAATAACACTTTACATAATCTAATTATACTCAGCAGTTTTTCAGAAAAACTAGCAGCAGTAACTAGCAGTTCTAAATATAACTAGCAGTTCTAAGTATAATTAGCAGCATTAACACAACAACTTTAAGTAGACTTAGCAACACTAAGTATACTTAGCAGTTCTAAGCTTACTTAGCAGCAGAAACAATTTATTGACCTAATAACAGTACTAATCCTTTCAAAACTTTACAAAAACACAAAGAGATAAGAATTTTCAAAGATTAATCATTCCAATACTGACAACCAAAAATTGAAATCTACCCACATCAAAAGCTTTTGTGAGCAAATCTGCAACATTATGATCAGTATGGATTTTAACAATTTGAATTAACTTCTTTTCATAACAATCTCTTATAAAATGATGTCTTATCTCAATATGTTTTGTTATGGAGTGATAAACAAGATTTCTTATAATGCACATAGTACTGCTATTATCAATATATATTTTTGTATACATAAAATTGTACCCATAATCCAACAATTAATTCTGAATCCAGAGCACTTGTCCACAGCAACTTGAAGCAGCCACATACTCAGCTTCTGTTGTGGAATTAGCAACCACAGTTTATTTCTTGCACTGCCATGAAATCAACCTACATCCCAAAAACTGACAACCTCCTGTTGTTGATTTTCTATCCAAGCTAGCTCCAGCATAATCACTATTAGTGTATGCAACCAAGTCAAAAGGTGAATCTTTTGGATACCAAAGGCCCAATTTAGTTTGACCTTTCAAATATCTAAAAATTCTCTTCACAACATTAAGATGTGAAACTTTTGGTGTGACTTGATATCTTGCACAGGCACACACTGCAAACATAATGTCAGGTCTTGCAGCTGCAAGATACATCAATGAGCCAATCATTGATCTATATAAATGAACATCAACTTCTTCACCATCTTCATCTCTGAGCAGGGGCTTGGAAGTTTCCATAGTTGTCTTTGGAGGCTTCACATCAGTAAACCCAAACATCTTCAAAATTTCAGCCACATACTTATCTTGACTGATAAATATGTCATCCTCCTTTTGCTTAACTTGTAACCCTAAGAAGAATGTAAGTTCACCCATTAAACTCATCTGAAATCTTTCATGCATTAGCTTCTCAAATTCAACACATAAAACCTTGTTTGTTGATCTAAAGATGATATCATCAACATAAACTTGAACTAACAAGATATCATCTTTGTGTTTTTTGATAAACAAAGTTTTATCAATCTTCCCTCTACTAAAACCATTGTTCAACAAGTATGTTGACAATGTGTCATACCAAGCTCTGGGAGCTTGATGTAAACCATATAGTGCCTTCTCCACCTTGTAAACCTTGTCAGGAAAGTTAGGATCTTCAAAACCAGGTGGTTGTGAGACATAAACTTCTTCTTCAATTTTCCCATACAGAAAAGCACTTTTCACATCCATTTGATACACTACAAAGTCTTTGTATGAAGCATAAGCCAAGAATAGTCTTATAGATTCAATTCTTGCAACTTGAGCAAATACTTCATCATAGTCAATACCTTCTTCTTGAGTGTATCCTTAAGCTACTAACCTTGCCTTGTTTCTAATTACAATGCCTCTTTCATCATTTTTGCATCTGAAAACCCACTTAGTACCAATTGCCCTATTCCCATTAGGCAAATCTACTAGAGTCCAAACTTCTTGAAGCTTGAATTGTAGAAGTTTTTCTTGCATAGCTTCCACCCAGGTTGGATCTTGTAATGCTTTATGAGCATTCTTGGGTGCTATTTGTGATAGAAAATAAGCAAATAAACAATTTTAAAGGTCTTTGTGATTGTTTCTTTGATGAAGGGATCTAGCAAAGAAACCTTGTTCTTTAAATTCTTTATGATTTTTCTTGTTTGAACAGCAGATTTTGGCTCTCCAATGATTTGTTCCTTAGGATGATTCTTGTAAACTCTTGTAGTTGGAATAGGACTGACAGGTACTACATTTTCCATATTGGTTAAGTCAGCCTCTGCACCAAGTACATCATCATCAGTATCAGGATAGATTTCTTCCAATTCAGGCATGTTAGGATCATCTGGAGAGTCATCAGCATCAAAAGATATGCCTTCCTTATCAACAACATTAACACTTGGCTTAGCAGTATTAACAGAGTTAGTACTGCTAGTGTTAATTTCTTCATTAACAGCATTAACACTTGGCTTAGCAGTATTAACAGAGTTAGCACTGCTAGTGTTAATATTATCTGATACATCATCCTTTTCTTGCTCATCAGTTTGCTTTTCTTCGTTAACCACTTTACATTATTAGAAGATTTTACACCATCTTCTTTATCATCTTTTGGATCTTCAGCAAGATCATCTTATTGTGAACTCTTTAACTCTTGGGTTGAGAAGGGTGGATCAGCAATCCAAATAGGCAGCAAAATATAAACTTTGTCAGGTCTTGTCTCCTTACCAGCTTGACCTGCATCATTACTTGCTTTTGTACCTTTGCCGGTGATTTTCCCTCCTTTGGGATTGCTCCCAAAAGCAACATATCCTCCATCAATTGCTTCAAAATCTTCAAGATAGGACATGTTTCCAGTCATGTGCCTTGAGCATCTATTGTCAAATACTCCTTTATCTTCTAATTCCACCTGTGGATTGCCCTGCACATAAAGTAAGAAAATCAGCTCATTTTAGGGACCCAAGCCATTACTAACTTGGATCTGCCTTGTGCATCTACATAATCATACCTCTTTAAAACTATGGATGCACTACTGTTTCTGGAAACTTGATTGAAAACTTTAACTTTTGGTTTTCAGACCCAATAAGCTGAGGCCTTAACAGCATAAAAGTGATTTCCCAAAACAGTATCAGTTATTGCTTTTGGCTTAGCAGTAGTAACTACTGCTTTGGCCTTAGCAACACTAATTGATGTATTCTTTTGAATGGGCCTTTTTACAGTTAAATGTGCTTTATTTGAAAACTTTGACAATTGTTTAGCACCATTCACTGTTCTTTTTGTGTTAGCAGTACTAACTGATCTAGCAGTATTAGTTACTACTGCTGGTTTAGAAACATTTTGTTTGGCAGTTTTAACTGATACTAAACCAGATCTCATTTGTACTGCTGTTGGAACCATGTTTCTTTTAGCATGTGGGTGAGTATTTTTAGAAAAACTTTGATGATTCACCCTCCTAGCATAGTTCCAAACAGGCTTTTGATAGTAAAAACAATTATCCCTTAAATGTTCAAAACTACCACAATGATAACAAGCCTTGTTGATCATCTCAAAGTCACTTCCTAACCTTTGAGACATCATTCCATTCCAATTCCTCTGGTTACCTCTAGGCCTGTTAGTGTACACCCTAGGTTCCTCAGTGATATCAACAGTTTACCTAGACACCTTATTACCAAAACTAGGTTTGATAAACTTAACTTGTTCAACACTAGGTTTAACTGTTATACTTTCAACCTTAGGTTTAGTCTTTACTTGTTCCTCATCATCATCAGACACTCAATCTTCAATGATAGGTGCATCAGAATATGTCTTTTCAGGCTTAGGTTTCTCCTCATTAGACTTACTATTCTCTCCTAAAGGCTTAGCATTAGACTCACTTAATGTAACACCCCAACCCGGCAAGGGTAGAAGTATCACACAAATGGCTCCATATCAGATCAAACAAAGCATACAATCAATAGTAATACAATGGTTCTCAAAGGTTACAAATGAAATCTTGCAATACAAAGGGTTACAAAGGAAAATAAAAGCTACCTATCAAATCCATAAGTACATCTCTTCTAATGGCTTCTACTCAAAGTCTTCTAGGTCCAAAGTCTCTTCACTCTTACCCAGCTTCCAACTAAAACCTGCCGCGGGAAAAGAAACGCGGCTGAGCTACTAGAGCTCAGTGAACAGATATAACGTAACAAGCAGTAGTATAATGTATAATTTACATGAGTAAAAGAGTGTGGAAGCATGAATACATGGTATCAAGATGAAAGATAAGAGTACATGGTATCATAAGGAAAGGTAAAAGGGTACATGGTAAAGGAAGTCAGAAATCCACTACGAGCCCATAACATAACATGAATCATAATCATAATCATAATCGTAAACATGCAGAGGGGAGACCTCTTAGTATCCTGTGAATATGAGGGGTGTCCTCAATCATGGGTATCCTGTAAATATGAGGGGTGTCCTCAATCATGGGTTGGAGTAGCTAGCTCCCGAAGTGTGAAAGACGTGTATCGCACACACCATCAGTCACCATGAATAACATAACATAACATGAACATGAACAAATCTAGGATGCATCCATACGCCCCCGGTGGCCATAATCTGCCTCTACATAAACATGAATCATAAACATAAACGTGCAGGGATGGGACAGGTCATCACTCTCCTGCCCTAGAGTCATGCCATCGGTGCATCAACTGACATGGACATGAAACCCTCATGCCTAGTGAGTGGCTCGTAGTATCAAACTGAGGGTAAAGGTCAAGTATCATGAATCATGTTTTTAGTTTACTTGCATAGGTCAATATCATGTTTCATAAGTTCATAATCATAAGTTCATAATCATGGTTCATAAGCATGGTTCATAAGCAAAGGTTCATAAGCAAAGGTTCATAAGCAAAGGTTCATGGTCAAGGGTTCATAATTAAAGATTCATGAATGAAAGGTACATAATCATAAAAGGTTCAATATCATGATGGTTCAAAAGATCGGAGTTCATGGATGAAGGGAACATAGCAATGGTATAGGGAACCCTAATACGAATCATAATCAGAGAATGAAGGCCTCTTATCAAAGAAGCAGAATATCTGTACCTTATTCGATAGCAAAACAAACCAAAGACAGATCACAAGACACCGGATCACTCCCGCTTCACGGAACCTATACGAATTATTAATCAAGTATTATTTTATGTCCAATTGAATTAGGTTACTCTTTTTAGTATGCTTTCCCTTTTTAATAACCTTTTATTTTTAGTAACTTTCCAATTATAGTAAGTTTCCTGAATTATCAATATTAGTCATTTATTATTAAGGTTACCATTTAGTCAAGTTAAAGTAGTTAAAATGACAATATACATGAACTGGGGTTTATTATGATAACTTTTGATAGTTTAGGGTCTACTATTTAATATTGCAAGATTTAAGGTTTAAGATATATATTGTATGAATACTCAATTTTTTATCTCCACATCTGACAACCCATGCGTATTTCCTTACTCTTTACTCTTTGTTTATTATTAGTTGAAATCAACAATGACAAGCCAAGACATGCATGCATCTCCTTTTCATTATTCAAACAGAAATACAAAAGTCGGTTCAGAAAACAAAGGTTGAATAGACAGCTTTTATGTTGTTATGTTGGGTTCGAATTTTACAAGTCAAAGACAACTCTTTATCGACCTCTTTAGGTACCACAACACATAAAATCATAATTCCCACAACCCTTACCATCCTCACGACACAACTACACAACCAAGACCCATTTTCTTTTGCATGAAACTCGACCCATCTACAGCCCTTTTTCACGCCAAAACACATTCAAACTCACCCTTGTTTCCCCAGCCTGAATCGACACATAAACATCCTATATAGACCCATTAACACCACACGACACACTCTTTATCACTGTATGGGTTTTCGAATTCATACCAGACAACAAGCATGCATGTTTACTCTTTTATTTTAGTTTGTACATGATCGGTTATGCGTGCATGTAGGGTTGATCACAAATAAATCAAAACAGAAACATGGCAGTCGAAGCAAGGTATAGGTAAATATATATATTTATATATATATATATATATATATATATATATATATATATATATATATATATATATATATAAGCTCTTGTAGTCGTTATTTTATGAATATAAGTTATGACTTCATGTGGTTCTTAGGTTGTATACATATAAGTGTTTTAAATGGATTCATATGGTATCATGCGTTATGTATATGATAATAATAAGATCAATGAAAGGAATGAAGCAAGGTTGAAGTTATACCCCCGTAGAGTGATCGAAAGAGAGGACAAATACCCAAGAACCACGAGCAAACACTCCTCGAATCTGCTGTCGTACACAACCAAAACAATGACGAGTCCAAGCCAAAACACACCCTCGAGTTAGAACCCTAGACCACGAATCATATACCACCGCAACACCCACGATCGTATACCACCATAGTACCTCGAACACTTGATCAATGAGAGGAGAAAATGATAGATTTGTGTGTTTATTTGTCGTTTGTCGTATGGGTTGAATAGGAGAGGAAACGTATCAAGAAAATAAATACGAGGAGCGTGCCTCTATTCAAGAAGGTAATAATTTTCATTTAATGGGTTTACTCGGTTATGCATGTGATAGGCCGAGTATTATGGGATGTGATCATATCATTATTTTAATGCCTTCTTATCGAAAGTTTGAATTTTATAATACATTAGAATGTTGCCTATCTAGACTAGGATTAGAGAACACTATTTTGTGACATTTTAAATTATAATGTAAGGTTACCTTATTAGTTAACTTAGGATATACATCATCTTAGGTTAAGTACAAAATGTTGCTTATGAAATTTTATAAGTTCTTAAAATTTTAAAATTAGAGGGTATTTTGGTCATTTCGGATTATATTAATTTCTGGGTTTTACAACTCTTCCCCTCTAAAAAAAAATTTTCGTCCTCGAAAATTGAAGTCGCAAAGTTAAACGAAGTCGTAGCAAGTCGCAACAGATCATCGTAATATTCTTATGCCCGAGGAGGTTCTTCCAAAAGATCTTCAGACCAAAAGTTTCTCATGACTCATATCAAAACGAGGTGGGTTCAAATTTCTCAAAGGAGACAAACTAAATTGATTCTGATCAAGAGGTCCATGCAACATAAAGTGGATGATAGGTGAATCTTCAGGAAATTATATGGAATACGAACAAGAGTTCAAACTAAGTTGATTGTGTCTACAGAAGTGAGCTTTACAAGAATTTAAGATTTATAACTGAGGTCAGCAGAATACAAACGAGAGTCCAAACTCATCCAGATATCTAATGAACGCAAACAGAGTATAGAATGAACCAAAAACGGATAATCCTACGGAGATTCAAATTCTAAACTTCTTAGGTACTCCCCAAGATGTCCTATGGCCACAATGAGTGCACGTTATATGGTGTAAGTATTATCACGTTGATCAGGCGTCATAATACTAGCACCACATAAATATGCCCTCATGATGATCATACTTATCTCAAGTCGTAATCAAAACCACCTATCTTAATCCACCTAGTACTTCTACAGTCTCAAAGGTCATCAAAATCAAACACCATAACTAAGAGGAGAACGAACTCCTCGAAGGAGTTAACAGAAGTCCCAGAATGTCTATCAGAATTTGGTACATCGCTAAAAGCATCAGATCGTCCATCATTCGTCAATTTCACATAACAAAACCATCGTTCAGCATACGCAGAATGAACACCGAGCGGAATTACTAACAGGGAACATAACTCATTCAAGGGGTCCTATCATCAGATAACGGAAATTTGAGTAGATTAAGAGAAAGTAAATTACGTCATTCATGGCTTCATTCTTCACAAATTACTCTTCCAAACACAAGCGTTCGCTTTCAGAATTATCGTCCATTCAAATGCATGAGCTTAAACTTCTTCCAAGTCCATGCAGTCTATCGCATGATCATAGGGTGGAAAGGAAACATAACTCGAGTCTGGTCCATCAAGCCTTCGGCACCTCTTCTTGGGACTGTGGTGTAGAAACGCGAATCTCCGGTATGGTCACTGTGTATTCTTCCATTCGCGAGTCTGCCTCTGCTCTCAATTCATCTTAGTACAACTAAAATGAATAGAGAAGCAAGACTGCATGTTTTTGATAGGTCTTCTAGCACGGTTCGAAATTCACCAACTCCAACTGCCGTCATCGCCAGATGCATGGTAGTGTTGTCTGCTACAATCTCTGGACGCCAATCAAATCTACTTCTTCCAGAATAAAGGGTCATTCTTCAAGATGGTCCACATGTTCCTCTTCGTGCCTAACACTGAAATGCTTCCCAGGGTTACTCTCAAATAGTCATCTCTTTTCTTAAAAGTCCTTGGCGTGACTTCTTCAGTCCTTCAATCATTAAAAGAGGCCGTCTGGTACGGAGTTTACAGGAATAGAATCGATCATTGATACGCTGAATTGAAAGATGGTCATGGTAGTGATACGATTAGGTTTACGATCGTCAATACTCCAAAGTTTTCTCTTTCTTCTTCACAAGCTAACAGGGTATTCAAAATGAAACACTGAGGTGAACAAAATCATATTCCATCATCTTCTCCAATTTCTCAACTTCAATGGCATCATGGTTCGTCAACTGAGATTGTTTCAAATTTCATTTCACTTCTCAAGCAGGAGGGAAACCCAAGAGTTCCATCGGAGAGCGCCAGAAAATTTGCACAATAAAACTTCTAATGCCAAAGTTTTCTAAGAGTGGATAATAGGTGTCAGGAGGCAATCAACAATCAAATGAAATCGAGGTAGATGTTTCCATAGAAGCGTTAACGGATTTGAGCGGTTACCGGTTATCATAACGAAAGTGGGATGAACATATTACCAAAGGTCACAAATCAGATATGGTAGTCCCTGGCAGCGTATGAGAGCCAGCCAATTCATAACTTAAAGACCACAAAATCGAATATATCAAAGCAAACGGATTCGTAGGATGAGTACGGTCGGCAAGCCAGACGGATAGCTCATATGTCAAGGTCAAGTACATGGTTCATTTAAGTGTGGAAGTAGATAAGCGAACAATTCAAGGTGTTGGATTCTTGTTTGGCTAAATAGCATAAGTGGCAGGCAGGTTGCGAATCATCGGTAATACAAAGATCGTATAACTGTCAAAAGTGAGGCATATAGAATATCAGTAATCAGCATCATCATGCTCAGCTAACAATTTCACATCGAGACAAAATTATTGTCGTATCCATGGCTAATAATCACCAGAGTTCTCATAGGAGTAGAAATGGACTTCGCAAGGACAGAGTAATATCAGATGATACATTTTCATCCCGCACAGAAATGAATTTATAGAATGTGTCAAACACATTAGGATTAAATGACCGTCGGAATGGTCAGAGGAGTATCAAACTGGTTATCCAACAGGTCGGAAGTGAAGAACAAAATCAGGTGGTGATGGCAAAAGTTTAGCAATCGGAAATCATGGTAGGGAGTTCAAAATGGTTTCAACACCGAAGATGAAACCTAGGAGGGTAGTCGTCAACGATCAATCAACCTATCCTTTATCAGAATACAAAACAAAGCTAACTATTCAATGAAAACATATCAGTAACGCAAGTCTTATCGTTCAAAAGTGAGAGGAAAGCATTCTTATACTCATGGGAATAGAGATGTTTAAGACGAACTCAGATAGGGTCAGAAGATTCATAGATTATCAAAAACATATAACAGAATGCATCAAGTAAGTCATCGTCATAGAGATTCTCAGAATACCCGAAAAGACATCAAAATGATTAACAAGAATCAGAGGTCGGAGTCGGAATCTTAGGTGGTGCAAAGCGTGAGCTTAACAAGCAGGGCATAAATCAGAGTGATGCGGAAGCAATGCTACTTAAACAAAAGCCTTATAGTCTATCCATTCCTCACTGGTCAAAACTTAAGTTCATATAGGGAAATCCTAAAGTAAATCTTAAAGGTTGTCTTATGAGTGCCTACAGTGGAAACTTAATGGTCCAAACCTCACAGGTCAAGGGTAAATGTATTACGAGTCGCAGCCTGTCGCTCTGATACCATAATTGTAACACCCCAACCCGGCAAGGGTAGAAGTATCACACAAATGGCTCCATATCAGATCAAACAAAGCATACAATCAATAGTAATACAATGGTTCTCAAAGGTTACAAATGAAATCTTGCAATACAAAGGGTTACAAAGGAAAATAAAAGCTACCTATCAAATCCATAAGTACATCTCTTCTAATGGCTTCTACTCAAAGTCTTCTAGGTCCAAAGTCTCTTCACTCTTACCTAGCTTCCAACTAAAACCTGCCGCGGGAAAAGAAACGCGGCTGAGCTACTAGAGCTCAGTGAACAGATATAACGTAACAAGCAGTAGTATAATGTATAATTTACATGAGTAAAAGAGTGTAGAAGCATGAATACATGGTATCAAGATGAAAGATAAGAGTACATGGTATCATAAGGAAAGGTAAAAGGGTACATGGTAAAGGAAGTCAGAAATCCACTACGAGCCCATAACATAACATGAATCATAATCATAATCATAATCGTAAACATGTAGAGGGGAGACCTCTTAGTATCCTGTGAATATGAGGGGTGTCCTCAATCATGGGTATCCTGTAAATATGAGGGGTGTCCTCAATCATGGGTTGGAGTAGCTAGCTCCCGGAGTGTGAAAGACGTGTATCGCACACACCATCAGTCACCATGAATAACATAACATAACATGAACATGAACAAATCTAGGATGCATCCATACGCCCCCGGTGGCCATAATCTGCCTCTACATAAACATGAATCATAAACATAAACGTGCAGGGACGGGATAGGTCATCACTCTCCTGCCCTAGAGTCATGCCATCGGTGCATCGACTGACATGGACATGAAACCCTCATGCCTAGTGAGTGGCTCGTAGTATCAAACTGAGGGTAAAGGTCAAGTATCATGAATCATGTTTTTAGTTTACTTGCATAGGTCAATATCATGTTTCATAAGTTCATAATCATAAGTTCATAATCATGGTTCATAAGCAAGGTTCATAAGCAAAGGTTCATAAGCAAAGGTTCATGGTCAAGGGTTCATAATTAAAGATTCATGAATGAAAGGTTCATAATCATAAAAGGTTCAATATCATGATGGTTCAAAAGATCGGAGTTCATGGATGAAGGGAACATAGCAATGGTATAGGGAACCCTAATACGAATCATAATCAGAGAATGAAGGCCTCTTATCAAAGAAGCAGAATATCTGTACCTTATTCGATAGCAAAACAAACCAAAGACAGATCACAAGACACCGGATCACTCCCGCTTCACGGAACCTATACGAATTATTAATCAAGTATTATTTTATGTCCAAATGAATTATGTTACTCTTTTAGTATTCTTTCCCTTTTTTAATAACCTTTTATTTTTAATGACTTTCCAATTATAGTAAGTTTCCTGAATTATCAATATTAGTCATTTATTATTAAGGTTACCATTTAGTCAAGTTAAAGTAGTTAAAATGACAATATACATGAACTGGGGTTTATTATGATAACTTTTGATAGTTTAGGGTCTACTATTTAATATTGCAAGATTTAAGGTTTAAGATATATATTGTATGAATACTCAATTTTTTATCTCCACATCTGACAACCCATGCGTATTTCCTTACTCTTTACTCTTTGTTTATTATTAGTTGAAATCAACAATGACAAGCCAAGACATGCATGCATCTCCTTTTCATTATTCAAACAGAAATACAAAAGTCGGTTCAGAAAACAAAGGTTGAATAGACAGCTTTTATGTTGTTATGTTGGGTTCGAATTTTACAAGTCAAAGACAACTCTTTATCGACCTCTTTAGGTACCACAACACATAAAATCATAATTCCCACAACCCTTACCATCCTCACGACACAACTACACAACCAAGACCAATTTTCTTTTGCATGAAACTCGACCCATCTACAGCCCTTTTTCACGCCAAAACACATTCAAACTCACCCTTGTTTCCCCAGCCTGAATCGACACATAAACATCCTATATAGACCCATTAACACCACACGACACACTCTTTATCACTGTATGGGTTTTCGAATTCATACCAGACGACAAGCATGCATGTTTACTCTTTTATTTTAGTTTGTACATGATCAGTTATGCGTGCATGTAGGGTTGATTACAAATAAATCAAAACAGAAACATGGCAGTCGAAGCAAGGTATAGGTCAATATATATATTTATATATATATATATATATATATATATATATATATATATATATATATATATATATATATATATATATATATATATATATATATATATAAGCTCTTGGAGTCGTTATTTTATGAATATAAGTTATGACTTCATGTGGTTCTTAGGTTGTATACATATAAGTGTTTTAAATGGATTCATATGGTATCATGTGATATGAATATGATAATAATAAGATCAACGAAAGGAATGAAGCAAGGTTGAAGTTATACCCCCGTAGAGTGATCGAAAGAGAGGACAAATACCCAAAGAACCACGAGCAAACACTCCTCGAATCTGCTGTCATACACAACCAAAACAATGACGAGTCCAAGCCAAAACACACCCTCGAGTTAGAACCCTAGACCACGAATCATATACCACCGCAACACCCACGATCGTATACCACCATAGTACCTCGAACACTTGATCAATGAGAGGAGAAAATGATAGATTTGTGTGTTTATTTGTCGTTTGTCGTATGGGTTGAATAGGAGAGGAAACGTATCAAGAAAATAAATACGAGGAGCGTGCCTCTATTCAAGAAGGTAATAATTTTCATTTAATGGGTTTACTCGGTTATGCATGTGATAGGCCGAGTATTATGGGATGTGATCATATCATTATTTTAATGCCTTCTTATCGAAAGTTTGAATTTTATAATACATTAGAATGTTGCCTATCTAGACTAGGATTAGAGAACACTATTTTGTGACATTTTAAATTATAATGTAAGGTTACCTTATTAGTTAACTTAGGATATACATCACCTTAGGTTAAGTACAAAATGTTACTTATGAAATTTTATAAGTTCTTAAATTTTAAAATTAGAGGGTATTTTGGTCATTTTGGATTATATTAATTTCGGGGTTTTACACTTAAACAAGACAACTCAGGTATAGGAGGTACATACTTTCCTGTTATTGAGGGAGTAACTTCATTATAACCTATACCACTACCTCTCCTCATTAATTGACACTCAATTGTCATATTTACACTTTTAGATGCAAATTCAAGCTTATTTACCTTAACTTGATGTTTTTCTTTTTCCTGATAAGCCGCATCTTTTTCTTTTTGAGCCTTTTCTAACCTTTTAGTAAGTCCTTTAATTTCATGCTCTTTAACATAAAGCTTACCTTCAAGAACATTAACTTTTTCCACATACTCTGACTCATTCTGTTTAAAAAATTCAAGTCTTTCCTCAACAGATTTTAAGCCTACTTTATAGCCTAAATTATCTAACTTTAACATCTTTACCTCTTCTATTAGCTTTTCATTCCTAGCCTTAAGTTCCTCAATAGTATCTAAACAAGATTTAAATGAACAATCAGAATCATTAGATACCTCAGAATCAGAACTTGATGAAGAAGAGTAGGCCATAAGTGCAAAGTTAGGTCCTTCAACTGCTTGGTCACTCCAATCATAACCACCAAGACCATCACATTGAGACACTAAAGTAGTGGAAGTTGTAGTTTCCACAGGCACAGTTCTCCTTGAAACTTCATTACTCTTGTTGTCTTGGTTTCTTGGTGCCCTACACTCTCTAGCAAAGTGACCCTTCCTGTGATAGTTGTAACATTCAATCTTGGATTTATCAAAACCCATTTTATCCTGCCCATTGACCTTGAGGTTTCTTCCAGTCTTTTTTAAAAATCTTCTTGCCCTCATTGTCAACATTGCCATCTGCCACTTCAAGTCCATCTCTTCAAGATCATCTGGATGAATCTGTTCCAAATCTTCATGCATAATCTGAGGACTAGTGGATTGACCAGCCAAGAAAGCATAGATAACAACATCACTCAAGTTATCAAGGGTTGCAGACCCAGCAGCATTAATTCGTGTGCCAGCAGTACTAACTCCATGAGCAGTATTAACTGCTTCATTAGTACTGCTAGAACTGTTATTGGAGGAGGACACAAAAGCTAAGTTTTGTGTGTTTGAGGATGATCTAAATGAACCTTTGACTTCAGGTTCATAAACTTTAAGATTGTTATACAGATCATCTAAACTCATGGTATCAAGATCAACCTTGTTTCTCCATACAATAGTATGTGTATTCCACTCTGGTGACAAGCTTCTCAGAAACTTTTGATTGATATCTTCTTGAGGAATTGAGACTTCCACAAGTGCTATTTGACTTATAAGTTTCTGAAGTCTGTCAAAGGTCTGATCAAGATTCTCAGAACTTGGAGCAGCAAAATTCTCATATTGTTGCTTCAAAAGGTTCTTCCTCGTCTTCTTGGTAGCAGCATTCCCTCCAAACCTTTTCTCAATTGCTTCTAGAAACTAATTAGCATCCTTGATGTGGTTGAAAGTCAACTGATGGTCATTTGGAATGCCCATCATGAAAGTGCTTCTTGCCTTAACTTCCAGTCTTCTTTGGGCCTTTTCTTCAGCAGTTTTAATAGGCAAGGTAACTTGTTCACCATCAACATTAGTTTCTGTTTTAGGTAAAGAATTTCCAGTCTCTATGACCTCCCACATAGAATAATCAACCATCTGAATGTACTGCTCTATTCTCATTCTCCATAGCTCATACTCTCCAGACTTGAGCATTGGCACCTTAGATGCAGTAATCGTGTATGTAGACTCTGACTCCATGTCTTCAGTAAGATGAGTTTAAACAGGTTCTTCTTGATTAAAAGTTTCTAGATCACAAGCTCTTATACCACTTGTTGATCCTAGTTGAATACTTGATCGAATCCTTTAGCTTGTAAAGATTAAGTAATATTGAATAAATCCAATACAACTTATGTAGAAATTGTCTTTGAGTATATTAAAGTTTATACGGAATCTAAACTTTAATCTTAAGAAGAACTTAACACATAATATCAAACAAAACACTTCAATATTATTAATAATACGAATACTCAAAAGTATTAGGGTTTACAACTTTGAAATTTTTCTAAAGAATCGTAAATCATGTGTATATCTCTATGTCATAGGACCTCCTTTTATAGACTAAGGAGTCCTAGCCGGCTTACAATTACTTTCTATACAAGATAACTCTTAAAAGAATCTTTTCTATGTTTATCTAACTGACTATACATGTTTATCTCATAAGCAGTACTAACTAAACATACTAGCATTTGTATTACTAACTCTAGCAGCTTTAACTCTCCAGCAGTTGTAAGTTTGTACAAGCAGTACTAACTTTTCTTCTAGCAGCACTAACTACTTAGAATATTTTTCTTCAAGTTCAGTAGCTGTTGTAACTCTGAAAGCAATTGTAACTCTGAACTGGCAGCAGTAACTTTAAGACGAGCAGTAGTAACCACTTAGTGTATTTTCTTGAATATCATCAGCAACACTAGCAATAGTAAAATACACAAACAGTTGTAACCTTTTTAACCAGCAGCAGCAATGACTTAGAGCATTTCCCATTAGCAGTCTTAACCATGCAAGCAGCAACAACTCTAAAACCCAACATTGTATTAATTTATGCATTGTACATAGCTTAAAATACCTAAAACTACGATTGCGACTAGATTTGCAAAGACCATTTGGACCAGGGGGTATTCTCGGAATTCTTTATTTTAATCAGTAGACATTGAGTACTAGGTAAAAATATAGGGTTATAGATCTATCTTTTAGCTTCGATTTTCCGGGTGAATGGTCGCGTGGCGATATCCGATGTCGTCGCCCTTCTGTAGGTTATGTGTGGTAAAACTGTGTGTTTCGTTTGGCAGACGAATAGGGTATTTATACATTCGGGAAACAAAATCGATACGACATATCTATTAAGTTGATACACCGTATCTAGGTAACTTCGCGTGGGGTCCAAGATTATAAAATTCTAGAATATTCGTACACCGCTATATGATACGGCGCACCTTCAATCTTCATACGGCACATGTTATTTAATATCTTGGATTAATCTAGTGAAGTCTTGAGATTGATACGCCGCATCTCTGAGATGTCATGCGGCGTATCTGGAGTAGGATGAGTCAGATCCTCTTACGTTGACCAAGGTTTCATATACGGCGCATGGAAAATCCATGTGGCGTATGCTTCAAAGTTAGGCAATGGTCTTCATAATCGTCTAAATCTTGATATACGACGTATCTGTCTAGAATGATACGGCGTATCTTCCTTCAGTTCAGTAGACTTTTCCATCTTGATCCATTTTGCTCCAATTTACGTCCAAAATAGCTAACTTTCACCAAATGCTTGTTTAGAACTGAGATTTACAAAAGTAAGCGATTAAGTATCAATTCTCACATAAAATAATATAAAACAAGCGATATATATAGGATAAAGGATGCCAATAAAATGTTGTTATTTGATATCATCAAATATCACCCCACATGAACTTTACTTGTCCTCAAGTAAACCGTAGATTAAACTTATGAAAATGTATCTTAAACATAGTCTAGGATTTTTTATAGTTTAAGAATTTTATTCGTTTGATCACAATTGCACAACCAAACACCTCACGAAGTAGGAAAATGAAATCAATCAAATAACTAAACTAATCTATGTGGTAGCATTTAAGTAATTCGCTCAATTGATCGGTTCCGATGAATATTCTATCATAAGCTTGGCAAGGATACACATCTCCACCACTAAAGCTAAGGAGTGACAAGTCTAAAGTGGTAAATTGGGTTAAACATGACAAGGCTTAAGGGTTAAACCTGGCTTCATTCAAACATCTCCTACACAAACTTAATAGATCGCTGGCGCGAGTCCTCGATTCCTCAAACAACAGATGGTCACTAAGGTGGAAACTTAGATCACTGGCGCGTTATTTGATTAGTCTAAAACTCGGATGGTCACTACCTTATTCATGCATTTGACATTCTCACTAAGCCATTACCATATCCGGATGCTCGAAAGCTAACAACGAATATAGTAACTTGGTAAACGGTAGGGATAAAACATTGGGAAATACATAAATTGGTGTAAAACAAAATAAACAAACAGGTAGATTAAGTCCTAACAGGTGTGGTTAATTACTTCCCAACCATCCCATGAAAAAGACACAAACCATAGACTAACTCACGCTTTAACACTGTGACTCAAGCTTTAGTAGACACGAATTAGACTCAATAATGTCTCAATCAAAGCATAAACCTTAGTTGGCGTTCCCATAATGGTTAACTCCCTTGCAATCCATAAATATAATACAACAAGTAGTAGCGATATCTCTACTTGTACAATACTTTAAATCGTTGGTTTATAACACTTACCAACATACTTCTTTCTTTTTCTTTTCATTTTTTTGAATTTTTTTTTCATTAACAAACTACTAGTGGTGTAAAATTTCACCACATCACCATCATAACTGATGGATCTTTATAGCTCTAGACTTGTTAGGTCTAATCTAGGACAAATAATAACAAAGGCGGAATATTCAACAAAGAATCAATTGTTATTATCAACAAGGTTTTACAATCTCCTACACACTTCAATTCTACTTGATCAAGGTAGAACGTGTTACACACCTTGTAACCGGGATCAAGACTTGACCTTGAAGCTTAAAACAAACACTAAATCTAGTCTAGGCGTTTACAAAACCTACGCCTAGACACACACACTTTAATTAGACGTCTACATCTTTTCTCTGTGTACACATAAAACGAATGCCCTATGTCTCTTTATATAATAGAGATATTAGGGTTTACAAAGACTCCTAATTGTATTAGGAAACAAATCTTCCCAACTTTTATTCTTTATCTTTTAAGTCCTTGTAGTTTCCTATTTGCTTCATTCTTTTTTTATTGTTTTGTATTTATAAACTCAATATAAATCCCAACAATCTTCCCCTACTTGATAATTACAAAACATTCTTCTAGATCTTCTATGAATGAAACAATCTTCCCCTTAAGCTCAACTCGTGAACTTGCATAACCTGTACCACCAAGGATCTTCAAGTTGCAATACTTCAATGTACTTCTTCCCCTTTTTGTATTATCCACCCGGAGACGCTAAGTAGATGCAACTTTGATTTTGACAACTACTAACCAATATCACACTTCCAATCCAGCCTTACAATGTCTCGAATTACCCTCCATAAAGAACACCAAAACGCTTACAAAAAATGAACTCAAGACAATAGAAACTTAAACCAGTAGTAGTAATAACGATTTAGCAGTTGTAAAAACCTTCCCCTCAAATGGTTCATGTAAAATGATTAAACACCCTATAATATACTTCCCCTGAAATCCAAGTGTTAACCATTTCTTGAAACTCCAATTCTGTAGGCTTCTTGTAATGATCACTGTTGAAGAAAACTAAGTATAACAAACTTGATTTAGAAGTAAAACAACTCAAACTTGTGTCTTATGTCTTGCACTATCCACGTGACTTTGAACTTATACTAAAAACCAAATATATAAGTAGACCGCAACCTCTTGACAAAATCCTCATCTTCTATAAGACACTGAGCACTACAATGTAACTCCTTCAAGTGATAGCAAATCCCTGTTGCTAGATTTTGACAAGTCATTTTCACAACATAAAAGCACAAACAAGTGATCTCTGAACGTTGTAAGCCGTTTAAGATATGATAAGAACACGCATCCAAGAAACTCCACTTCAATCTTTAAATAAGTGATAAAAATCTCCTTCGTAATCAATTATTCCAATGAATCCAAAAACTAAGCCTTTTTAAACGTTTAAGAACATTTAAAACAAAACCAAAAATCTTCTTGTGTGTGTCATTTGATATCACAAAAAAAAAATCCGAGAACCTTAACCATGTGCTATCCGATATCAAACAATGCAAAAAACCATCTTGTCTTCCCCTCACTTCTCGTAACTCATGCCCATAAAATTTAACTTAACAGATTATGTAACCCTCATAACCTTCTCAAGCTGCCTATTCATCTTATACAAATGCTCCTGCAAACTATCACATTCTTCTTAACCAATTGCCCTAAATTAATGAATTTCAAAATCAACAAAAAGTCTTCAAAGAGCAGCATTAAGCATTAAAATACAATAGTATCAGTAATAACGAAACAACAGCACTAAGCAATTGGTTAGTGTTGGGAATTAAATATTCTGAAGTTTAAGTATCGGGAAAATCTCTCAAGTGATTAAATCTGGTAGCAGTAGAGTTAAGTATGGTGAGTTCCAAAGTTAAGTCTGCTGGTTATCTGCTGGTTAAGTTTGGTCGTTGAAGTTAAGTCTGGTGGTTAAGTCAAGTGTTAATTCTGGTAACTATCAGAGTTAAGTCTGCTTGATGAAGATATTAAGTCTGGTTGACTAAAAGTCAATAATACACGGTAGATAATATCTTATCCCATGTGCTCAGTCTTTATCTTATTCTCACAGAACAAGTTGTAAACATAGATACATGTTGTATCTTAGTTACTGACACACATAAGATAAGCTAGCAAGTTGTTTGACAAGACTTAACATTATTGTAAAGATCTTTCTTATGTTATAAAAGAAAGATCTTAGACTAGAGATATAAGTGTGTGTTAAAAACATATAGTGCAAAATATATCTCTCAAGAACAAAGAACAAAAACAATATCACAAGATATAGAAACATAAGATTCAAGGTTGTAACCCTAGTGATAACTCAAGATCACTCGTATTATTATCTTAATAATATTGAATCGTTTGGTGATAAGCTTTCATTGTTCATTGTCATATAACAAACACAACTGTTCCATTTCCATAACCATAATAACCTTCTAAGTGTGATTAAGTAGATTCCACATACTTAATCATATTCACTCAATATATCATATACACAAAGTACAAAAGGTTTAACCACCTTAACAGTGTATCGAATCCTAACAAGTGGTATCAGAGCAGGGCTGATATAGTTGATTTAGAAGAAGAAGCTTAAGAAATGGATGTTCAGGATACTGCTACAAATGTTGCTGCAAAGTTGCCCATGATCAAACAAAATAAGTTTGAGCTATGGAGGTTGAGAATTGAGCAATATTTTATGTTTCAAGATTATGCTCTCTGGGATATCATTACATATGGTGATTCTTTTTCACTAGGCTATTCAGATGTTATCATTGACGGCAAAACAGTAAGACAAAGAAATACTGGACCAGTTTCAAATAAAAAAAAGGATACAGAAGATAAATGATCAAAAAGCAAGAAACTTGTTGCTTATGACCATTCCTGGTGAACAGATGCTATCCTTTAGCAAGTATCCAGATGCAAAAACTCTTTTTGAAGAGATTTGTGCATGGTTTGGTGGTAATGAAACTACCAAGAAAACACAAAAGACATTGCTGAAACAACAATTTGAAAATTTCAGTTCAAATAGCAATGAATCTCTTGATAAGCTGTTTTCTAGATTACACAAGCTTGTCAGTCAGCTAAGTGTTTTGAGTGTTGAGATAGCAAAGGGAGATCTCAACATGAAGTTTTTAAGAAGTCTACCTGATGAGTTCCATACTCATGTGGTTGTCTGGATGAACAAGCCAGATATTGAAACCATGAAACTCAATGATTTGTTCAATAACTTCAAAATTGTTGAACAAAGTCTAAAGAAGTCTGGAATCTATAGTACTAGCTCTGGGAATGTGGCACTCTTGTCATCTCCCAGTATTAGTAAGTCAGAAGAGGTAGATGAAGTTGAAGGTGTTTCTATTGCTACATATGGTGGTCCTTCTACTAGTTCACAGAAGAATGTTGCTGGACTTGGAGATCCATCGTTCTATGTATTCATGTCTAGTCAAACTAGTGGTTCTCCTCTAATTCATGAAGATCTTGATCAGTTAGATGATAATGATTTGAAAGAGATGGACTTCAAATGGCAGGTTGCTTTGCTTAGCATGAGGGCTAAGAAGTTCTGGCAGAGAACTGGTAAGCAGATTACCATTGATGGTAATGAAACTGCTGGGTTTGATAAGAAGAAAGTAGAGTGTTTCAACTGTCATAGGTTAGGACACTTTGCTAAAGAATGTAGAAACCCAAAGAAGTAGGATAATAGAAGCACATGGTATAGGCAAGAGAAGAAGAAGGAAGTCACAGTTGAAGAACCAAGGGCTATGCTAGCCATAGATGGGGTTAGCTATGACTGGAGCTTCATGGCTGATGAAGAGGAAGCACCAACAAATGCTGCTCTTGTGGCCACTGAGACTGCTCTAATGGCCTTCTCTGATTCAGAGGTAAGTTCCATAACCAAATGTTCTGAATCATGTTCTGCTCTTAAAGATAATGAAGAACTTAAAAGAAAAGCTGATAATAGGTGAGAAGAACTAGTTATTGCCTTAGCCAATTTAAGTAATCATAAAAGAGCTATAGGTGTTCTTGAAAAACAAATTGCACACTTTCAAGGTAATGAATCTAAGTTTACTGATGATTTAAATGCTCTACAAAGAGGCATAGCATTTAGAGATGAAATACTTGCTAGTCAAAGTAAACAATTAGCTGAAGCCAATAATAAAACTGAAAATGTTAAGATAACTGTAGATGCTTTAGCTCATGCCTCAGAGGGAATGAATAAGATTTGGGAAGCTCAAGTAATCAATAAAGCTAAGTCTGGTTTAGGATACAAATCTGTTCCTCCACCATACAGAGGTGTTCCTTCACCTCCAGGTGTTGACCTAGCACACACAGGTTTTGCTGAGTTTCAAGAACCAATAATGGAATATGGTTCTAAGGTCACTAAGAGTCCTAAGATAGAAAAAGGATGTGAAAGTTTAGATAAAACTTTATTTTATCAGGACAAGGTGTCCTTTGTTAAGAAAGGAGATGCTATAGTTGTTGAGGATAGTACAACTGATAGTGATGAAGAAGAACAGGTTATGTCTAAACCTGAAAAAGTTAAGAAAGCAGGAACTAAGGTTCCTAAAGTGGTCAAAAGGGATACTGATAGGCCTAAATCAAACATTAAACATGTTAGGCAACCAATTAGGTATTGTGAACAATACAGATCCACTAGCAAGCCCAGAGGTAACCAAAGAAATTGGAATAACCTCAAGTCTAACCAATTAGGTGATGACTTTACTTTTTCCAACAAAGCTTGTTATACATGTGGTAGTTTTGACCATCTTGCAGCTTTCTGCAATCATTGGGTATCTGGGTATGAAAACAATAGAGTGAACTACAAAAGGCAAACACCTAAATCTCATTTTCACTCTAGTTCTAAGGTTAACAGAACTAAACCCACAACAGTCTCTGTTAAGTCTGGCTTCAATAAATTTAATTCTGCTATACCATATATGACTGTTTACCCAAAATCAACAGCTAAGGGTGCAAAAACATCTTACAAACATGCACCAAAGTCTGTTTGAAGGCCCATTTAAACAAAAGCAGTGGTCCAAAAACAAGTTTGGAAACAAAAGGGGACAACTACAAATTCAGCATTTAATTTTGCTAAGCCAGCAGTTAATTCTGCTAGGCAAGCAGTTAATTCTGGTAGGCAAGTAGTTAAGTCTGCTGCTTGGGCAAAGAGGGCAAATGCTGTTAAGGCCTCAGCATGTTGGGTTTGGAATTCAACTAAATCCAATGTTGCATCAACTGTTCTAAAAAGATTAAATTACATTGATGCAAGAGGCAGATCCAAGTCAGTAATGGCTTGGGTCCCCAAAAGAAACTAATACTTCTCATTTCTGTGTAGGAACATTCAATTGATCATCAAGAGGATCAAGGATACTCAGATAGTGGATGTTCAAGGCACATGACAGGCAATAAGTCCTATCTTTCTGATTTTCAAACATTAGATGGTGGCTATGTTACCTTTGGAGGAGGTGTTTGTGGCAAAATTTCCGGTAAAGGTACCATTAAAATTGGAAATTTAAATTTTGAAGATGTGTACTATGTACAAGAGCTAAATTATAATCTTTTTAGTGTCTCACAAAGGTGTGACAAAAAGAACAAAGTTCTTTTCTATGAGACTGAATGTCTTGTACTTTCTCCTGATTTTAAGATGCCTGATGAAAGTCAAGTACTTCTTAAAATTCCTAGAAAGGGCAATATGTACAGTGTTGTTGATCCCAGTTGAGCTTCACGATCTAATTAATTACTTCAGATAAATCTAAAGTAATTGGTATAGAAACTGATCTTGAGTTGTATATCAAATATTATGCGGAACTTAATATTTGATCTTAAGAAGAATAACACAAAACAAATTATCAAACAACACTTCAATATTAATACGATTGCTCGACAGCAATAGGGTTACAAGAAACCTTGAAGTGTAAACAATAATGATACGTATGCTAAGATAATCGATATCTAACCCTAACCCTAGAACCTCCTTTTATAGCGTAAGGAGTCCTAGTCGGTTTACAAGACTTCCTATACAAGAAAAATATTCATACGTATCTTTTCTATAATTATCCTTAACATACTATACATATCTAATAAGCAGCAGAGTAAATCTTCTAGCAGCAGAGTTACACTATGCCTATTATCCCAAACCAGCAGAGTTATCAAAACAGCAGAGTTAAACTTTAATCAGCAGAGTTCTTTAACTGATCAGCAGAGTCACTTAGTGTATTTCCCAAACAGCAGTATCTTTAGACCCAACAATCCTCCCCTAAACTTGATATTTTTCTTCAAAAATCATCAAGTTTCCTTAAATCCAGCCAATCACCAGGAGGATGCTTCCAAACACTTTACTGTTTTGAGGTCTTTGATTCCAGCACTTTTCTATACCTCTCCACTAACTCAAAAGCTTGATGATCTGATAAGAATGGTCTTTGCAAACTCAGCATTCCAGGTTGTAACATGTTAGTCAGAAGAGCAGTATTCTTGAACACAGGATAATCTTTCTCTGTTAACATGTACAAGCACAAACCATTACTTCCAGTCAATGCATGTACTCCACATGATTGATATAAATACCATCTGATAACTTTGCTTGAACTTATCACATTCTTCCAATCAAGACTTCTTTCATCAGGTTCAAACATATTCTTCAAATAGTAATAGTTTAGTCTTTCATGCACCACCTCTGGTCTAGTATCACCATAATTCATCTTGTAAAGATTCCAGAGTTGTAGAACATCATCCCTATCCATGTAGTGCAACATTTGAGAAAAACTGATATATCCTACACTTGAACCATTTGATCTCTTAATCACCCAGCATGCTTGACTACCATCTAGAACATCATGTGAGTATGAAATGATTGGGTATTTTGTTGACAAAGGAACTTCATTAAGTAACTCAGGTTCTTCTTGAGGTTTATGAACTGTGAGATCCATAATCCCTTTCATATCATCTGCAGTCACTTCTTCAAAATTATGCTCATCAGTCACTTCTTCTTTCTCTGAATCACTATCCTCTTTCTCTGAATCACTCATCAATACTGACTGAATTCTTCTCTTCTTCCTACCCACCTGCTTTACTTTCCTCCTATATCTTTTTATACCAATAGAGGATTCAGTCATTACTTCAGCTTCAACAATAACTTCCTTCTCAACCTCCATGGTTTCCTTGTCATCTTGCTTCTTTGAAACACTTCCAGATGCTTTCATATGGTCAGATTCCATAACCTCTGGCTTTCTTTTCTTTTCAGAAACTTTTCTTGGATTTAGCTTAGCATAGGTTTCATAAAATTCCTTTTCAATTATAGCATCTGACTTTCCCTTGAAATCCTTCATCTGATAATTTCTTGCATTCTTCAAATAATACTTCATATCATTAACCAATGCTTTCCTTGAAGATGACTTTGGTTTGTAACCATGCTTCTGTGCTTCTTTAATCCTCATAATCAGCTCTTCCCACTTAGCTACTCCATTCTTTCTGAGTATAAACTCAACAAGCTCTTCTGTCTTTTCACTTCCTTCCAACTGCTCATCATT
Organism: Artemisia tridentata subsp. tridentata; assembly: GCA_021014915.2. Lineage (NCBI taxonomy): Eukaryota > Viridiplantae > Streptophyta > Magnoliopsida > Asterales > Asteraceae > Artemisia > Artemisia tridentata. The sequence continues at coordinate 406,896,031 of CP139507.1, forward strand.
TGTTATCAAGAAAGCTTCACCTCTTACAATCATATCAGAGTCTAAGAAATACTGCAATTGTTCATTGAACTCTTCTTGATTAACTTCTTTAGATGTGGAGCTTTCCTTAAATTCAAACATATTTCTTTCCTCATCAGCTGCAATACTTCTTGCATATTCCTCATCCTGAGCAATCTGAGCTTTTTCATCAGCTAAGGCCTTTTCTTGAAGTTGCCTTTCAAGTTCTTCAGCAGCTTCTTTATCATGATGTGGTGTAGATTCAGCAGCAGGTTGTTGTTGTGATAGTGTGGGTGTTTTAGTTCCTTTGTTCATGTTCAAAAGTACTTGAGCTAAAGTCATCTTTTCATCATCTGATTCAGCAGAGTCCTTTTCTCCTGCACTCTTCTCAGTATCAACAGCAGAAACCTTTAGCCCATCAGCAGAGTGTTCTGCTCCAGCAGAGTCAACAACTTTTTCACTCTTATCACCAACATTTTCACCTGATTTCTTGACAACCTCCCCTGAACCTATTACAACTGCCTGATCCTGAGCATTCACTACAGCCTCCTGATCATTCCTCCCCTGTTTGGAAGCATCCTCTTCCAAACTTGGTTTGGAACTCTTCTTTAGCATCCCCTCAAGATGTGTAATCCTTAGCTTAAGCCTTCTTATTTCAGTACCTTGAGAAGCTTTGACTGTTTTTAGCTCCTTTCGAAGACCAAGAACCTCCTTTGACAGTTTTGTACAGGTATCCGTCAATTCTTTTAATTGTTTCATGATATCCTCACAACTTCGGTCTGTGTTACCTGACCCGAGAGGTTGATCACTGGAATTAGCATTTTGTACTGGTGTTTTAACCGTCAAATCATCTATTTCAAGTTCAATGCTAGCATCAACACTTCGACCTGTGTTATCTGGTTCGAGAGGTGTATCATGTGTAATGTCAATTTGTACATCAGTGTCCATCAATTCAATAGTTTCATCTCTGTCCTCATCACTTCGAGATGTGTGACCTTCTCCGAGAGGTGAATCTTGGGACACAAACTCAGTCTCAACCCTAGGTTGAACATCTGAGCCCCCTAGATTAGCCATTTGGCTGGGGTTACCATCAGTTGTATCAGGTTCCTGAGAACCCTCTACAATAGATGTTGCCATGGTCAAAGTCTTAGTTATGTTAGCACTGTCCTGTTCAACTACTAAGTTGGAAACAGTAGTGCCAGCCTTTTCCATCATGGTACCTACATCACCTGTACCAGCCTCATCTGTAACCATACTGACATTGGCCTGAGGTTGCACAATGTCCTCTTGTTGAGAAGTCCTAGGTGATTGGGTATTTTGAGGTTCAGAGGATGATGATTCATTCAAACTTGTAGATGAGGATGTGTGATGGGAAGCTGTGGGTGTTCCAGCTTCTTCATCCTCATTAACTGCAGCCACAATATTCAAGATGTGTTCAGTCAGGGGAGTTATAGCACCAGAAAAACCTTTTCCATTCTTCTTTAGAAAAGCAAACATCTTGATTGCCATTCTACTACAGGGCTCAACATTTGTATGCCTCAATGGTTCTCTTAGCTGATAGTTGATAACAAGTTGTAGAAACCTTGGATACAAATAGAACTTCTTCTTAATAAACTTCTTCATACCCTCAAAAATCATAGAAGAAAAATCAAATGGTTGCCCTGTAGCCAAACAAACTAAAGCCATAGCTTGAGAAGCACTAAACTCACTCCATCTACCTACTTTGGGAAACAAGCAGTGTTGTAGAGTATGCAACAAGAACTTCCAATGGGGACAAAGATGACCTTTCAAAAATGTTCCACCAGCCTCAGGTCTCTCATATCCAATGTTCTCAAGCTCAGTCAAAACAATTTCTGGGGTAAGGGTAGGAGGTGTAGGTACGCCTGATAAACGAAGACTTCTCTTAATGGTTGTTTCACTAACTACAATACTTTCACCATCCACACTACCTATCAACCGTTCCTCCCCATCAAGTATATCCAGCTTAACAGTTGACCAAAATTGGTGCATATGAGATTTATAAATGGTAGGATCAACTGTTAAAGCATACCTTAATCGAGACGCACTCAGAAAATCCATAACCTCATGAAATCCGTCAGCAGCAGTAACCTTACTAAGAAATGCAATTTGATTATGCTCATCAGGAAACTTTCGTCGAGCCATTATGATTTGGGGGTTTTGGGTGTAATGAAATAAATTAGTGTTCTTGGGTGAGAATCAAATGTAGTTTTCATTGCTAGACTTAAGTATCTCAATTGTATCAGAACATGATTTAAAAGAACAAGATGATTCATTGGATACCTCAGAGTCTGATCCAGAAGAAGAATAGGCCATGAGAGCAAAATGTTGTACTTCAGATTCTTCTTCAGCTATCAATGCACAATTTGGACCATCTTCAGCATGATCACTCCAGTCATAGTCTCCTAACCCATCACATGATACCATAGCAGTAGTAGGATTTGGCTCTTCATCAGCAGACTTCTTGAAATTCTCATTGCTTTTTTTTGGTGCTCTGCATTCTCTTGCAAAGTGTCCCTTCTTTCTACAGTTAAAACATTCAGCCTTTGATTTGTCAAATCCCACATTCTTGTTCCTTCTGAACTTCATCTCTTTACTAGTTCGTTTACGAAACCTTCTTGCCCTCATAGTTAACATTGCAAACTGCCATTGCATATCAATCTCTTCAACATCATCAGGATCAAGTTCATCCAGATCTTGAGGCATGACTGAAGTACTTGTAGTAAGTTCAGCCAAATAAGCACAAATCGCAGCATCACTGATGGTGTTGGTGTTAACAGAGTCAGCAGCAGAGACATGTGAACCAACAGCAGGAACAAAAGTACCAGCAGCAGAGTGCTGTTCTTGATGACTGCCAGAATTCTTGTTGCTTGAGGAAACAAAAGCAAGATTATTTGTGGTAGAAGATGAGCTTGACAATCCTTTAACTTCAGATTCATACACCTTCAAGTTGTTATACAGATCGTCCAATGTCATAGTATCAAAATCTTCCTTGTGCCTCCAAACCACTGTATGAGTGTTCCATTCAGAAGATAGACTTCTGAGAAACTTTAGATTGATATCTTCTTGAGATGGCTCAATCTTCAAAAGAGCCATCTGACTGGACAGCTTATGAAGTCGATCATAAGTTCCCTCAATGTTCTCAGAACTTAAAGCAGTGAAAGTTTCAAACTGATGCTTCAGTAGATTCTTTCTTGATTTCTTGGTAGCTTCATTCCCACCAAATCGAAGTTCGATTGCTTCCCATAACTCCTTAGCAGACTCAATATGATTAAAACTCAATTGATAATCATTAGGTATTCCCATCATGAGAATACTGTGAGCCTTGACCTCCAATCGCCTCTGTGCTTTCTCCTCACTTGTCTTGAGAGTCAAGACTGATCCAGTAGCAGTCTTGGTTTGCACACTGTCGCCATGTAGAACAACTTCCCAAAGTGAGTAATCAACCATTCTCATGTATTGTTGAATCCTCATCTTCCAGATCTCATACTCTCCCGTCTTGAGCATGGGGACCCTTGATGCAGTAACCATGTGTGTAGAATCAGATTCCATTGCTTACTTGTTGAATAACAGATCTTGTAATAAGTAATTCTTCTTGGTACCAGTTTCTAGATCACAAGCTCTGATACCACTTGTTGATCCCAGTTGAGCTTCACGATCTAATTAATTACCTTAGATAAATCTAAAGTAATTGGTATAGAAACTGATCTTGAGTTGTATATCAAATATTATGCGGAACTTAATATTTGATCTTAAGAAGAATAACACAAAACAAATTATCAAACAACACTTCAATATTAATACGATTGCTCGACAGTAATAGGGTTACAAGAAACCTTGAAGTGTAAACAATAATGATACGTATGCTAAGATAATCGATATCTAACCCTAACCCTAGAACCTCCTTTTATAGCGTAAGGAGTCCTAGTCGGTTTACAAGACTTCCTATACAAGAAAAATATTCATACGTATCTTTTCTATAATTATCCTTAACATACTATACATATCTAATAAGCAGCAGAATAAATCTTCTAGCAGCAGAGTCTTCGTGAGCTAGCAGCAGAGTTACACTATGCCTATTATCCCAAACCAGCAGAGTTATCAAAACAGCAGAGTTAAACTTTAATCAGCAGAGTTCTTTAACTGATCAGCAGAGTCACTTAGTGTATTTCCCAAACAGCAGTATCTTTAGACCCAACAAGTGTTGACATGAAGAACATTGTTCCTAAAAAGGATTTAACTTGTCTTGTTGCAAAGGCCACATTGGATGAATCAATGAAATGGCATAGAAGGCTTGGTCATATTAATTTTAAAACCATAAATCAAATTGTTCCTAAAAAGGATTTACCTCACAAAAGATTTGAAAATGATCAAACATGCATTGCTTGTCTTAAAGGCAAACAACACAAAGCCACTTGTAAGCCCAAGATTTTTAACTCTATCAATCAATCATTGTCTATGCTTCATATGGACTTATTTGGACCTGTTTCAGTAAGTAGTATAATGCATAAGAGATATTGTCTTGTTATAATTGATGACTATACCAGATTTACATGGGTTTTCTTTTTAGGTTCTAAGGATGAAACTTCTAGCATTCTTAAGACATTCATTACATAGATAGAAAACCAAGTAGACAAGAAAGTGAAAGTCATTAGATGTGATAATGGGGCAGAGTTTAAGAATAGAGTTATGGATGATTTCTGCAAACAAAAAGGTATTAGGAGAGAATTTAGTGTTGCTAGAACTCCACAACAGAATGGTGTTGTTGAGAGGAAGAATAGAACACTAATAGAAGCTGCTAGAACTATGTTAGCTGACTCTAAGCTACCTATAACTTTTTGGGCTGAAGCAGTCAACATTGCTTGCTATGTTCAAAATAGAGTTTTAGTTGTACAGCCTCACAATAAGACATCATATGAACTTTTTAGAGGTAGAACTCCTGCAATAGGATTTCTTAGACCTTTTGGATGTCATGTGACAATTCTCAATACCTTAGACCATTTAGGAAAATTCGATGGTAAAGCAGATGAAGGATTCTTTGTTGGATATTCTCTTAATAGCAAAGCATTTAGAGTATACAACACAAGAACTATGATTGTAGAGGAAAACCTACATGTGGAGTTTTTGGAAGATAAGTCCAATGTATAAGGTCAAGGACTAAAATGGCTATTTGATCTTGAAACTCTAACCAAATCAATGAATTATGTGCCTGTTGTTGCAAAAACTAATGATTTTTCAGGTTCACAAGCAATAGATGAGGCAAGGTTAGAAAAGGAGACAAACCAAGATCATGTTTGGATGCCAATATGGTCAAGTACAAGTGTGGTTTCAACTTCAACACATGATGAATCTTCTTCTGGTAAAGCTACAGAAGATGTTGAAGATGAAAGCAAAGAAGATGGAATAAAGGAACAAGAAAATAGTTCTGCTGTCGATAATGCTGCTGAAACAGACTTAACTGAAGAAGCAGACTTAACAAAGGAAGCAAAATTAACAAACAATGAGGTGGATTTGAGCAATCTCCCACCAAACTATCATGTTCCACTTACACCACAAACCAGAATTCACAAGGTCCATTCCCTAGAAAATGTGATAGGAGATGTACAATCAGGGGTGAAGACAAGACAACAACTGATGTCTTCAGACCAACAAGGGCTTCTTGATGCCCTTTATGCTTCAAAACAGCATGAGTTTTCAAACTCTTGCTTGTTTGTATGTTTTCTCTCACAAGCTGAACCAAAGAACATTCTGAAAGCCTTAGATGATTCTAGCTGGGTAGAAGCTATGCAAGAGGAGCTTCTTCAGTTCAAGATTCAGAAAGTTTGGGTGCTAGTTGATTTTCCTAAGGATGCAAAGGTAATTGGCACTAGATGGGTTTTTAAGAATAAAAGGGATGAAAGGGGAATAGTGATTAGGAATAAGGCTAGATTAGTAGCCCAAGGGTACACACAATAAGAAGGTATAGACTATGATGAAGTTTTTGCTCCAGTAGTAAGACTTGAGGTAATTAGGCTTTTCTTAGCTTATGCTTCATTTTTAGGCTTCACAGTTTACCAAATGGATGTCAAGAGTGCATTTCTATATGGCACAATTGAAGAAGAGGTGTATGTATCACAACCTCCAGGGTTCATTGATCCTGACCATCCAGACAAAGTGTACAGAGTTGTAAAAGCTCTTTATGGCCTTCATCAGGCACCTAGAGCTTGGTATGAAACACTGGCTTCCTATTTAAAAGAGAATGGATTTCAAAGAGGAAAGATTGACCAGACACTTTTTATCAAACAGCACAAGAAGGATCTTCTGTTAGTGCAGGTGTATGTGGATGACATTATCTTTGGATCTACAAGGAAGGAGATGTTTTTGGAGTTTGAGAAGCTTATGCATGATAAGTTTCAGATGAGTTCCATGGGGGAACTTACATTCTTTTTAGGTTTGCAAGTTAAACAGTCATATGAAGGCATATTTATTAATCAAGATAAATATGTTGCTGAAATACTTAGAAAGTTCAACTTTGCTGATTCAAAAATGGCAAGCACACCAATGGATTCTGAGAAACAACTTCCAAAAGATTTAGATGGAGAAAATGTGGATGTACACACATACAGATCTATGATAGGATCTTTGATGTATCTCACATCATCAAGACCTGACATCATGTTCTCTGTTTGTGCTTGTGCAAGATTTCAAGTAACTCCAAAGGTTTCTCATTTAACAGCAGTCAAGAGGATTTTTAGATATCTCAAGGGTCAACCTAGGTTGGGTCTATGGTATTCAAGGGAATCACCTTTTGATTTGGTAGCATTTTCGGATAGTGATTATGCTGGTGCTAGCTTGGACAGAAAGTCAACAACTGGAGGATGTCAATTCCTTGGGTGTAGACTTATCTTATGGCAGTGTAAGAAGTAAACAACTGTGGCTACTTCAACAACTGAAGCTGAATATGTAGCTGCTGCAAGTTGCTGTGCTCAAGTCTTGTGGCTTCAAAACCAACTTCTTGATTATGGGTACAATTTTATGAACACTGTTATTCATATTGATAATAGTAGTATAATTTGCATTATTAAAAATCCAGTACAACATTCTAAAACAAAACACATTGAAATTAGACATCATTTTATTAGAGATTGCAATGAGAAAAAGTTAATTCAAGTAATGAAAATTGCTTCAGAACATAATTTTGCAGATTTGCTAACAAAAGCTTTTGATGTTGGAAGGTTTCAGTACTTGGTAGCAAGTATTTGAATGCTTAATACTTAAATTTTTCAATCTATGTGTTTTTTATATACCAGTGTGGTTAATTCTGGTGATTACTCAGTTAATTCTGGTGGTTACTCAATTAAGTCTGGTAGTTAAATTTTTGTTTGTACTGTTTTCTTTGTAAATTTGTACTAGCTATTACTTTAAAATTGTGTTATTTTCATACAATTAGTCATATGTTTATTCTAATATAAGACAAGTACTTTGTACATTGTTCTTTTGGTTTTAGACTAACAATTTCAGGTATGAACTTTTGAGCACAAAAGGAAGTTTTCAAGTGAAATGAAAGCAGCAGAATGTTATATCAGTTGCTTATATAACAGGTTTATGATGGACTGAGTTTGGGAATTCTTAACAAAGGTTTATACCTAAGTTTATTAATTCTTTAAAACTACTTTCTTGAAACCTGGTTATCATATTTCACATTGAATTGATGACTTAGTTGATCAGATAGTAACTGATGCAACTCACTTTCTACCATTTTATACTTTTAAGTATAATGAGCAAGTCTAAGGACATCTGATAGAAAGAACAGCTAGTAAAAGTGAATCTAACACTTGTGTTAGAGGTTACAATTGCTATGAGCTGGAAACCCTGTCAAGAAAGCCTTTTGAATAGGTTTATCTTTACACAGGCAGTTATTTATAACTGAAAACATTGGTTCTCACACAACCAGAGGTTGCTTTAAACCGAAATCTTGATTAAGTGTCTGTTATACACTTATCCCTTCAAAATGGTTGAAAGGAGTATGATCTTTCTTAATAAAATCATATGCATACTGCTAAAAGTCAAAAAATTTCTTAAAAGGATTTTTGGAATAAAAAATGACTCAGAAAACCATCACATGATGGATTATGAGTTATTTCCCCATGAATCACCTCTCATAGGAGTTAACACACCTAGAAGTGATGAGGGCAGCAAATTAAACTCTTAAGGAATTGATGGCTACATGTACAACATTGTCTGATAACAAGTTCTAATTGATAGCTCAGATGATGGGGAGAGATACATTGTGAGAGATCTTCCAAACAGGGGAGGAAATGTTATTTGCATCTCAAGGGAGGAAACATCTCAGGGGAGGAAATAAATTTGGAAGATTAACCAGTGAAAGGGAGGAAAAGACAAGAGCATACAAGATGATGAGGAAGTTGAAAATGACAAGAATAGAGCTGTTTCTGGAGTATTATATATATATTCAAAAGGGATGAAGCATTCCAAAGGAGAAAGTTCTATCTAGGTCAAATGAAGAAAGCTTTCAGTTTCAATTTCAGTTCACTACGTTTGTTCATCACTTGCAAAGGCATGCTGATAGATGATTTCACTTGTTGAAACAAGCATCCAAGATACACAGCACCATTGCCTCTTATAATTCCTCCATCCAAGGATATTGCACCATCTTTTAGGTCAATGTTTGAAGCCTGAAGATGTGTATTGATATTGTTGAAGTCAAAGATCAGAAAACAGATTAGTTACTGAGATAGATATTAATCTTTCAGAATAGAAGAAAGTTCAGTCCAAGGGTCTGACTATGAAGTGTTTGAAAGATCTTCAGAATCCATAATTTAATTCAGAAACATGTTGAAATGGATTCACATGTTTAGGGGAGGATTGTTGGGAATTAAATATTCTGAAGTTTAAGTATCAGGAAAATCTCTCAAGTGATTAAATCTGGTAGCAGTAGAGTTAAGTCTGGTGAGTTCCAAAGTTAAGTCTGCTGGTTATCTGCTGGTTAAGTCTGGTCGTTGAAGTTAAGTCTGGTGGTTAAGTCAAGTGTTAATTCTGTTAAATATCAGAGTTAAGTCTGCTTGATGAAGATATTAAGTCTGGTTGACTAAAATTCAATAATATACGGTAGATAATATCTTACCCCATGTGCTCAGTCTTTATCTTATTCTCACAGAACAAGTTGTAAACATAGATACATGTTGTATCTTAGTTACTGACACACATAAGATAAGCTAGCAAGTTGTTTGACAAGACTTAACATTATTGTAAAGATCTTTCTTATGTTATAAAAGAAAGATCTTAGACTAGAGATATAAGTGTGTGTTAAAAACATATAGTGCAAAATATATCTCTCAAGAACAAAGAATAAAAACAATATCACAAGATATAGAAACATAAGATTCAAGGTTGTAACCCTAGTGATAACTCAAGATCACTTGTATTATTATCTTAATAATATTGAATCATTTGGTGATAAGCTTTCATTGTTCATTGTCATATAACAAACACAACTATTCCATTTCCATAAGCATAATAACCTTCTAAGTGTGATTAAGTAGATTCTGCATACTTAATCATATTCACTCAATATATCATATTACACAAAGTACAAAAGGTTTAACCACCTTAACAGTGTATCAAATCCTAACAATTGGTTAGTAGCACTAAAAATCCACGAACAGCACTAATCGTGTAAGTAGGAGTATTAAGCTTTCATGAGCAGCACTAACGACTTACTACATCAATATTAACCAATATTGAACGAGCAGCACAACAAGCAGTACTAACTTGTTAATGCATAAGGAGCAGTACTAACTTGATACAACTAGCAGTACTAATGAAGCCCAGCAGTAGAAACAAACAGGTAGAACACTATTGGCAGCACTAAAAACCTGAAGCAGCATACATCGGAAGCTAGCAGCATTAATTGTTAAGTAGCATTACAAACTTTAACGAGCAACATTAACCATTACATGTAGTAGCAGTAAGAATGAATGAGTAGTAGTAAAAAAACTAGCAACATTAAAATTGTCTAGAAGCATAAACCTTGCTACCAGTAACCTCAGTTGATATAAGAGTGGGCTTACTCCCTTTCAATCGCTGTTCCCATAATTATGCTCGTACCAAGTAATAGTTAATGCGTATGAAAGTAGAAGCATTCATCCCATTAGTAACCATAGTTTAACCGTGTGTGAGTCTATTTTCAACAAGACGTAATTTGTTCCAGTAACCTTACTTGAAGAAAACCACGCAACTTCTTAATGCTCAGATTCCAAAACGTAGCAGCATTAAGTAAACCCTCCAACCATTAAGAGACTAAGGTTACTCTTACAAGCAGTAACTTTAGTCAAATCACCTTCATTGCAACCAGTAATCCTAACACCCTTGTTTCAATCAGTACAAAACCCAGAACAGATCATCAAAATCAAAAACGTGTTACAGTAGTATCAAAACCCAAACAAAAATAAAAAGTTATAAACATATCAGTTAGGGTTTGACATGATGATTCGTAGTTAGGGTATGTTGGAGAGATTGCACGTTTTAAAAACAAGCATGTATTCAAAATCCTTTTCAGTCCCTCTCACCCTTATCGACCCTTAAATAGGTTAGGGTTTTGATTTGTTTCAGAATTGACAAAGTAAAACCTTCAATCTTCGAATAACTTAGGCTTCAACAAAGTTAAGAGAAGGATTATTCCAGCATAACAACCGTCTTCCATAATAATTGAGGCCATACGAATAAGGAAACTTTTAATAAAAACCAAAACCCTAAAAATCAACTTACTTCCATTTCTACAACAGATTCTTAAAAAAAATATATCTTTTGATTGATAGCCCCGATTGAAGATCCCTCCCGTGAGAATGTACCTTGATGTATGAAGAACCTTCAGTAAAAATTTCGTTAAGATCCAACGGTTAACGAATGAGATATCGCTTTTAAAAAACAGCACTGTAGAAAAATACGAACATAAAACCAAAGTCGATTTTGTTCTTCTTTCTTCGACTAAAACCTTGTACATTCCCTAGATCACGAGCTACCTGAGCTCTGATACCACCTGATGGATTGTTATAGCTCTAGACTTTTAGGTCTAATCTAGAACAAATAATAACAAAGGCGGAATATTCAACAAAGAATCAATTGTTATTATCAACAAGGTTTTACAATCTCCTACACACTTCAATTCTACTTGATCAAGGTAGAACGTGTTACACACCTTGTAAAAGGGATCAAGACTTGACCTTGAAGCATAAAACAAACACTAAACCTAGTCTAGGCGTTTACAAAACCCACGCCTAGACACACACACTTTAATTCGACGTCTACATCTTTTCTCTTTGTACACATAAAACGAATGTCCTATGTCTCTTTATATAATAGAGATATTAGGGTTTAAAAAGACTCCTAATTGTATTAGGAAATAAATATTTTTAACTTTTATTCTTTATCTTTTAAGTCCTTGTAGTTTCCTATTTGCTTCATTCTTCTTTTATTGTTTTGTATTTATCAACTTAATATAAATCCCAACAATAAAAAATATGGATAATTTTTCCATACTTTTCTATTCTTCAGATTATAAAAAATAATAGTGATAGCAGCAAACACATGAAAAATAAAAGTAAAAATAACTACTATCACATTCCCATTGCATTGTGCAAATCCCAACCTAACCAAAGATAAGAAACATGCACACGAACACAGGAAATACACACTTTACACAAGTAACTAACCGCGAACTTAAATCTACAGGGTAGGCTAAGGTGTAAGGGTGTAACGAAACATTTAAATATTGGTGTAAGAAACGAAAGGAATGGCTCTGAGGGTTTTTCTAGGGGTATCTTACTCTAAAGATGAGTGTAACAAAAGGGTTTAACATGGGGATTAACTAACCAGTGTAGTTAGTTAATATATCACAACATTTATAGGCTATTTGGTTATAATCCTAGAAATTTACCTAGTTAGACAAGTCACTCCAATTATATCTATAATACTCATGGTCTCGAATAGTATACAAGCCAAGTTCTAAAGTTTACTACAAGTCACTGGCACACTCATATTTTTTGCGGAATTTGGGTAAAATATTGGGAAACGGATAAGGCTTAATTCTCAAAATATGGAAATAAGGGTTATGTGTGCAGTCATGCAACTAAGATTTTACAAAAAACATGCTTAGAAAAATTTTAAATTAAGCATATTAAGCACATATTAAGCAAATTTTTGAAAAATAAGGACAAGTGACGTTCTAATTCTCCATCCCCCCACTTAAGATAAACAACGTCCTCGTTGTTTAAAATGAAATTAAAAACAGGAAATAGAAAGAATTAGAATGGAAAACTCTAATAAGATTTGCTCGGTATGATCCTCCATGATGCGTTTGTAAGCAACTTTTTATTTTCTGTGTGTAATGGTGTCTGAATGCCAACATGGCTATAACATACAAAAAATACAGAATGTATGTAAACCACCACTTCTTGTAAACAACCTGTGTTAGTAAACATGAAAATTGTTGCTAGTGCGACTCTGATTAATCCATGGTTAGTGTTATCCCTAGTATCTATCCTATCATACACACTAAATCACTAGAGAATCAAAGAGAGAAAAGTGGAGATAGAAATCTAGTGAGAGAAACTAGAGAGAGAAATATTATTCACACTAATCTTTCTTACAATTCCCTAACAAGCACACACACATCCCACCTTTACAAGTGGGAAAGAGGATGGTATTTATAGTTTTTATTCATGGATGGGCTTGGGCTTTCTTTTCACTAAACATTAACCTATTAGATTAAGTCCAAGCCCATAGACTATTCTAGCTTAATTACACAATGACACATTTACTAAAAATATATTAATGACAAATGACCATCACTTTTTTATAAATGCTAACAATCTCCCCCTAAGGGATGGTCATTCAAATGATGCTCCGTGTGAATTGGTCTTTTTTCTTCATTGTCTTGTGCTTTGTGTGTCATTGTAGAATAGTCTTTGTTCTTCGTTCCTTCATGCTATGTGATCTACAAAGTAATCATCTTTATAATGTTCTTGCCTTGTTCAACATCTTCATGGAATGATAGCGTCGTATCCTCCATCATACTCATACTTCTTGAACTTCATACTTATGTCATCCTTTCTTGATACATAAACTTGTTCTTCACATCTTGATTAGCTTCTTGACTTTGTCTTTAACTTGATCTTTTTGTCAACTTTTGACTTCGAGCTTCGTTAAGGATGATCTTCATAAGTATGAGTATGCGGAGGTGAAGATATTGAGATATATGATGATGGTTGATGGACTTTTGTTAGTACCTGCATAAAACAGTTAGCAATAAATTGTCCAGCACTTACATGTTCAGATTTCGAGATCGTTAACAGCATAGTGTGGAAACTTTCTCTAATCTTAACCAAGGCCGTTCTGAATCGGATATCCCCAAAAGGGCTTACATAGACACACCGAAGTGCACCCACGATTCAGTGAGTCGCTGGAGATCACCCCACGACTATAGACCGTTTGAAGCATGTAACCATCATGATATAAGTTGGCAAGATCCGAAGATCTCATTAAGACTCTTACAACTTGTGTCCTTTTTGGCGAACACAAGTGTATTATATTGGAAGTGTTCCTAAGAGATCTTTGATGAATCTCATGGCTCTAGACTCGATAATGTGCGTTTTGGTTTTAGTCGTCGGAGGCATGGAGCAGAGTGCCACCTTTTCAATATCAACACGTCTCGGAGTGAGAGGCCGATAGGTTATGCAGTGTTCTCCGTGAGAAATGAAACAAATATCTTTTAAGAGATATCTGAGTGGCTAGGAGGGGTTTGTGCAGCGCGTCACTGGGTCCATGACGTCTTGTCTTCAATATCAGTATCACCTTAGTGAATACCGATAGCAGATGTATTGACCCGGTTTCTACCCTAAGTTTTCATGGAGGGCTATTTCTTTTCACCCTTTCATTCAACTTTTCTTTTTAATTCTTCAACCCCTTCTTTCTCCTTTCTCATTTTACTCCTTTTTCAATCTTACCTAAGGACTTCTAATTCTAATCTATTGGAATTGTCCTTGGGTAGATCCCTCCGGCTCTGGCGGATCATAGGACATAACCTAACCATAATCACCTTATTACTCCATGATTATCCTAGATTTGTTGATCACTTGCCATAAAACCTTTTTGTGAAAATCTCTCAAAGTGTTTATGAATAAACACATTTTAGTTAACACTTCGAGAGTTTTACATTTTCTGAAATACTCCCCCTTCACATGTGCTCATGCATTTTTAAGATAAATTTACACATGTTGGGTAGAGTTCGCACATTTGAATTGATCGATTTTCAGTTAATATGACCATCGCGAGACACGCTTACATCACTAGTTAGACTAGCTTGAAATTATTACCCGTCCCAGTCATATCAAAAGATTATCTCTCGAATTGGTACATTCTACTCAGACAAGTCCTTTGCGAGACACGTTTACATCACTGGATAGCCAGCTTGAAATTATTACCCGTCCCGAACAAGTCTTTTCGATTACGGACATTTAATTTTCGTCAATTCGAGGGTAAAATCTTGAGTCGAGCTCTTATTGAGATTCAATCCACGATCTTTAAACATTTTGATCACATTTTAATCACGTCTTCTCTCCCTAAAAAATAGAATGTAGTGATATTTTTTATATCAACTGATTTAAATGAAAGCGTTTTGGAGAGATAGATGGATTTTGAGCATGAATATGGAACATTTTTGTTTTTAATTTTATACTCCCCCTTAAATAAAGCATATTTTTAAACATTTGAGTTTAAGATCAATTTAAGAGTCTAGAGGGAGTTATCTTGAGCACAAATTTTTTAGAAAGATTTTGAAAAATCTTGATCATGTGCTCAAGGTTTGTATTTTTGCCATTAACAATATGAGTCCTGATCTGAAATAACGCGGGTTTCGTACTGAAATATACGAAAGCCGTGATGAAGAAAATTTTGAGAAACGACATGTTTTAAAAAACATTTAAATGAACTCTCGCTCAAGCTTCTGTACATGTCTGTATCATTGTTGAATGACATTTCTAGATACGTACAGAATATAGATTATACGAGAGACATGTCGTGAGAAGAATATTTTTGGTTTTTATATTTTTACTGTTTTTGTACTTTTTGAAATTTTCTATTTTTATACTTTGTTTTTTATGGTTTTTCAAATTTTGTATTTTGTTTTTCAAAAATATTTACATGCGAAGCTTTTTGAGATAATTCAAGAAGATTCGAGAAGACTTTCTAACTCTTCGGGAGTTTGGCTTCGCATTCCAATTCGTCGAACTAAGTTATCAAACCGCTCTTTTGGGAGGGCTTTAGTAAATAGATCGGCGAGTTGGTATTCAGTCTTCACGAAAAATAATTCAACAGTACCATTTTCAACGTATTCCTTTATGAAGTGACAGCGGACTCTAATATGCTTGGTCTAGGAATGTTGAACTGGATTGCAAGAGATGGCTATGGCAGTTTTCGAGTCACAATACATAGGTATGGGGTCGAAAGAGAAGCCATAATCTGTGAGTTGTGTCCTCATCCAAAGAACTTGGGCACAACACGCAGAGAGAGAGACACATACTCGGCTTCTGCGGTTGATAACGCCGTACAGTCTTGTTTCCTTGATGACCAGCCTACTAGTTTTTCTCCCAATAATTGTGCTCCACCTGATGTGCTTTTTGCTGTAACTTGAAAACCGGCATGGTCCGCATCTGAAAAGGCTGTTAGTTTGAACTCCGAATCCTTCGGATACCAAAGTCCCATGTTAATGGTTCTTCGTAGGTACCGAAAGATCCGTTTAACCTCTTGGAGGTGCAGTTCGGTAGGCCTTGCCTGAAACCGTGCTAATAAACAGACAGCAAAATGAATATCGGGTCGACTAGCTGTTAGATACATGAGAGAACCAATCATGCTTCGATAATTCTTCGGATCCAAGGGATTCCCATATAAATCAGCGACTATTTTGGGTGAAGTGACCATTGGAGTACCAACAGAGTCACAATTTTCCATTCCATGTTTTTTCAAAATCTCAATAGTATATTTAGCCTGATTTATAAAAATACCACGTGGGGATTGATGAATTTGTAATCCCAGAAAGAATTTTAGTTCCCCCATCATGGACATTTCAAATTTGCTTTTCATAAGATTTTCAAAATGTTTTGAATGTTTCGGATTAGTGGACCCAAAGATTATGTCGTCCACGTAAATCTGAACAATCAAAATGTCATCTTTGAATTTTTTGGTAAACAAGGTCGGGTCTATTGTTCCTTTGGTGAAATTATTTTGAAGCAAGAAAGATGATAATTCGTCATACCACGCCCTTGGGGCTTGTTTCAAACCATAGATAGCTTTCTTTAGCTTGTAGACATAGTCGGGATTATCCTTGTCAACGAATCCGTCTGGTTGACTCACGTACACCTCTTCCTTCAGAGTTCCATTCAAGAATGCTGTCTTGATATCCATCTGATAGACCATGATGTTTTTGTGAGCTGCATAGGCTAAGAAAATCCTGACTGCCTCAAGTCTTGCTACTGGCGCGAATGACTCATCAAAATCTATTCCTTCTTCCTGTCTGAATCCCTTGGCCACTAGACGAGCTTTGTCGCGAATTACAGTCATCTCTTCATCCTTTTTGTTCTTCCATAACCACTTTAAGATCAATGACAAGTTTGTCGATTGGTCTTGGAACTAAATCTCATGTGTCATGTAATTGATATTGGAGAAGTTCTTCCTGCATCGCTTCAATCCATACATTATCTGCCATCGCCTCCCGAATGTTCTTTGGCTCTTTTAAACTGACTGAGCAGACATAGATGCACATGTCGCAATCGATGGCGAGTTGTCTTCTCGTCTATACTGGCCTTGAAGGTTCACCAATAACGTGATCTATTGGATGGTCTTTAGTCCACTGTAACGTTGACGGGTACCTTGGATTTGACGAATGCGTGTTAGATGGTTCATGTAACCGTGAAGATGATTCAGCAGAATCCGTTGCAAACGGGTTTTCGAATGGTTCTTCTTCTAACACAGCATCGTTTTGTTGTTGTTCTTCTTGAATTGGTGTGGTTTGGTTTTGCTCATCAACTCTTGGTAACACAATCTCAATTACTGTAGTTGCTGGAGTAGATGTTGATGACGTTGAGGGAGTTGGTGCGTCAGCTTCGATTATTGTTGATGCATCTTGCGGTGGTGGTGGTAGTGGTTGATTATTTGAGTAGGTGCAGCAGAACATTGTTGTGATGCATTTGTCGAAGCTCCACCATAGTACTCATCATACATAAACTTGAAGAAATTGTCCAGTTCTTGATTTGTTGGTTTGTCAATATTAGTTGACTGAGCTCCTTGGGGTACGAGTCCTGAACTGATATGTCCAGAAGTCTGACCGCTTGGTGCGGGTCCTAATCTGGTACGATTAGAAGCTATTGGGTTAAGCGCGGGTTCTAGAGCGAGTCTCTCAGAAGCCATTTGTGAAATCTCGTCAAACTTCACATTCATCGTCTCCATTATCCTTTTAGTTCTTCTGTTATACACCCTGAATGCCCTCGAGTTTTCTAAATAACCAATGAAGATTCCAATATCACCCTTAGCTTTCAGCTTCCCCAGATCCTCTTTGTCGTTCGTCGGATAGCACAAAGCGCCAAATACATGAAGGTAAGAGATGTCGGGTTTTCTGTTGTTTACTAATTCATATGGGGTTTTATTGAATCTTGGATGGATAAGGGATCGGTTCTGAGTGAAACAAGCAGTGGCAACAGCATCAGCCCATAAGAATAACGGTGCACTAGAATAAATCAGCATCGTGCGAGCAGCTTCCACATGAGTTCGATTTCTTCTTTCAACTACCCCATTCTGCTATGGAGTTCTAACAGCTGATGTCTGATGTGAGATTCCAGCATCTTCAAAGTATGTTCTTAACTCCTGGTTAGTAAATTTTGTGCCATTGTCTGTTCTTACGATCCTAACTGGAGCTTGAAGTAGGACTTGAATTCGCTTCAGAAAGGTGATGATGATGCCTGGTGCTTCGTCTTTTGACCTCAGAAACTTGACCCATGTATATCTTGAATTGTCATCGACGATAACAAGAATATACTTCTTCCCATTGATGCTTTCAACTCTCATTGGGCCACATAAGTCCATATGCAACAGATGTAACTTATCCACTGAACTGGGTACGGTTTTAGGTTTATATGTTGCCCTTTTACTTTTTCCTTGCTCACAGGATGGACATAAGTGATCTTTGGTGTATTTGAACTTTGGGAGACCGGTGACGATGTTGTCATTGGCTAGCTTGGTTAAGGTGTCGAAATTGAGATGGGATAATCTTCTATGCCACAACCAGGACTTTGTTTTGCAAGCTCTTGTCATGAGACAAATTGGTGATGAAGAGGCCATTTGATTGATGTCGATTGCATAAAGATTGGTGCTACGATTTCCGGTTAAGAGATCATCTCCAATCAAATTCCTAACGAAGCAAGTGTTTCTCCTAAATGCAACCTCTAAATCTGCATCGCAAAACTGCCCAACTGAAAACAAATTGTGTCCCAACCCTTCGACATAGTAAACCCGAGTGATTAAGTAATTTCCAAACTGAAGATCTCCATAACCCAGAATAGCTGCTACATGATCATTTCCAAACCGTACAGTTCCCATGAACTTCCATACAAAGTTGATCAGCAGCTTCAGATTCCCGGTCATGTGCTTGGAGCAACCCGAGTCGACGATCCAAAGACATATTTCGATAACCTGCCAATAACAGAAGATTGTGCATTTGGAAACCGTTTATCATTTGGTTCCATGGGGTTAGGGGTAACAGACGGATCACATTCATAGATGGTTTTTGCTGATTGTTTTGGAGCCTTTAATATACCATTTTCTAGAATGAATTCTCTACCCGTTGGTATCCATACGCACAACTTAAGATAGTTCCTAGGCAATATACTACTAGTGGTTGACCTAGCTGCTTTAATAAGTCTTTTAACATATCTAGACCTAGCACTAGTTCCTGGAGGAACATCTTTCTGTTCAAGCGTAGCAATCACATTCACATTATTAGAAACAATATCATCACAAACATTTTCAGACAAAGATTTCTTGCAAACAAACAGAGTCATTACATGTACTAGAATCAGTACTTTTAACATAACATTCAGATGACATATGTTTCTTATTCGAAAGCGATAAATTCCTAGGGTGTTCTTCTACTTCTCCATTTTTATTCTTGCATTCACTCTCAGAGGCAGGTGAGACTCTATTTTTCTTTGTATTGCTCCTAGGATTTGGTCTGCTGCTCCTAGAGGTGCTTGCTATTCCTGTAGAAGGTAAGGTACACACATTAGGATTTATCTTGTTGTCCTAAGAAGTTGTTTCAGCATTCCTAGACTCTTTAGGATTATCTTTTACACTCTTGTCTATCGCCCTATATGTTTTAGATGTAGAGGCAGACGCAGTAGTGGGACTAATCCTATAAAGGCCAGGTGCTATCACATTCGATGTTTCGACAACTGCTTTCCCTTTATCAGCACATTTTGCTATTTCACTTTCTTTTGGCAAGGGTGTTGAAGTGACTGGTTTTGTCAAATCAATTATCACATCAACTTTTGGAACACTTTGAGAAATTGACATTTTTTTTTTGTTGTTTGCAACCTTAGTTTCCTCACCTTCCTTTGTTGACTATCCAGCTGAGACTTCAAAAGATCATTTTGCTCTTTCATGTGTTTGTAAGCACGCTCATACGACAATTTGTCATACTTGCATTCTTCCTTTTTCCGATCAAGTTGTTTAAAATATGTTACATTTTCTTTTTCAAGCTTAGCAAGCGCATTTTCATATTTTAACACAATTTTAGAAGTCTCAGCTCTCAGTCTTTCATCATCTTCCACAGAATATGTTTGGTAAATAATGGACATAATTTCGGTCGATAGAACTGCCTCGAAGAGAGTATCATTGTGGTTTTCCAAAACTTTGATACGTTCAATGTTTTCATTAGCTTCCTTTACCAGGGATTTGTGGTCCTTGATGAAGTCGGCTGTTTCTTTCAAAATTGCATTTTCAACATGAATTACCCTCGCACTAATGTTATAGAGTGGAGTAGTAATTTCTGTTTGAAACACCTTTTTCATTTCATTATGAAAACTTGAATGCCAGTTGCTGATACTAAGATTTGTTTTTGAGTCAACAATACTTTGAAGTGTTTTTACTTTATCTTTCAGATCATCCAAATATCGTCTAGCTTCACTTGTGTTAAAAGGGTTGCTAGAGGACATTTGTACCCGATTTGAAAGATTTTTGGAAACAACTTTTGGTTTTGTTGAAAAAACTGGTCGTTTGAAAACCTTTGTTGGTTGTTGTTGTTTAACAAAATTTACACCAGAAAGTATGTTTAGTTTATTATAATCAATTGGTTTGATTTCTGGGTTCATTTGTCTCATTTTGATTCTACTCTCTTCGGCAAGCTCAATCGTTTCATCAGAATCCCGAACTTCTGGAGGATCATGTTTAGCATATATCAAATTACCATTATACAACACATTCTGTTCTTTCTGAGCTTTCTTGAGAGTATAAGGGTTTTCACAACCGATAGCCATTTTCTTCATTGTGTGCAAAAGCGGGTTTGGATCTTTTATTAGCATATGAATTGTTTGTGCAGAATGACCCGTTTTGACAAGCAAATCTTCCAACTTTTTGATTGTTTCTTGTTTCTCAATGATTTCATCAAGAAGCTCATTTTCACGTTTTGAAAAACTTGCTTTCAACTCTTTCTTTTCTTTTTCAAGATCAGAACAAGTTGATTTTTGTTTAGAAAGTTGGTTTTGCAAATCTGAAACTTCCGTGTTTAAGGATCTAATTTTCTTATTTAAGTTAACATCAAGGGTGTCAAACTTAATTTGCAGTTGTTTTTCTCTTAAAACGGAGTTTTTGTAACCATCTTCTAATTCTGACTGTCATGTTGTATTAATTTCAAAAACGTTTTCATTAACCTTATATCTCTCAAGCTCAGCGGTCAATTTTTCATTCGCGGCCTTAACATCTCGATTTACTTTTTGAGCTTTTCAATTTCAATACTACAATTTTGCAATAATGATTCAAATAACGCACGTGTTTCCTCATCATTCTCAGTATGCTGGGACTCGAAGCCTCCATTAGGATCCATATCTGGAGTTGCCAAATTAATATTTCTAATTGGCGTGTCTAAGCCATAAGTGGTGCAGATCGCAACAGCTGTTCTCAGAGTGACATATCAAATATTTCATATATTGTGACAGTAGTGAATGTGGTACCTCTGAGATTGCATGACATCAACACAGGAGGTCTTCAGAATCATGTAACTTAGCTTCTAAGATTGCCATGAAAATGCAGTTTCATCGATGTCTCAAGGTTTCCAATCATCCATAAGAGCATAAGTCAGTCTTCTGCTCACTAACTGCTTTCCTTTGAGCCAATAGCACTGATCTGCAGTAGTCAGATCTTTCTTTTTGCTGTGGAAGTTCTTGCCATATGACCAAGGGGTCCTTCAGTACCCAAGAGTCATTAAACAAGATTGAATACAAATTAAGCTAAGTGTAAATAACTGAATATTCTAAGTCACGGAGTGAACAGTCACTCAGTGAGTTACCTTCAAGATGCTCAGGACGAGTCTAAGAAGAAAGATTCACCACACAGTGAGGGGGTACTCACTGAAGTGTTACTTGAGACGAAGAAGAAGGTAATTGATCAGTGAGCGTTAGACAAGAGCTCACTAACCCCAAGTCTCCTCAACAACAATAACTGAAGACTGAAGACAAATGTCTGAAGAACCTAAAGCCTGAATAAAAGGCGGGATAATGAGGGAAGGTTTTAAGAAGATAAGAACAAGTCTTATCGGGGTCAGACAAACCATCCCTCAAGTGGCTAAAAGTCGAAGAAGTGTAAGGTCTGACACTCGAAGACTTTTTGGCACAATCCTATTGGTTCTTGGAAATGACAACTACTGTTGTAGTTGTCAGACACGCTTCCTATTTGTTTATCTAGTTTTAATCTTCAGTACTCTTGATCTGTTTGCCTATAAATAGCAAACAGATGGAGAAAAGTGGGTTAGGTATTTTGTGCAATTAAAGCTTAGACTTTCACAATACCCCTTTTCTCCTACAAAGAGTAACGTATCCCTGAGATAGCTCAGTGGGTCGAATTGTTACCACTTAAAGCATTGCTTAAGTTTAGATAGGAGACACCATACCTTGTCTATTCAATCCCAAGTGTTTGTTCCGCAAAACACTTGGGTAATAGATTCTTTGATTCATTTCTAATAAGAATTTAAACGTTGAAAATACTTGTGTGTTTTTATATTTACGTTTCATTAACTGTTAGAATTAATCAATACATTGTATTACTCATAAACACAAATAGATTAACTTTCTAGTTAACTCTAAGCGTGTTAAGGGAACAACAAGTGGTATCAGAGCCTCTGGTTTATAAAATCTTTCAAAATTAACCAAGAGTGCTCAAGGTTTTTAAAACCAAGATCCTACTATGACTGATGCAAATGTGCCCCAGCTAGTCGACAAAAAGGGTGGAAGCTTTTCAGCTGTTGCCCCACAACTTGAAGCTGGTAAATTTAGCAAGTGGAAAAAGCGAATGCTTTGCTACTTGACTGGTATGGAACCATACTACATCTCTTGTGTCAAAGATGGTCCCTATGTCCCAAAGACTGCTGAAGGGCTAAACAAGCCTGAGGCTCAATGGACCATTGATGAGAGGAGGGTGGTCAATCAAGACCAACGCCTGAAAAGCATCATTATATCATGTCTTCCTGACGATATAATGGAATCAGTCATCAACTGTTCAACAGCCAAGCAAACTTGGGATGACTTGGTCAATAGCTTTGAGGGTCCCTCAGATACCAAGAAAAACAGGGTCATGGACCTGAAACTTGAGTATAATACTTTAGGGCAAAAGACTCTGAAAGTCTCTCACAGACTTATACCAGATACAAGACTTTGATAAACGAACTATCAAATGATGGTGTAGTGTTGTCTAAGCATGAGACAAATGTTGGCTTTGTCAACAGTCTCCCTGAGAAGTGGCTAAACTTCTCACAAGGCCTGAGGAATGCTAATCACATTCAGACCCTTGAGCTCCCTGAGATCTATGGGAAGTTTGTCTATGAAGACAACTTAATCTCAAGGAGATACCCTGACTCAAAAGCTCTTGAGTCCAAAAAGGCCTTGACCTCCACACCCATATCAACTGCTTTTTATACTAATGGTGTTGTGCAGGATTTCCAATAGGATTCTGAGGATGAAATTGATGAAAGGACTAGTGATGAGTACCTAAAAGATTTAAACTTGGAATTCCAAGAGAGGGCACTCCTTGCTAGTTCAAAACGTTTCATCAAAAGAAACCAGTCCAACTTTTCTAAATGGAAAGCAAATGAAACCACTGAATGTTTTAACTGTGGTAAAAAGGGTCATTTTGCTAGGGACTGTTATTCTAAAACCACCTCAGAACCCTCTTACAAATTTTCAGGAAATAGTTCCTCAGGAACTAGCAAGTTTCAACCTAGAATGTTTCAGTCGACCCAACAATTTCAAAACAAGGGTCAAAAAGACTTTGAAGCAAAATATAGGAAAGCCAAGGCTAAACTTGCAATTCTTGAAACTAATCCCTCTATGTCTCAGGCTGCTCAAACATCCAAACCTGTTCAGACAAAGAACAAGGTTTTAGTAGCTGAAGCTTATGATTGGGATGAAGAAGAGGTCTCCTCAGATGAGGAAATTAGAGTGAGTGCACTGATGGCAGAAGGTAAACACTTTACTTTCTATGGATGATGATTCTGATTGGCAGTCTTACATGAATTATATTTGTGTAGATCTTAAATTTGTTGAGGAACAAAGGCTTAACATGTTTTCAAAATATAACAACATAGTGTCAGAATTGAATAAATGTAGAGATGAATTGCTTGTACTGAAGCAAGCCAAATTAGAAACAATTACTCTACAAATTCAGAACACTGAAATTTTGAAACAAAACCAAGCCCTACAAACTGAACTTAACAAAGAAAAGGCTGTCATCCAAGGCTGGACCAAAAAGAACCCCAAGGTCTTTGATACTGTGGGTTTAATCCCTAGGAAAACAATAGGAATTGACCATCTCATGGTTAACCCCAATGTGAGTCCCAGTGAATTGACATTTGTTCTAGCTGGCATATCTTTTGAGCAAGAAATACTTCCCAAGTCAAATGACTGGATTGTCAGGGACAACCCAGTCAGTAAGTTACCAAACTTTGAGACTGGAAAGATCTTGCTTCCTGAAAGTCAGGCCTTGAAAAATATGCTTGGACTATCTGACCAACTCAGTAGTACTGAGTTAGTAAGTGATCCTGAATCAGATTCATATCCACCACTCCCTCCACTGAATACCCTTCAGGGTGCTGCACCAAACTTAGGCCTCCCACCAATGGTCTACTCTCAACACTCTCCAAAGGAGAGGTCAGGAATGGGAAAAACAATCCTGAAAAGACCAACACCTGAAGTCTCAGTAAATACTGATGACTCATCATCTTCAGTCCCTTCTGAAGTAATAACCCAAAGCCCTGACTCAAAATTTGATCAGTTGGCTGAAATGGTCAGGAAGCTGGGTGAGAAGATTGCATCTTCTGAGAAACCTTCTCAATCCAAGAAGGAACAAAAACCAGCTTCCTCAATAACCAAACCCAAACCCTCAAAACCCCTGAAAAGATGTGAACTGTGTAACTATACCAATCATATCACTGATGATTGCTATAGAATCCTTTACTGCATGATTTGCAAAAAGGATGATCACAGGACCTCTGATCATAAAACACACTCAGTCACATCAAAGATGGCAAGCCTTAAAGCTCAGTCTTTAAACTACCCTTCTGATTCTAAACAGAAACAGAAACAAAAGGCAAAACCTTTTGCACCTTGCCCTTACTGTGGGTTCAATGACCACCATCCTAAGGATTGTCAAATTGACAATTGTTGTGAAAATAGTGGAAGTTCCACTCATGACACCTCAGGACGTAATAAGGCCATTCAGGCCAGAAGAGGTATGACAAAGTCAGCCTCTCAGTCTACTGAGTCTACATCTGCAATCAAATGCATAATTTGTGGTAGCTCAGTCCACTCCACCACTGACCATAAATCAATTGTAAATGTTAAAAAGACCTCCAAAGCTAAGCCCTCTAAGAAGTGGAGTCCTAGAAAGAACTAACCTAGTTTACTATTTGTGCAGAAACATGCCAGGGATCCTGTTTGGCATCTAGATAGTGGATGTTCAAGGAGCATGACTGGTGTGAAGGAGTATCTGCACAAGTATGTTGATGAATCAGGACCCAAAGTGATATTTGCTGATAACTCATCTTGTCTCACTAAAGGTTATGGTTCAGTAAACTGTAATGGTATAGTCTTTACTAGGATAGCTTATGTAAATGGTCTTAAATACAATTTGATCAGTGTCAGTCAACTATGTAATGCTAAATACATAGTTCAGTTTGATGATAAACAAGGAATCATCTTCAATGCTAATAAGGAAATTGTCCTTATTGCACCAAGAAGACATGATGTTTATGTGTTGGACATGTCCAGTCTTACTCAAATGGAACTTGTCTCTTTACCAAGGCCACTGATACTCTCAATTGGCTTTGGCATAAGAGACTCTCCCACCTGAACTTCAAAAACATAAACAACCTTGTGAAACAAAACAAGGACCTTGGCTTAACATCTCTTGTGTTTTCAAAGGATAAACCATGCTCAGCTTGTGAAAAAGGTAAACATCACAGAGCATCCTTTAAAACCAAAACCAACTTTTCCATCAGGAACTGCCTACATCTTCTCCATATGGATCTATTTGGACCAATAAGTCCTAGATCCATTAACCATGAGAAGTATACTCTGGTCATTGTTGATGAGTACTCAAGATACACTTGGGTTACTTCCTGATCAAAAAGAGTCAGGCAGCTGAAACAATTATGTCCTTTGTCAGGAATATTGAAAATCAAAATGACATCAAAGTCAAACAGATTAGAACTGACAATGGAACATAATTCAAAAATTATGAACTTAAATGTTTCTATGGTGAGCCTACTGAAGGCATGCTCACAAGAAGCATGGCTGCACAACTGAGAGCAGCCTCAGCCAATGAATGCCTATTTGTGGACTTCATTTCCAAAATTGAACCCAAAAGTGTTAAGGAAGCACTTAATCATCCAAGTTGGGTTCAGGCCATGAATGATGAACTGGAACAATTTGATAGAAACAAGGTAATGACCTTGGTCAAATGTCCTGAAGATGTTTCATTCATTGGCATGAAATGGGTATTCAAAAACAAATTTGATGAAAATGGCATAGTCATTAAAAACAAAGCCAGACTTGTAGCCAAAGGCTATAATCAACAAGAAGGCATTGACTATGAAGAAACATTTGCACCAGTAGCAAGGATGGAAGCCATCAGGATCTTCCTTGCTTTTGCTACATACATGAACTTCAAGGTGTACCAAATGGATGTTAAAAGTGCATTCTTAAATGGCTCACTGAAAGAAGAAGTTTATGTTCAGCAACCTCCTGGATTTGAAAGCCATGAGTTTCCTGACTATGTCTGTAAGCTTAACAAAGCTCTTTATGGACTGAAGCAAGCTCCCAGGGCATGGTATGAAACTCTTTCAGCCTTCCTGATCCAAAACAAATTTGTCAGAGGCAAGATAGACAACACCCTGTTTATCTATAAGACAAATAATGATGTCATACTTGTACAAGTGTATGTTGATGACATCATCTTTGGCTCAACAAGTTATAAAACTTTGCAAACAGTTTGAAAAACTGATGGCAAAGAAATTTGAAATGAGCATGATGGGAGAACTGACTTACTTCCTTGGGCTGCAAATCAAGCAGATTGATAAAGAAACCTCTATCAGTCAAGAGAAGTATATCAAAAGCCTACTGAAAAAGTATGAGCTCAGTGACTGTGCCTCAGTCAAGACTCCCATGGTACCCCCAAACAACCTTGGTCCTGATCTTACTGGAAAACCAGTGAATCAAACTCTTTTTAGAGGAATGATAGGATCACTGATGTATCTACTTGCATCAAGGCCTGATATCCAATTCTCAGTCTGTTTATGTGCCAGATATCAATCTGACCCAAGAGAATCTCATATCACTGCTGTGAAAAGGATATTCAGGTACCTGAAAGGTACTCCAAACCTTGGATTATATTATCCAAAATGTTCAGGCCTTGATCTTAAAGGATACTCAGACTCTGACTATGCTGGATGCAACATGGACAGAAAAAGCACCTCAGGCTCCTGCCAAATTCTTGGTTCCCATCTTTTGTGATAACACAAGTGCAATTGCCATCTCAAACAACCCTGTTCTTCATCAGAGAACAAAACACATTGATATTAGATATCACTTCATCAGGGACCATGTCATGAATGGTGACATAGAATTACACTTCATTCCTACTGAATATCAGCTAGCTGATATATTCACCAAACCATTGGATGAACCAACTTTCACCAGACTGAAAGCTGAACTAGGAATGTTGGATATTGAGAATCAGTCCACTGATTGATTCCATCCAAATAAGTGTAAATTCTAAAAACCCAGGTCCCTGACTCAATGTGTTCTTCAATGAAATGGATCACTGAACCTCAAGAACTAAACCCAAGTTCCTGAAATTTTGGAACTCAGGCACTAAACCCAAGTTCCTGATCCATTAAACCTCAGGAACTAAACCCAAGTTCCTGAACCTTTGAACCATCAGGAATAAACCCAAGTCCTGAATAAACTGGTTCACTGAATGAAGAGTCATTCAGGGCCCTCAGAAGACATTCAATGCTAACTTAAATGCTCTAAGTATCTAGTTAGTAAATGTCCGAGGTTGGTAACTGAATTCTTATTTAATATAAGAATATTTGTTCCTTAGCCTTTCTGGCATCCACCTCATGGGCCACCACATTCCCACTTGGCATTAAATGCCTCTCCAATCACATAACATATATGTGATGACTCAGCTCTGCAAATTACACTTTTTGCAGACGGTGCAACTGTTTGCCTTGATAGTTGCGCAATACAGGGATAGTGGAAGGGTTGGGCATTAAATGCGGATCTCAAACGTTTTATTCAAAACGTTTTTCAAAATAATATCTTCTGAGATAATAACCGCCTAAATGCCTAAAATACCCTCCACTTCACTTCCCTATAAATACCCCTATACAAAAAGACACACACACGTTTTTTAGAAATCTTAAGCAAAATTTTGCCCTTTTCTTTCAAAAAAAATGAAATCTTGTGTGTGTGTTCTTAGCTGTTAGAAACCCAGACCATTTGTTGTTTACCCAGACTTACCTAACAAAAATGGCTTCTTCTAATGCTATTACATACGCCCCAAATGTGGAATTCCTCTTGGAGGTCGTAGACCTAACCAAAAACAACGTTGTAGGAAATTTTGCCTACCCCGAACAATATTGGGCTTACAAGAATGCGGTTAAATACCTTAAGAACTGCTTTCTTGCTAAGGCGTTTACTCACACCCCCTCAGTCATATATCATGACTATTTGAGGGAATTCTGGTGTACTGCTGTGGCAACAAGCCCTGAGGACACCAGAGACTCAATAATAACGTTCTCAGTGATGAATGGGAGAAGGACCCTCTCCCTTGACTATAAAACCTTCATCAAAGCCACTGGCCTTGATTTCGTTGAGACGTTTGAGCCCAACCCCACTGACCAAGAAGTCAAAGTAGAATTGCTTTTTCTATGGCCACATGACCCCAAACAACCTGAAGTGGCCCCAGGACAACTATTGGCAAGGGCACCAATAGTTAAGACTTGGTTTCACCCTGTCTGGAGGATCATGATGACATTTGTCATTCAGGTCCTTGGAGGGAATAAATCCTCCACGGAGCAGTTGAATTCATCACAACAATTGATGCTATTCAGTCTCCTGAAGGGTAAAAAGATTGATATCGGAGGAATAATCTTCCGTGACCTCGTGGCCAAGATCTCAGGGAAATCTAGGCAAAAACTTATGTCTTACCCTAGGTTCATTTCCTGCGTGCTTCATGACCTACTTGGCACTGAGTATGTTAGGCCTGACGTCCAAGGATCAAAACCTGACGTCCTACACAAGGCCAACTACTCAAGTGGCATCACTGAGGTACAACCCATAGCCCTGACTGACTATATGCTGATAGTTATTCAGGGGGAGAATGCTATTTCTCCAGTACCTTCACCTACAAAGAAGGTGAAGAAGACAAAGAAGGGTCAGTCCAGTAAGGTGGTTAGACCCAAACCACTCGCCACTGAGACTGATGCCTCAAACAACCTTAAACAAGGGTTAAACATGGCCGAGACCTCTGAGACACCCGTCACTGAGACCCTCTTGACCCTAAAACAAACGCCAAAGGAGGTCACTGAGAAATCATCCTCAGTGTCCTCGGGCAAACCCTTTCCTCATGATTCCACTAACATAAACAAGTCATTGGGATCAGGAACCTCCACCCATTCACATCCCGGTGAAGGCACTGACAAATCACAATCAGTTCCTGAGGGAGAAAAGGGTCCTGAATCCTCGGTTGGGCAGCACTACTCAACTGGGAAGGGGACCCACCCCAATCACATCCTGATGAAGGAACTGACAAATCACAGTCAGGGCCCAATGAGTCAAGGACCCTAAATCCCCAAAAGGGCAGTACAACCCTGATGGGAAGGGGGACCACCAACCATCACAAAGTGTGCCTCATGATAGTACTGGAAAACACCCGTCAGTACTTGAAGGCGCAAAGGGGGACAAAGACTCAGAGGGATTAAAACCACCCGCTGATATGGAACCCAAAACCCAATCCAGTCTCTCGGAACTGACCCCAAAAGCCAGGCTGAGAAAACCCCCTCATTATAATGGCTAGCTAGGCTTAGCAAACCCACTCAGTTTTTATGGCAGGGTCAGGACCCGGCCATAACAAAGGTGAACCCTCTTTTGAGGGGGAGCCGGATTCCCTGAAGGTTCCTTCTCTGGCTGAACTTGAAATCCTACTGAACGATGGGTCAGAGGAGGAAATTGTGGATTTTGGTGATGAAGACACTCTTGGTGTTGAGGAGGAAATGGAGACTGATATACACTCTCCTCAGCACCCTGAGCAACAACTATCTTCTCCTCCCCTGAGGATCAACAACCAACCTCACCATCATCATCATCATCATCATCATCATCATCATCATCAGGTGCTTCTACTCCCACCACTCCTGAGTGGTTGGAGAAATATGACAATGTTCTTCCACTGACAGAAAGACAACTGGTTGAATTCCTCCGCAAAGCCAACCAGGGTCTCTATGATGAACTCACGGAAGAACAATGGATTCAGCACACTGAAGCGGCAGTCTCCTATGCCGACTTCAGGGCTTCTGTTGAAGAATCTCAGGGAAAAGTGCTACAGGTTGCCAAACTTACTGAAAAACAACTCGGCGACCTCAGGGAGTCCATTGATGATATAAGCACTGAACAGCACAAGGAACTCTCCAACATTCTCAAGGCTATTGAATCTGTTCAGGAAGAACTTGGAGATGATCCCACCCTGATCAAAAGACTGGATGAGTACATAAATACTCAACAGACCACCTCCACCTCCATTACTGAGCTTCTCAAGCTTCTTCAGGGGGTGGATCTCACTACTATCCGGTCGCAGCAAGATTCAATTCATCAGGCAGTTGCTGATGTCAGGGAGCACCTAACCAAGATATCCTCAGCCTTTGATCAGCTCTCAACAAAACATAATGAGCTGATCGCCCACTACACTACCCATGTCACTGAACTCACCAGCACCCAAAATGCAATGGCGGCTGAAATCACCACGCTGAAGAATGAGACTTCTGAAACAAAGACAATGGTCTCCAGTATCCTCTCCATTCTTCAGGCCTCTCAAGTTACTCCACCTCCTCAGTCAGCAGGTACATCCACTGAAGTTCCAGTATCTGCTGAGGGGGAGAAAATTGAACCAACTCTTGATCCTTCATCTGCATTGGTGGTTGTCCCTGAAACTTCCACAAGTCAACCCCCTCCCACTGATAAAGGAAGGGAATCATGGTAACTGACAGTTCTCCTCAAGCACAATTAGTTCAGGCATCAACCGAAAAGCGTGCAGATCCTGATGTACCTTTTATAGTTGAATTGGATGGAGGAAGAACCTTCTTTGGGACACCAACTGAAGTGGCCAAAGTTCTTGCATCAACAAGACATCAGAAGGCCCAAAGAAAAGGACAAGAAACTCAACAGGCCCATTATTTTTTAGGTTGCTAAAGAGGTGATCAAGGAGTCTGAAAAGGACATCTAGGGAGATGAATTCCTCAAGCTTCAGGCTGAACTTCTTCAGGAACATAATCAGCAAGCCAAGCTGAAAGAAGAAAGGAAGAAAAGAACCTATGAGAGGTACATGTGGCACATGACAAAAACCAATGGGAGAAGGCAAAAATAACCGACATAACCATTACCCCCACCAAGCCCTTAAGCATAACAATACTCAGAGGACCAAGAAAGTCTGAGGTTTACCAGCCTTTCAAATTCTCAGACTTCGGGCTAAGGGAATGGGATATGATGATGCCAATCCTGAGGAAGAAGACACAAAGCAAGACTGCCCCATCTCTTATCAAGACCCTGAACTCCAAATATGAAGAACTCGAAAAGGTAGCAAAGAGTTTGGGTATTGATCATGAGAAGGCGCTTGCTTCTCAGGGACTGGCAATCCCTGAACCTACTCAGAAGACCGGGAGGAAAAGAAAAGTTGTGGGTCAGGAACCTGAACAATTCATAGCTGCTCTTCACTGCAACAGGATTCCCCCTCCGGGAGTCAAGTTTGTACCTAACCGAGTCATCAAGGAGCCTGAGTACGGTATCTTCTTTGTTGATGAATTTGATCAGCCAGCATTTCAAAGAGTGAGTGACATTAATCTAGTGGAAACGACAACTCTCCTTGCGTACAAGCTAATGGCGCTTCGAGTAAAGAGTCCTGAAAATGAGGAGTTTGTCAGGCTGCTGGATAGAATGATGAATGAACGACCTGACAGGGAGGTGTTAGTGTCGAAGAAGGCGAAACTTGAACTCATGGGTTACTTTCAAGAACCCTGAGTATTATGTATTAGATTAGGACCTTTGTAATGATATAAATAAAATGATGAATGTTTTGTTATATCAGTGTCCTTATTTACTTTCTAGTACATTCAGTATGAGCAGAACTCATTAGCTCACTCATAACTGATCAAAACACTTAAGCATAATTTATATCCAAATAGGGGAGATTGTTGGGTCCTTCAGTACCCAAGAGTCGTTAAAACAAGATTTGAATACAAATTAAGCTAAGTGTAAATTAAACCGAAAACATTCTAAGTCACTGAGTGAACAGTCACTCAGTGAGTTACCTTCAAGATGCTCAGGACGAGTCTAAGAAGAAAGATTCACCACACAGTGAGGCGGTACTCACTGAAGTGTTACTTGAGAT
The DNA here is from genome assembly GCA_021014915.2 of Artemisia tridentata subsp. tridentata. NCBI lineage: Eukaryota > Viridiplantae > Streptophyta > Magnoliopsida > Asterales > Asteraceae > Artemisia > Artemisia tridentata. The sequence continues at coordinate 406,928,521 of CP139507.1, forward strand.
AAAGAAGAAGGTAATGGATCAGTGAGCATTAGACAAGAGCTCATTGAACCCTAAGTCTCCTCAACAAAAATAACTGAAGACTGAAGACAAATGTCTGAAGAACCTAAAGCCTGAATAAAAGGCGGGATAATGAGGGAAGGTTTTAAGAAGATAAGAACAAGTCTTATCGGGGTCAGACAAACCATCCCTCAAGTGGCTAAAAGTCGAAGAAGTGTAAGGTCTGACACTCGAAGACTTTTTGGCACAATCCTATTGGTTCTTGGAAATGACAACTACTGTTGTAGTTGTCAGACACGCTTCCTATTTGTTTATCTAGTTTTAATCTTCAGTACTCTTGATCTGTTTGCCTATAAATAGCAAACAGATGGAGAAAAGTGGGTCAGGTATTTTGTGCAATTAAAGCTTAGACTTTCACAATACCCCTTTTCTCCTACAAAGAGTAACGTATCCCTGAGATAGCTCAGTGGGTCGAATTGTTACCACTTAAAGCATTGCTTAAGTTTAGATAGGAGACACCATACCTTGTCTATTCAATCCCAAGTGTTTGTTCCGCAAAACACTTGGGTAATAGATTCTTTGATTCATTTCTAATAAGAATTTAAACGTTGAAAATACTTGTGTGTTTTTATATTTACGTTTCATTAACTGTTAGAATTAATCAATACATTGTATTAGTCATAAACACACATAAATTAACTTTCTAGTTAACTCTAAGCGTGTTAAGGGAACAACACCAACTCCTTGACAGTTGAAACACTTTAACAAATTACCCTGATTCACATTTCCACCAATCCCAGCAACTAGAGCAACATTCCCAAACTGATTACCAACATTCTGCCCCTTTTGATTTCCAACAACTTGACCCATCTGATTCCCAACATACTGACCCATCTGATTTCCAATATACTGCCCTGCATTCTGATTACCCATCTGATATCTAGGAGCATATCCCTGCTGATTCCCATATCCACCAACCATTTGTCCTTGTTGACCAATGTTGAAACTCGGCTGAGCAATCTGCCTGTTGCAAGTGTTCGATGAAATCCTTTGGTTGTTGTTGGTGGGTGTAGAGAAACGTCCTTGAAATGCCTTAGTTAGGTAAGCAAATGCTTGAGTCGAAGCAGCAGTGGACTCATCATTGTCATTGAACTCTGGTTTTGGATATTGTGGGTAATGTTGTTGTGGAATGATTTGTTGTTGTGGGTAGAATTGTTGTCGTGGTATGATAGCAGTTTATGGAATGTGTTGTTGTTGCATGTAGTTCTGAGTGGAAGATGTTGATGGTTGTGTGGACACTGTTGCAGGTGTTGGTGATTGAACAAGTAATGCAAGAGGATCATGTTGCTTTGCTAGTTTTTCCTTCCTGACTTCATTCGGCTCTGCCTAGTTTTGCTTTAGAAAGTCATAGAGTTGATCATAGTTAACCTCGTGAAGGTTCTTTGTTTGGTTAACAATCGTGGCAAATCGTCCCCATTCTTCTGGTAGATTGTTGATGAACTTGATGTTTTGAACAATTTGTTTTGGTTCCAATTTGTTTCTGATGAGCTCGTTCATTAAAGTGCAAAACCTAATGTAGTAAGATTCAATGGGTTCCGCTGGAGTGGATGTAAACTTCTCTCATTCTGTTAGCATCTTGTTTTCCACATCTTATTGCCCGATTTCTGTGCCATGACAAAGCCTTCGAACTCGTTCCCACATATCATAAACAGTTTTACAACTGTCAACAGCAGCAAAGATCTCTCGTGGTAAACCAAGTTGAATTAAATGCATTGCCAAGTCATCAGCTGCAATTTGTTTCCAATCCTCTGCTGTGTAATTATCTTCTGTTGGTAGACGAAGGAATGGTAGAGTAGGAGGTGTGTCATTTGGATTTTCAGGGTCTTGAATCTGACGAGGCTTGAATGGTCCATTCTGAATGGAGTTGAGTAGGGTGTTTACCTTGTCCTTCAGGTATGGTTTTGATATAGCGAAGCATACGGCTCGTCCATTGAAGATATCCACCTTTTTCAAGCATAGGAGGACGGTTTTCTGCACCGGCGGCTTGGATGTCTTGTTGAGTCGTCATTGATAAAGTTGTATGATTAAGATGATGTTGGATCAGTTCAAAGAAATAGGAGTGGGTTGGTTACGGTTCAAAAAGTCCTTTGTTCAGTTCCTAAGTAGATGTCCAAGAATCCAAAGTCGAAGAATCCACAAATCCAAAGTCGAAGAATCCAAACTCGGTAACTGGAGAAACTAGATAACTTCAGAAAGTAGATAAGTTCAGAAAGTAGCTAACTTCAGAAAGTAGATAACTTCAGAAAGTAGATAACTTCAGAAACTAGATAACTTCAGAAAGTAGATAACTTCATAAAGTAGATAACTTCAGAAAGTAGCTAACTTCAGAAAGTAGATAACTTCAGAAAGTAGATAACTTCAGAAAGTTGATAACTACACTAGAAACTCGACAGATTCTTGAAAAATTGGAAAGATTCTGGAGAAAGTCGACAGATTCTTGAGAAAGTCGACAGATTCTTGAAAAAGTCGACAGATTCTTGAGAATGTCGACAGATTCTGGAGAATGTCGACAGATTCTGGAGAAAGTCGACAGATTCTGGGGAAAGTCGACAGATTCTGAGAAAGAGACATTCTGCCCAGAAACCTTCAAACTCGAAAGAATCTGACAGAAACTCGGAAACCCTTCTGATGAACAGTAACGCAACCCAAAAAAAATTCCTAGATCTTTGTTTTGGCTATTGATACCACTTGTTATTCCCACAAATCTATCCTATCACACACACTAAATCACTAGAGAATCAAAGAGAGAAAAGTGGAGATAGAAATCTAGTGAGAGAAACTAGAGAGAGAAATATTATTCACACTAATCTTTCTTACAATTCCCTAACAAGCACACACACATCCCACCTTTACAAGTGGGAAGGAGGATGGTATTTATAGTTTTTCTTCATGGATGGGCTTGGGCTTTCTTTTCACTAAACATTAACCTATTAGATTAAGTCCAAGCCCATAGACTATTCTAGCATAATTACACAATGACACATTTACTAAAAATATATTAATGATAAATGACCATCACTTTTTTATAAATGCTAACAGTTAGTGAAAACAAAACTAAAAATTAAAAATTAAAAATTAAAGACAAAAAAATTTCATCAGGTCAGTCCATACGCCGCATCCATGGGATGGGATGCGCCGTATTGAGCCTGGAATAAAATACGAAATAAAATAGTGAAGAGATAAGATATGCTGTATCCATTTTACTAGATACGCCGTATCGTTTAACAGAAAGAAAAATCAGTGTATAAGACATATCACTTTGGCCCCGTTCATCATACTTACACTCTTCAAATTCTTGCTGAACTTAATGCCACACTTGAGACAAATAACCTATCTCAAAATATAGACTGAAACGATAATACGCATAGCAAAAGAATAATTATATCAACTACATAATCATAAGAATGTATAAATGTCAAGTAACATGTCCATAAAACCAAGATAGTGAAAGTTAGGTGAATTATTAAGTGGCAGGCTGGTCGTTTGTGGGTGGTGCTGAAGTACTGGCACCATCAGTGATCAGTCCTCTATCGGACTCTGTGTCGCTCATACCCAAGATGCGTATCAGTAATGATGGGCCCCGCGTACCTCTGGTATCTCATCCTACGCTCCTCGAGGATCTCGGTCAACCTATCAACCATCCATGTACCCAATCTGGTCTGCTCGACAGCAATCACCTGAATAACACCCCTCTACTCATCAATACTACCTCTCAGCAGTCTCAGCTCATCCTCGACTCTATCGAGTCTCTGTGCAGTAGTACGTGGAGCAGCTGGTGGTGGTGGTGGTGGTGGTACCTGTGGTGCCTCCTGAGGAGCAGCAGCCGAGGCCTCCTGGTCATCCCCCTGCTCCTGAGTAGCAATTGGTGGTCTCGGTGGACCCAAAGGTACCCAGTAAAATCCCTCATGATTGACTCACGAACACTGAGTCTCCTCACCAGATAATCAGGATCGATCGTAGGCAAATCCACTAACTCAACCTCCAAACCTTAAGGGATCACAGCGGTAATAACTCCGAAGAACAATGCTAACCTAGAAACAAAGTGTCCCCCGGTCATCATGCTCCTCGGCTGCCTAACGGGAGCAACTCTGTGCAGATACTATGCCTAAAATTGGGGGACGTTCAGCACGGCCCCCTCGTCCATACTCCTCAAAAAGAAGAGGTCGGTAGTGGTCACCTTCTCAGGTGACTGACCTCTCCCAGCAATAGTCAAGGTGATCAGCCTGTGACATAGCCGCCTCATCGGCTCCCTGATAAGTGTATAAGAGGGGGACGAAGTAGTGGAGTCCCCACTAAAAGAGATCATCTCCCAGTACTCACCTAACTCAGCTCGATCAGGAACATCACGCAAACCCGCGGCCCAGTATGCCGCAAAACCATCAGAATCCAACTCCTCCTCAGTATGCAAACCCAAGGCTAAAATAAACAACCACATAGACATCTGGCGCCTAACGCCTCCCAATCTAAAGACTATAGTGTCAACAATCCCAATCTCAGTATCCGTCTCTCTATAATGAAACGCGCTAAAGAACTCCAACATCAACTCCCTAATCAATGGTCCTTGAACACCAAACAAACTCCTCCAGACAAGAGACCTGAATAAAATCTCTCCATCGCCCCCTCTGTGTATCATCTCCAACCTGTCCCTCATACCAGTGACAGAGTCACCCCCATCAATCTGCTCTAAACTTTTGAAATCCAAAACCGGTACTCTAAATATCTGCCTATAGTATAAACCTCTAAGTCTCCTCAAATACTCTCCCTCTGTCTCGGGAGTAAGTCCCATCAACTTGAACCTGAGCCACAGGTGTCCAGCTGCAACACTCGGAAGTTCCATCTGTAAAAATTTAAAGTCAGTGAAACAGTCTGTATAAAAAGTCGATACGACGTATGGAATAAACTAATACGCCATATCTTTATTGCAGCATCATAATATAACAGATACGGAGCATAGAAAATATTAAGGTTAATACGCCGTATCTAAAGAGGGTAGTACGGCGTACAAGTGATACGCCATATCAAATAAGGTTATACGCAGTATTAAGGATGTGATAAAATTAAGTTTTAAGAGTATCCTATATGCCGTATCCAATAAATGGGTACGCCGTATCTAGTGTTGCATCAGTATAAAAGAACAGGTTTATCGCGCTTCCCAAGAATCCGTAAACGTGATGCAAACCAAAAGTTTATAAGAGAGAGTGATGAAGCGAAAAGTGTACCGCTTTTAAGGGGTCATTTAAGCCCTAAATCGTATTTATTTGATCAAATATTGCCCTAAATCGTTCCTTTTGTCATTTTAGGTACTTTGGAGAAGAAATCTGGAAAAGGAAGCATTTTTGACGTTTTTGGAGCATAAAAGTGAAGAAAACGGCAAAGTCTCAAAATTGTGCTGGAAAGTACCTTTGACGGCGTCAGGATTGGTTCTTGACGGCGTCATGTCTTGGCAAAAGTGGTGGATATGAAAATTACTCATGATAAGCCAGAGAAATTTGCATGGGAATTCTGACGGCGTCACCCTTTGGAGTGATCAAGGTCGTCACGGTTTAACTTAAAGAGGGACGGCGTCAAGCTATATTCTGACGGCGTCAGCTTCTGATAGGCCAGAACGGATTTTGGAGGTTTAAAGGGAGACGGCGTCAAGAAGGCCATCACGTGTTATCTAGTCACAACTTGCGCGCGCGGTAGCTGTTACTGTTTTGGCCATAAAATCCTCATACGAACTCGGATTTAGGTGATTCAAAAGGCCACGCGATCGGGACGAAAAGATCTACAATTTGGTTAAAAATTGGATGTGACGGCGTCACGTGTAAGTATAACGCCGTCAGAACCCCTCGGACAGCAAACTGCCTATAAATACAACTTCACAACTTCATTATTTGTAAGCCCCAAAACCCTAAGTCCGACTCTAGGGTGAGGGTAGGTGTTTTTCCAGCAACTTAGAGGGTCCTAATCATGCCATAAACATCTTGTAATGGTTTGTTTATCGATTCAATCTTATGTTATGTCTTCAATTATGATTATTGTTGATTGCTCTTCATTAATTATGCTTGGCTAAATCACCTTGTGTCTACTCATGATTGTATGAAAGTTGTATATAATCAATTAGATCTTATTGATTTCTTGTTGATGTGTGTGTCCATCTCCATCAATTAGGGCGTGACAACTTCAATGGATCTAGTTGGTTTAGTTTATAATTCTTGCTTCCTATTGTTTCTTGTTTTGATTGGGTGATATCGATGTTAGGCTTAAGAAAACTGGCTAACCTCCTATACGGTAACTTGCTTGAACGTCTTAAGAAACATGAACCAATGCGTACTAAGGTTTTTATGGTTGTATTTAATGCATGAGCGAATTCTAGTGATCCCATGTTAGGAGCTTCTTAGCCGGCTCGACATAGGAGTGAAGTAGGAGCTTGTAGAGTTGGGGAAGTACGTACGCCACCCCACGAAAGGTATTAAGGAATACAACCCGTCAATTAAAACAAGGTGTGACAATTCAATAGGTAGAATTGGATAGCTAGCAAGGAGTAATACATCATAGGTAGATACGCTTCACTTCCCTTGTAGAACCCTAGTTTACTTTCCTGCACACTAGTTTAATTAGTAGCTTTTGGGTTAGTTGGTTAGCAACTAATTCCGCCCCTTTTTCCAAAACCAGAGATTTTTACTTGCTTTTCATAAAATATAAAAAATACAAAAAGAATTATCCCTCACCTCTAGACCTAGTAGATAAATTTCAATCCTAACGAACACTATTCTTTGAGTTGAACGATCAATCCCCCGGTACTTGCCACTTCACTATACTACATCGGTCAGGTAAACTGCCTGGTGGGGATTGCAAACTTCTCAAGATCCCTTGAGAGGTAAAACCTGTTGTAAGGTCGCAAAACCACGCATCAGAGAGTTTTATCTCAACTATTTATAACGAAAGATATTTTTACCCAAATAACTTTCTATGGTTTGACACCATCCTTCTCCAATTCAAAACCTAAACTCCTCAATTAAAATCAACTCCAATCGGGGGTCAATAATCCGATGCTAGTACAATTAGTTACGGGGGAAGTCTATCTAATCCTAAGCCAAACGTAATACCTAAATCAATTTCAATTCAATCAATTGATTCACACAAACCCTAATTTCACGAAAGTGCGAATAAATAGAAATTAAAAAATAAGGGTTATTACCTTGTAGATTAGCACGAGATTGATCTTAGAAATCGATTATCAAAGGTGATTAAGAATTTCGTAGCGAGTGGAAATTTAGTGCGTGTAAAAGTGGGTGGTAAAACCTAATCCGGCATATCTCAGTCTTATTTATAGGATTAAATCGATACGCCGTACCGCATAATTTATTATGCGCCGTATTAACGAAAAGTAGTTGACTGGTCAAACGGTTTAATTAGGGTTAGAAACGACGCAGTAATCAATGCAGTACGCCGTATCAATATTATTAATAATCAGTCTTAGTGAACAGAGTCAAAAGAAAAAGAAAAATGTACCATGGCATCCGCAATCTTTTTCCTTATACACCAATTTGGGGTCAAATGGTATACCATACGGTATATATAAAAATTTTATTACGTCGTTAGGTATATCCATTTTAAGATACCAACAAATTACGATCGTTTCATTAACTCTTTTAATGCATATATATGAAAGGGGTTTATAATTTGGAATAGATATCCTTTTGAGTTCAGAGAGGTCGTGATCATAATTTGAAATAGTAATAATCGCTTGGTTTCTGATCCGATCAGTCTCGTGATGAAGAGAATTCCGATCGGAGCATAGTCTAAAAATTTTTCATTAAAATTACAACTAATGTTATTAAGCTCAGAATTTTCTGAAGTGGTAATTTCGTATGAAAAGAGGTCCGTATCAATATTTAAGATGTTAAATTTCTCCTTTTTAGAAAACCTTTTCTTAAAAACCTTCCTTTGAGACATGCCCATGTAACTTTCAGCATGAATTAGAGATGACTCACATATATCATTTAATAATGGAGAGAAGCCTCGTGTAGAATCCTCCTTATAGCTTAGTGCGTCATCATAAACAATAGCAGGGAATTTAATTTCAAAGAATCGGAGACAATCAATGTTACCGTCACTGAGTTGTCTCCTTGTCTTACCGTACTTCGCAGTTTCCTAGTTGAAAACTTGATTGTTCCATCGAGTCTTTTCTGTCAGATTCAGAATGTATTCTCCCACAGTAATATCTGATTCGTCCATCATTCTGAAATAAAACTTACTCGTGCAAAAGAAGAGTGAAACAATTAAAGTAAATGCAGAACAAAAACTAAATGCAAAAACACAAAACAAAAATGAAAAATATGCAGAAAAATACAATGAATGCAGAAAACAAATACACAACAAAGTTAGTCAATTAAAAACTAAAAATCAAAAACTGAATAAGTTAAAAACTAAATTAAAATACTAACAAATATTCAAGTATTAAACAATTCACTCCCCGGCAGCGGTGCCAAAAACTTGATGTGTCTTCGTTGTAGGTATAGATTATGTTATCAAGTTTTACATTTATAATTAGCCGACTTAACATATAACAAACACTAACGGGCAGTGTACCCGATCAATGTAGCCTAGTTGGTATGTAGAGTGTCGATCACTAAGAGTGGAACGTTAACACCCAAGTATCTATCAGTATTTTAATCCTAAAGTTAGTTCTAATTAAACCTAATCTAACGCACTAAGAGTGGAACGTTAACACCTAAGTATCTATCAGTATTTTAATCCTAAAGTTAGTTCTAATTAAACCTAATCTAACGCAAGGGGGGTTTTCAGCCTGAGAGACTGGCACGATGTGTAGATTAAGTAAAACAGTAAATTAAACTAAGAAGGCGATAGACACACACGTATACAGATACAAAACAGATAAAAATAAGAGGCCTAGCCGATAGTTAGGAAGATTTGTCACCCGTTTAATTGCTTAGTTTTATAAGATGAGTACTAAAATATATTCTCTCTCAGTGGATTCTTATGTGTATGCGTATATCATTCCCATGTCTAGATCCAGTCTAAACATCTAGATTTCGGGTATTAAGTCTTATCGACGGACTAATCCTGTCACGATTAATCAGATCTCTACATAAAGTCCACCTTAATGATTACTAAGTTTATATATTATTTATCCCTTTTACATGCTTACATTAACTATGCAAACGATGTTAATGAAGGAATTGTGCGAGCCTAAGGTCGAAAAGGCACGATAAACTTGTATATGTAATCAAAACATACACATAAGGATCCAATAAAACATCAAATACTCTTTATAAAAGCTGGAAACAATTAAGTCCGACCAAATAGTAAAAAAGACACTAACTCAACGATTAAAAGATTGCTAATACAAATTAAACGAATCTTCCTATGAATTAAAGTACTAGCAGGACCTTCTTATAGCTCTGAATTCTTCTTTCTGGTTGTGTCTTGTGAGGTCTGGTCATCGCCCTTCTGTTGGTTATGTGTGGTAAAATTATGAGTTTCTTTTGGTAGACGAATGGGGTATTTATACATTCTGGAAACAAAAACGATACGACGTATCTATTAAGTTGATACGCCATATCTAGGTAACTTCGCGTGGGGTCCAAGATTATTATATTCTGTAATATCCGTACACCGCCATATGATACGGCGCACCTTCAGTCTTCATACGGCGCATGTTCTTCAATATCTTGGATTAATCTGTTGAAGTCTTGAGATTGATACGCCACATCTCTGAGGTCTCATGCGGCGTATCTGGAGTAGGATGAGTCAGATCTTCTTACGTTGACCAAGGTTTCATATACGGCGTATGGGAAATCCATGCGGCTTATGCTTCAAAGTTAGGCAATGGTCTTCATAATCGTCTAAGTCTTGATGTATGGCGTATCTGTCTAGAATGATACGACGTATCTTCCTTCAGTTCAGTAGACTTTTCCATCTTGATCCATTTTGCTCCAATTTACTTCCAAAATAGCTAACTTTCACCAAATGCTTGTTTATAACTGAGATTTACAAAAGTAAGCGATTAAATATCAAATCTCATATAAAATAATATAAAACAAGCGATACATATATGATAAATGATGCCAATAAAATGTTGTTATTTGATATCATCAGGGGTGTTACAGATTGGTATCAGAGCTATAGTTATAGAGAAACGGGTCTAAATGAGACCTAAACTATAACCACTTTTACACAAAAATGTTTTATAGCCTTTCGCCCTCCGTGCCTTCCATCCTTCAGACGATTATTTGAATTTTAGACATTTTATGTTACATGAACATACTAGTATATTAATATGTAACACATACTGAATTCCGAGAAGGAATTTCCTTTAAGGTGGTAAGACTTTAACAATTCTTATTTTCAGGTTACTATTCATTATCGTATTTTACTATTCACTTCCGTATTTTTATTTATTATTCTCATAAATAAACCTATTTCCATGATAACGTGAAAATTTGACACTCGTCGGGTCATTTTTGCAACGTACGTCTAAGTTACCGGTTTCACGAAACCGTGTCTTAATTTTACGTTTAGGTTTAAACGTCATTTAAACATCCCGAAATGTCTATCCAATTTTCTAAACAAGAAAAATATGTGTTTTTGATGTCTTACGATATTTCCATAAGTATTGGATTTTTACGTTTTCCGATTTACGTTTTACGCATTTTAAACCTACGTTTCCAGTTTTAACAGCGTTTACGCGGCTCATTAAACTTATCACTCATTTAATATACTTAAATAAAGTGTATTGATAAGTTTAATCATTTCTACAATTTTCATATTTTTACGATACCCGGTTTTACGTTTCGTGATTTAAATACTTACCGTTAGCGATTACCGGGACCAAAACTCACTCCGTAAAGTCAAGATAAATATCCTAAACTCTTAATCTCCTCATTCTTACCCTAGGTGGCATATTAATGACTCACCAAGATATGTTTCTTGGTGATGATTGATCAAGTATAGATTACTTACATGTGTAAAACTTTACCATTAAGTTAAACCTACATGTAGTAAACTTTCTCCTATAAATAGCTAGCTAAACACATAGAAAAACTTGCACCACACCTTCTTATATCTTCAAAGACCTAAAACCAAAGGCACTTCTCTTATGTTTTGTAAGAAAGTTCAGTGTTCTTGAGAAAAGCTAGCATTTGATCTTATTTTCTCCGAGTTTTCAAGAAAGAGTCGTTATAATCTTCAAATAACTTCAAGTCTCCAAAAAGACTTTGTTATTATCTTCAAATAGCTTCGGGTTTTCAAGAAGGCGTTGTTATAATCTTCAAGTAGCCTTGGGTTTACGAAGATTACAAATTTCACGTCGAAGCTCCGCCTATATTCTTTTTCTTTATATAACAAGCATTCTATATTAAGGTAAGTATTTATAAACTTTAAATACTTATGAACTTTTATTTAATTATTTAGTGTTTTATAAACTCTTAATATGTCATATAATAAAGTATGCAAAATATATGTTTCACATATTAAGTACTATGTTAGTAGGGAGTTTCATGTGAGGGGCTTCATTTGGGTGAACGTTTCGACGAGTTGCTGAATTTACGATTTAAAGTGTCCTAGCTCCTCGAACGTTTACTACACGACCTCTGAATTATGATGGCCCGAACAGTAGTGCGATATTTAAACTAAAAACATTTTACAAGCTAGTCCTCATTGTATAAAATGAATTAAAAAATTTTGCACCGTTTGTCCCTCCGTTAAACTTTTTTGCACCGTTAGTCCTCATTATATAAAATGAATTAAAAAGGGCAGCATAGACTCGAACTCGGGTCTTGATGCCCAAAAACCAACTCCCCGACTACTGGAATAAGCGTTCAGTGGTGTAATTATATCAAAATAAATTTTATTTAACCATTTTTTTTTGCTCAAACTTATTTTTATCTGTTTTCGTCCATTTTTTTACATTTTCGTACGTTTTTATAAGTTTTTGTCTTTTTTTTACCTAATCGCCCGTTTTTCTACGTTTTCGTTTGTTTTTATACGTTTTTGTCTGTTTTTTAACTTTTTCATCATTTTTTTACGTCTTTGTCTGTTTTTATACGTTTTTTACCCTTTTTTTACGTTTTCGCCCGTCGTATGTATTTTTTACGTTTTCGTTCGTTTTAATACGTTTTTGTCCATTTTTATCCGTTTTAGTCCGTTTTTATATGTTTTCGTCCATTTTTTTTACGTTTTCGTCTGTTTTTATATATTTTGTCTTTTCTTTTTTACGTTTTTTGACCATTTTTATACGTTTTCGTCCCTTTTTTTACAATTTTGTCCGTTTTTTACGTTTTATCCCTTTTTTTTACGTTTTCGTTCGCTTTAGTCCGTTTTTATAAAAACGAACGAAAACCTAAAAAATGGACGAAAACGTAAAAAAATATGGATGAAATTGTAAAAAAACAGACGAAAAACGTAAAAAACAAAAGAAAAAGACGTATAAAAACAAACGAAGACGTAAAAAATGAACGAAAACGTAAAAAAATATTGACGAAATTGTAAAAAAAAAGACGAAAACGTATAAAAACGGAGAAAAAACTTAAAAAAATTAAAGACACAAACGTATAAAAACAGATGAAAACGTAAAAAAAGGGACAAAAACGTAAAAAAATTGACGAAAACATATAAAAACGGACTAAAACGGATAAAAGTGGACAAAAACGTATAAAAACGAACGAAAACATAAAAAAAACATACGAAAACGTTTAAAACAAACAAAAACCTATAAAAACGGACGAAAACGTAAAAAAATGGACAAAAACATATAAAAACAGACAAAAACGTGGAAAATCAGACGAAAAAAAAAAAAAAAAAAAAAAAAAAAAAAAAAAAAAAAAATAAAAACTAAAAAAAAAAAAAAAACGATAAAAACATACGAAAATAAAAAAAATAAAAAACAAAATATAAAACGAAAAAAAAAAACGATAAAAATGTGTTTAAGCAAAAACAATGTTAAATATAATTTATTTTGATATAATTACACCACTGGACGCTTATTCCAGTGGTTGGGGAGTTGGTTTTTGGGCAATAAGACCCAAGTCCGAGCCTATGCTGCCCTTTTTAATTCATTTTATACAATGAGGACTAACGGTGCAAAAATTTTTAACGGAGGGACTAACGGGAAAACATTAATTAAACACTTAACGGTCAAACTAATGGTCCATCCAAAATAGGGACTAAATGAGTGCAAGGTTTCAAAAATAGGTATCTCTAGTGTAATTAAAACGACTTAGGGACTAAACATGAAATCTGAGCAAACCACAGGGACCAAACGTGTATTTTTTTCTTTTATAAAATTGATAAAAGTTCCCAGCGTATAAAAAGGGGATTTTATGGAATTACCAAATTTCAACAAGCTAGTAAGCTTAATGGATACGGTAAATAAAACACTTTTGATAGTGAAAACTTGTTTTGAGATAAATAAGAAAAGTTTTAATATGAAAAAAACTGAATCAATTAATATATGGAAACGTGAAAGAAAAAGGTAACATTATTAAGTTGCTTAAGTTTGGTATATCTCTCTAATTTTTTAATATAAATTCTAATATAAATATACAATGTCTAACCCTTATTAGTTACTAACATAGTTAATTGTTTTATTCATATTTAAATCCACAGTGATTGTTTTGTCAAGTTAAAGTAAAAGATTTAAGTATTGTCAACTATTAGATTAGAGTTCTCAGCATTTTAAGTTGTAAATATTGAAGCTCCTTGACAAAGTATACAGCAAAATGAATATAACAAAAACGGTTACATGGTTTGAAGAGGAAAAGAACATTGACAAAAGAGAGAGTTTCAGATAATGAGATTTGTATAGAGTGCAACAACAATAAGGTAGTCTTAAGTTCAAGCTTTCACTATAAAAAAACTTACCCTTAAGACATTTTGATATCTTTACAAGAAGTTTTAGGTTCAAAACTTATAAAATACATGTCTAGATAGGGTCAAAATTTGTTATTAAGGTATCCGGTTAGGTAGCGTACATTTAAGTCAAAAGACCAAATCTCATCGGGTAACTTGAATAGGGAAGGATTGTTTAGGGGGATATTATTCATACCAATTTTTTTTATTAGATATACCAAAATAATGTAGTAATCATGAGTCCCTCATTTAATAATGTAGTAATCATGATTTTTTTTTTTTTTTTTTTTTTTTTTTGGTAGTGTTTTTTTAGTGTTTATTTGTTATGTTTTTTATGTTATGTTATTTGTATTCGTCTAATGTGTTTTTATTTAATTAAACAACAAAAACAATAACACGTTAACATTAACACATTAAACAACTACAAAAACAACTATTATTATTCAATTAACAACTACAAAAACAACTATTATTATTCAATTAAACAACAACATTAACACATTATTCAAACCAACAACACCTACTACACATGAAGATTATTTATCTCATCTAAATCATTTACTACGTTTGTCTTCTTCTAATCTCAGTATACATGTGTTGTCGATCGTAATATAAAGTTGCCCATTCGGATGCATTGCCAACTTTGAACGCCCTCCATTGTGGGTGAGTATCCGGAAGTGGTGAATTTTCGTCTAGCGTCAGATAAATGAAGTGAGCACAGTCGTCATCCCCCACACGGGCAATCACAAGGGGGCCAGTTCCTTGTGATAACTGTGGACCGGAAAAAAGCGGAAAACACGTATGACTTTGTCGCTCGGATATAAATACAACAGGCCGGTTAATCACTGAAGCAATAACCAACCCCGTGTTTGGCATACTCATCCAGTAGTCTCGCGGTGCAAATCCATTTTCGAACCAGTCTACTGATCTCCGAAGTTGGTCAAAGTCATTTTGCCACCACATACTTATGTAAAAGACACTATTAGTGTTTAACTCTTGCAATAACCACATTCGAACATCGCGCCACCTATCTTCGTGTTGACCAATACCGTGGGCAACGCACCGAAACCCACAATTTCCATCACCTCGCACATTATAAATACTTATGATGTATCGACGAAAAATCTCTGGAATCTGCTCAATCAAATAGTCGCTAACTGCGTCTCCAACGTATAACCTGTGTCTTATATTTCGTTCAACTCTAGGACCCATGTAAGAACTATGTCTCGCAGGTTGTTTGTTCAAGTCCGAGACTTTTGTAGATCTTGAATTTGTGCTTCTTCGGTGACCTACAGTAGGTTCACGTATATCGTCCATTAAATTTGAACCATTCATGGGTGGCACTTCATTCAAGTCTATCGTGTATGAACGCTCGAACTCATTTGGGACCTCGTTCAGGTCAAATTTAAAATAGCTATGTCGGGCCGACTCCTTAACCGAATAGGTAAAATTGGGCATGGCTGAACAACTATGTCTGGCTGAACAAAATTCGGCACGCCTTTTTTGTTGCAATTTCTTTGGTCGTCAACGAGTATTTTTTTGAACTCGAGGTTCCCGAATGTCGGTTGTACCTGGACTGAATATATCCTTCAACTTTCTTAACCAACTTTTTTTTCCAACTTTGGACTGCTTGTTGAAGTTTTCTTTAAAATGTTCCAGTACACTCTCACAACTAACATCATCATTTTGCGCAGATGTTGCCGCTGAAAAGTCTAACTTCCTCCAAAAGATGTCAATAGAATCCAATGAAATATATTGACATGTATTAAAATATAAATACGTATTATATTTACAGTATTAGAATAGTAATTAAAAAAATATCTTGCAATAAACTAAATTTATCAATTTAAATATAATTTTGTTTAAGTTGATATAAATAATAAATCTGTGAAATTAAAATATATATATATATATATATATATATATATATAATATATATATATATATATATATATATATAGTGTATCTTTATTTTCAGAACCCTGTTAAGTGCGGAACTGCGAGAACTCTAATTTTGCATTAGAAAACATGCATGTTCATATAAAACATGTATGTTTTCTTACATACACCTTAATACACATACATGCATAACATACAGTTCAAATAAAAACCTGTTAAGTGCAACAAATCAATGCAAATGGTTTTATTTTTAGAACCCTGTTAAGTGCGGAACTGCGAGAACTCCAATTATGCATTAGAAAACATGCATGTTCATATAAAACATGTATGTTTATGCGTATTAAGGTGTATGTAGAAAACATACATGTTTTATATGAACATGCATGTTTTCTAATACAAAATTGGAGTTCTCGCAGTTCCCGCACTTAACAGGGTTCTGAAAATAAAGCCCCCCTATATATATATATATATATATATATATATATATATATATATATATATATATATATAATATTATGCGATTTTTGGTATTTGATTATTTGATACGTCAATTAGTTTTTTTTTATTAAATTAAAATTACAAAAGTTAAAACTTAAATAAACATTGTGATTAAAACAAGTTTAAAAGTATAATAATAATCAAACATAAAGGTAAAATATGAACTGCCTAGTCTTTAACTAAATTAGGCTTGGTCCCACTCATTAATATTCTACCAAAACCGAATGTCACAAATTACAATGAAGGTCAGTATTCTCTTTGTGCGAATAGTAGCATTTAATTGGAAAAAAAAAAAAAAAAAAAAAAAAAAAAAAAAAAAAAAAAAAAAAATTGTAGCTTTAATATCATCCATTGTTTAGTTAAACAACAACAATGCCCAATCACGTTACATTTAGGTACGAGAATGTAGATATTTATACCGGCGTGTGTTATCCTAACACCCCCTATATTTACAAAAGACACACCCTCTAATGGGTAGTGTACTTTTGTAACCTTTTTTTTTTTTTTTTTTTTTTTTTTTTTTTTTTTTTTTTTTTTTTTTTTTTTATGTTATGTTATTTGTATTCGTCTAAATATGTTTTTTATGTTTTAGTGTTTATTTGTTATGTTTTTTTTTGTACTATTGTACTTTTTTTTTTTTTGTAGTATTGTACTTTCTCTTTTCTCTCACTCAAAAACCGTGTTCTTGGTGGTTTTGATCTAAAAACTGCTTTTTGATGGTGGTTTTGTTTGTAGATCATGGTGGTTTTGATCTAATAAGTGTGTAGAATGATGGGATGGGGGTGGGGTAGGATATGGGAAGTCTGTGAGGTGGTATTAAAGTATACGCGATTTTTACTTTTTTTTAGATCTTTTTAGATCTAAAAAAGATCTGGTTGGTTGGTTTCTTGTGTGGTTTCTGGATGGTTTCTTGGTTTTTAAAACTGCTTAAAACTGCTTATACGCGGTTTTAACCTTTTTTTTTTTAGATCTTTTTAGATCTAAAAAAGATATGGTTGGTTGGTTTCTTGTGTGGTTTCTGGATGGTTTCTTGGTTTTTATGTGATCTAAAAAAGATTTAAAACTGCTTAAAAAGATCTAAAACTTTGTTAGGATAACACACGCCTTTTTTTAGATTGTGTTCTAATGGTGGTTAGATCTTTTTAGATCTAAACAAATTGTTGGTTCTGATGATGGTTAGATCTTTTTAGATCTAAAACTCGACCCTTTTTAGATCTAAAACCGATGATGCTTGGTTCTGAGGGTGGTTAGATCTAAAAAAAGGGTTGAGTTGGTGGTTTCACATAAGCAGTTCACATAATTGTTGGTTCTGAGTTATTCTAACCCCCCCTATATTGTTGGTTCTAATTGATGGTTTATTGGTTCTGATTGATGGTTTATTGGTTCTGATGGTGGTTTATTGGTTCTGATGGTGGTTTCTTTTATGGTTTATTGGTTCTGATGGTGGTTTCTTTTATGTTGGTTCTGATAAGCAATTCACATAATTGTTGATTTATTGGTTTCTTTTATGTTGGTTCTGATGGTGGTTTATTGGTTCTGATGCTTGTTGTGAAACTGCTTATTGTGAAACTGGTTTATTGGTTCTGATGTTGGTTTCTTTTATGTGAAACTGCTTATTTGAAAGTGCTTATATGAAAGTGCCTGCTTATGTGAAACTGCTGGTTCTGATTGATGGTTTATTGGTTCTGATAAGCAGTTCACATAATTGTTGGTTCTGATTGATAGTTTATTGGTTCTGATGGTGGTTTCTTTTATGTGAAACTGCTTATTTGAAAGTGCTTATGTGAAAGTGCTTTTATGTGAAACTGCTTTTATGTGAAACTGCTTATGTGAAACTTTAAGCAGTTTTTGATCATTTTGAAACTTTAAGCAGTTTATGATCTAATAGTAGTTTTGACGGCGATGATGATTAAAAAAAATGATGTAATATAAATAGCCCACATCATAAAATGATGTAGGTGATAATGCCCTCGCTGTAGGAGTTTTGCCAGACTCTTGATTCGAATAAAGTGCATTTGTCTATCAATCCGGCTAACACTATGGCTATCTATCCGGCTAGTACAAATGGGTCGCCAACTTCCAATAGATCTATTCACTGAATTCGCGTTCACTCGCAAGTGATTAATGGTTCATGATATGAGGGACTTTTTGGCAGGGTGGTAACTTAGGCAATATTAACTTAGCAATATCAATCAGGATAGCATACAGAAAATACTTGTGTTCAGATTTATAGCATGTATCTCCCCACGGGATTTGAAAACATAGTAAAAGTGGGACTATGAACTCACCTTTGTGTAATAGTAGTCTGAAATGCAATCGAGTCAAATAGTAGATGGTAGTTCCGACGCGTGACCTAGATTAGTATGTCATAATTTAGTTTGCAGTTCTGATTTAAGACTTGAAGAACGTAGTTAAGTTTAAAAGTTTTCAAAACATTTATGTTATCGTGGCTCGTGTTAACCATTTACTTTACGGCGTAAATATCGTTGACGTATAATGGTTTTTATTATTTCATTGTAGTCGTTTTCGTCATAGTTTCAATAACTACTATACAACATAACAAGTGGCGTCGTTAATTTTTATTCGAAATGGTCTACATATTTTCGTTTAATCCTGACAACAACTTAACAATTTAAATGTTCCAAATTATTAATTGGACTGTTTTCTATGGGCTTTCTAGCGAGCCTGTGGGCTCACGTGTGGGCTTCTAAGGCTGCTGCGAAGCAATAATTCATGAGGGGTTTATGGGTTTTACTCTAGCCCATTCCTTAATTGTTATCTATGTTTTATATTTCTTAAGGTGGGCTCTAAGTGGGCTTGTTTTGTGGCCTGTGTTTGTAACACCCCTTGACCACTTAGACCCAAAATTCAAAATGTTTTTACTTTTTACGAGGAAACGCTTGAACCATGACCCATACATGAACAAAAGACTTTAAATATCGATAAGACCATTTAGATTAAATTAGTTTACCTTCTACACTAAAGTAGTCTACCAAGACCAAAAGTGTAACACCCCAACCCGACAAGGGCAAAGATGTCACAAGTATATGGTTTCACATCAGAACAAACATAGCATACAATAATAAAACAACGGAAGTCTTAACATTAACTCCAAATTAAGTCAACATGACTTATACCAAATGCAAGACAAAATAACCGAAGTACAAAATCCAAAAAAATCAAATGCCTAAACAATGGCATAACAAAATAAATGAAAGTCCAAATGGTAAAGCTGAATAACTAAGGTCAAAACTCCAATTCAGATTGCTCTCATCCCAAAGCTAAAACCCAGCTTCCTAGCTTAAGTACCTGCCGTACATGAAAAGAAAACGTACGGCTGAGCTACAAGAGCTCAGTGAACAGATATATAGATAACGGAAACGATAACAAGTAGCAGGTAAAACAAATCAGGAATACAGACAATATCGATACAAAAATCAAAGTGAAAGCATAGGAAGGAATAAGAGAAGAAATGAACCAGGAAATAATTAAACAAATCAGGTTTAGAGAAAACAGTAATCTATCACGAGCCCAGATAACAAAACATATAATGCAACAAACCTGTATAGAGTGGCCAAACTCTCAGATAATGTGAAAGACGTGTATCGCACACACCATCAGTCACCAGATATAATAAACAGAAAGCATATAACAGATATCAGATCAAATCTAGAGTGCACCCATACGCCCCACAGATAAATCAATAATCACAACATAATGGCCATAGCAGATAATAAGTAAGGGACGGGACAGGTCATCACTCTCCTGCCCTAGAGTCATGTCAGAGGTGCGTCAATGACATGGACATGAAACCCTCATGCCTAGTGATTGGCTCGTAATATCAAACTGTAGGTCAAAGGTCAGATATACTATCAAAGTCAGAAAGTCATATCTTAAGGGTACATGCAAACAGGTTCATGTCAAGTCTAGAAAGAAATGTCAAAGGTTCAAAATCAATGTTTAAATAAGGTTCAGAAAAGAATCATGGCAGACGGTTTAAAACAAAGGTTTCAGATAAACAGGTCACAACAAAGTTACACACAGAAGGGAACATAGCAGTGGTATGGGGAATCCTAATAAGGAAAATGAAATACTGAAGGAAAAGGAAATGAAACGCCCTTACTGAAAAAGGACAGAATATCTGTACCTTATTGCACAGCAGAAAAATCAAACAAACACAAAGACGAAAGTCAGGGCTTCTCCTTCTTCACACCTAAGGAAGAGGAAGACAGAATTACTAGAGATTCTAATTCAGATTATTACTCTTTCAGATTAAGTTAAACTCTTATTCAAAGATTATTATGGAATAATGATACATTTTATCAAGTTACAGAAGTTTAGATTTAATTATGACATGTTTACATAGTTTAGGGTTTTAAATGTAACTTCATCAATTTCCAAGGTCATTAGTGAAATTACTTTAAATTACAGAATTATATACACATTTTATTCAGAATTACACTTTATTTCCTTAAGTTTCATAATTTACATATTACACCCCTTTAATTACAAATTTACAAAACCAACCTTAGAATTATATATTTTACAATTTAAACCCTACGATATCCATAATTACCAACTAAGCATATTATATTTCAAATTTACATAATATAACATCAGAAGTTAGTACTTTACATATTTGACCCCTCAGAATTTAGAGTTTACATGTTTAGTCCTTTAAGTTTACAAAACACATATATTAAATCATAATTCCATAACAATTACATAATTAGCCCAAAAATCCTCAAAATTACACAACAACCTTTTTATATCAGTATTAACACAAAACAACTTCAAAATTCCAGATTTACACTTTTGGTCCCTCACTTTTAAATTATTTCCATTCGAAACCCTAATTTCCCATTAATTCATTATTATGCAATATTTACACTTAGGACCCCAAAGTTATATTTTTACCACATTCCTACAGATGTATATGATCTTACAAAAATATCCCAGAAGTTTCAAAGTTGGCAAAACAGGTCCTTATACATTTAACTTCAAATCGGTAATACATTTTACAAACAATTAGAAACCCTACTATGCACCAATCATTGACCCATCATTAAATCATCCTTAAAACACATTAAATGACCAGATTCATGTCCAAGAACCCTAACCCTAGAAGCCACGATTTCCATTTATTTTATTTCTTTGTTTTTCTAAAATCCGGTTTTATCAATAATTTACCCACGTTAATTTAAGCTTCTAAAAATCAAAACCATATTTTTCCCAGATCATATGACTCATAAGGAACCCACGAAAAATAGTGAACATGCCCAGAAAATTCGTTCAACATATATTACATATTTACGTATGTTTTAGACACTAAAATTACAACGACTTGATCTAGGCTATTATAATTCAATCTATCATTTTTCCCAGGTCTAATATATCATAAGAGGTCTAAATAAAATAGCCATCATGCCCAGAAATTCGGATTTCATATATTTGCAATTTACGTGTTCTTTAGCCATAATATTTTCAAACGCATAGAATTAGCATGCATGGATCGTTTTATACATTTTATCTGAGTTATATATCATCTAAACATCACTGGAAAAATGCCATATTAATTTTATCACGTTTGGTTGAGTCGCAAGAAATTATTACCTTGATTTAGTGTAAGTCGACAAGAATTAAGAACAAGGATGAACCAAAGAGAAAACGCAGCAACTATCAATTTTCTTAGCTTCCTTGCAACCCCAATAACACCAGAAAAATACTAGTTTAAACCCAGAAGTCGTGGAGAGACCTTGACGAATTTCTTTAGATCGCTAGGTTTTTTTTTTTGATATAGTCGGTTAGGTTTTTGGAGAATAAAAAGAAAAGGATTTTATTTAACTTTGAGAACCGACAATAGGAGGGGCAAATTCAGAAGTTTCAGCCCATGATATCAATTAGAATATTTGATTGATTTTATTTGATCTTATCTTTAATTTATTTAACATATAATTAATTAAAAGAAATAAAAAACCTTATGTTTATTTACTTTGTAATTTTCGGAATATATAAAATAAATGTGTAAGTTAATTTTTAAATGTCTAAAATGATGTAACATTGTCTCATAAATTTATATCGTTTCAGATATAATTCGATTTCAGATGTTTTGGAATTATTTCGGGATTTTATAAGTTGTTTTATAAGGTTTTTAAATAATCAGGGGTAATTTGGTCATTTTACGGGTTATCTGAATTTCAGGTATTACAAAAAGTAGTCTACACAGACCAAAAAGTAGTCTACACAGACCAAAAGACCCGTGCTACCTTATATCCACCCCAAACTCACTCAAAGCCATTAACATAACATACAAAATCGTTTTCACACTCAATCAACCCGAAATAGTACCTTAAAATTAGACGGGTCATGCAAATAACCCGTTTGACCCATTTACACCATAAACCACTTATACCACTTCATTTTTATACCAAACTTGACCAACTTCATTACATTAACATACCAAACATATTCCATTGACACTTGACCCGTTTACCACCCAAAATGGGTACATTTACCCTTTTGCCAAACACCCCCCTTAAACATTGACCATAAACCACTTAACGCACTTGGACACACCGTTACCCACCCAAACTTTACCAAAAGCATTACATTAACATAACAAACATGTTCCAAGGGCACTTGACCCAAACACCCCATTATCATTACTCAAAAACACTTAAAACACATTTTTGACCCATCGATAGACTCCCAAATCGTTATGACCTTTCTAACATACAAATTGACACTCGACTACACTTTACAAATCAATAAAAGACTCTCGGGGGTACAACCTTGACACTTGAGCTCGGTATTCTACCTAGCTCCTAATGCTTGTTATCTTCCAAATCCATTCCAAACTCTTATGCTACACTCCAAGCCTTCCATTCCGCCGCACTTAAGCCTACAAAAACATTGACAACTAAAGAATAAGCTTACGCTTAGTAAGTAACCCATCATAAAACATATATCATACACATACTTTCACATAAGCATCATAATCACATAAAAACCTCTAAACTACCACATACCACTCATATCATATCCGACTTCATAACGTAATCACATCCATTCATCATAACCATAATCACAACATACCTTAACTAGTCCAAAGCCGATAACTAACATACTCTTATCCAAGGTCACTAGCCATCCATCCTTAGCTTACAACCATACTAACCCAACTCCTATGCTCTTACACCACCACAATACATACATGATAAATACATACATAACACATGTTTTAGGGAGAGTTACTTACCTTCAATC
Source organism: Artemisia tridentata subsp. tridentata (assembly GCA_021014915.2). Classification (NCBI taxonomy): domain Eukaryota; kingdom Viridiplantae; phylum Streptophyta; class Magnoliopsida; order Asterales; family Asteraceae; genus Artemisia; species Artemisia tridentata. The sequence goes on from CP139507.1 coordinate 406,952,098, forward strand.
CAAGCTAGGCTACTAACATAAATCCCACCAACAACATCTTCTAACCATCATCATCATCATAATCATCATCTTCTACAATTAACCAAAACCTAACAACATAACAAATCATCATATAATAAGGGTTATTAAAACCCATCAAAACATAATCATCTTCCTTACCAAATCATCATATGATCATACCCATATCATATGATGATTTCCTACTTAAATCACTAACTTGAGAGGGATTACTTACTTTATAATCAAAGCTAAGAAAGGCCATAAACACTAGGACTTGATCATCTTCATCTTCTTCATCTCTTCTATATCACTATCTCACTTTCCCTCTCTCCCTTCTCTCTCTAAAATCCGGCCTTCTTATCTCAATAATAGAAGATAAGTCTAGAAAATCCTAGATATAGATAGTTAGGTGTGGACTTTGGCCCTTTGACATAATTAGTCCCTCAAGTTTCATTCCTTCTATTTTAACCACAACTAACTTATAACACATAATTAATCACTTGGCAACTTAGGTCCTTCTAGTTTATACATCACATTCCATATTACTACATTAGTCATACTTTAACTATTAATTTGACCATCGGGTTTGACTTCCGCGTAACTTTGTTGACCAACCAATTACATCCAACCTTAGCATATTTCATCTAGGGTGGGGCCTACTCGTAACCGGGATACGGGTCTAACAATTCTACCCCCTTATTTAGATTTCGTCCCCGAAATCTTTCGTTCTTTACTAACCAACATCTAGTCACATAACTCATCTCATTCCTAACACCTTAACCCCTAGTTTACTTAGTTCAATGATCTAAGTGATCTTGCAATCTTACGCATACTATAACATATCACATGCCCTACTCCACATTACCCCCGCTTACTTCTATACCATATAACTCTTGCTTAGATTTCACATAATACAAGACTTACTTATTATCGCCAATCATCATTCTAATCCGCCCTATTACCACACATCATCATCTCACTCGCTTTACCCTCTACCCCCATTCTTTGACTCTTGCTACTTAAGAACTCACACTATTTGACTTTACATCATTACACTCGACTAATTTGTTCACATTCTTTTATCTTCATTCATCATCTTTTTGCACCACCCCGCAAGACCCATCATATCATCATTACAATTTCTCCGTCCCATCAAGGTTCTCCTAAGTCTCAACTAAAAGCCATGGTCTAATTCTAACCCTCCTATCTTAATCCATACAATTCCTAACTAACTCTAAACTCCCGCTTTCTACTTCTCTAACCCTACTCGTGCCGTGTCGGCAACACATAGCCTACTCGTTTATAATTCCTCATTTACATGGAGAGGCGTCCCAATCGATGTAAATCAAGAAATATAAACTCATGGTTATGCACTCCCGACATAACACTACTACTCCTATTTCCAATTTTTAACTTTTATTATTTCATCATTCTCTTTTTATTACATTATTTTTACCCTTCTTAGACTTGGATCCTTCACATTATCACATTCATCATGGGGATACTTTTATATGCCATGGACGTAGGCAACCCCTTGCCGGTGAAGGCAACACTTTTCATCCCGAAGGATCTTTAACATTCATCCCGAAGGATTCCTTAACATTCCTTTACTTGGTCATCCCGAGGGATACCACATTTAACATTCATCCCGAAGGATCATTACATTCACACTTTATCACCTTAACAACGGATCCAAGTCATAAGCACCACACACACATTATTACATTCGTTTATTATAGTAATTACCGCTAATCGCCTTAGCAGTAATATGATAATTTCATAACAACGCCTTCATCTCATACACACTCCTTACATTCTTAATCCGCTTTAGTTATTTTCACATCTTTACTTTACCTCTTGCATTCTTAGCCTTCATTAATCATTTTCACATTCTTACTTTACATTTTAGTCCACTCGACTCATTTACATATAGACTTCTCACATTTTACCAACCGAAACTCATGCATTCATTATGGTGATTACAGCTAATCGCCTTAGCCATAATATGATAATTTCAAGACAACGTCTTTATCTCACACATACTCCTCTCATTCTTTCTTACGTTTTTAATCCATCACATTTTTATTTCCATATCTTATCTCTCTTCTTTTAGTCTCACTCGCTTCCTTTACATGTAGACCTTACATAGATCGTCAATTATAACACGCTCATTATTTATTAATGATTACAGCTAATCGCCTTAGCCGTAATATAATTATTTCATGACAACACCTTAGCTTCACACATATTTATCTCATTTTAGCTATTATTACTTAGGAAGTTTTGCTTTATTTCATCATTTTCTCAATCACTATGCCTTTTCTCATTTTATAACTTTTCTAAGTTCATTACGGACTTATTATGTATAAATTTATGTCATCTCTTCACCACACACATACGACGTTACACACACGTTCATAATCATGCTCCTAATACTTACTCTCCACTAACCCATCTCTAATACCTCATTAATGACCATCACGCTAAATATAAATGCTCACAAGGCCATGCTTTGATCATTCACTATCACACAAATCACGCACTTTCATTTTTAGTCACATTTCCTATAAACCACCACACAACTTATTACATCCATTCGCCCTCGCTAAACTACCATAGCACACAATCACATAATCATATAATAATTACTGAGATAGCCCGAGGTGCAAGGTAATCCTATCACTCACACATCAAGTCTCCCACAACATATATCACATAAGACACCTCCCTAAGTCCCCATCATTACACCCATATAGCAATCACATCATTCATTTCAAACTCGACATTCATATGCTATAACTTACAAAGTATTAGCCCGCCTTTCTTAAACTTAAACTTAATGCGTCTACGAGTGGTTTAAGACTAGGCAACCTAAAGGAAACCTAATTCACTTAAACCGAAGCTTTGATACCAAGTTGTAACACCCCTTGACCACTTAGACCCAAAATTCAAAACTATTTGACCTTTTACGAGGAAACGCTTGAACCATGACCCATACATGAACAAAAGACTTTAAATATCGATAAGACCATTTAGATTAAAGTAGTCTACCTTCTACACTAAAGTAGTCTACCAAGACCAAAAGTAGTCTACACAGACCAAAAGTAGTCTACACACGACCAAAAAGTAGTCTACACAGACCAAAAGACCCGTGCTACCTTATATCCACCCCAAACTCACTCAAAGCCATTAACATAACATATAAAATCGTTTTCACACTCAATCAACCCGAAATAGTACCTTAAAATTAGACGGTCATGCAAATAACCCGTTTGACCCATTTACACCATAAACCACTTATACCACTTCATTTTTATACCAAACTTGACCAACTTTATTAATTAACATACCAAACATATTCCATTGACACTTGACCCGTTTACCACCCAAAATGGGTACATTTACCCTTTTGCCAAACACCCCCCTTAAACATTGACCATAAACCACTTAACGCACTTGGACACACCGTTACCCACCCAAACTTTACCAAAAGCATTACATTAACATAACAAACATGTTCCAAGGGCACTTGACCCGTTTACAACCCAAAATGGGTACGAACACGCTTAAACCAAACACCCCATTATCATTACTCAAAAACACTTAAAACACATTTTGACCCATCGATAGACTCCCAAATCGTTATGACCTTTCTAACATACAAATTGACACTCGACTACACTTTACAAATCAATAAAAGACTCTCGGGGTACAACCTTGACACTTGAGCTCGGTATTCTACCTAGCTCCTAATGCTTGTTATCTTCCAAATCCATTCCAAACTCTTATGCTACACTCCAAGCCTTCCATTCCGCCGCACTTAAGCCTACAAAAACATTGACAACTAAAGAATAAGCTTACGCTTAGTAAGTAACCCATCATAAAACATATATCATACACATACTTTCACATAAGCATCATAATCACATAAAAACCTCTAAACTACCACATACCACTCATATCATATCCGACTTCATAACGTAATCACATCCATTCATCATAACCATAATCACAACATACCTTAACTAGTCCAAAGCCGATAACTAACATACTCTTATCCAAGGTCACTAGCCATCCATCCTTAGCTTACAACCATACTAACCCAACTCCTATGCTCTTACACCACCACAATACATACATGATAAATACATACATAACACATGTTTTAGGGAGAGTTACTTACCTTCAATCCAAGCTAGGCTACTAACATAAATCCCACCAACAACATCTTCTAACCATCATCATCATCATAATCATCATCTTCTACAATTAACCAAAACCTAACAACATAACAAATCATCATATAATAAGGGTTATTAAAACCCATCAAAACATAATCATCTTGCTTACCAAATCATCATATGATCATACCCATATCATATGATGATTTCCCACTTAAATCACTAACTTGAGAGGGATTACTTACTTTATAATCAAAGCTAAGAAAGGCCATAAACACTAGGACTTGATCATCTTCATCATCTTCATCTCTTCTATATCACTATCTCACTTTCCCTCTCTTCCTTCTCTCTCTAAAATCCGGCCTTCTTATCTCAATAATAGAAGATAAGTCTAGAAAATCCTAGATATAGATAGTTAGGTGTGGACTTTGGCCCTTTGACATAATTAGTCCCTCAAGTGTCATTCCTTCTATTTTAACCACAACTAACTTATAACACATAATTAATCACTTGGCAACTTAGGTCCTTCTAGTTTATACATCACATTCTATATTACTACATTAGTCATACTTTAACTATTAATTTGACCATCGGGTTTGACTTCCACGTAACTTTGTTGACCAACCAATTACATCCAAACTTAACATATTTCATCTAGGGTGGGGCCTACTCGTAACCGGGATACGGGTCTAACAGTGTTCGCCTGGTATTTCATTTGAAAGGAAATAACTCCTTGCGCCAAGTTAAGCACCTGGTAGTCTCGAATGAGACTTTTGCTAGGGGTTCTAAAGTGCTACCATAGTGTTCTAGCTGCTACTATTTCCTATGGTTGACTGCCAACATTTTCATCACAAGACTTTCAATATCATCTAACCATCTTATTACCATAAAAATGGATAAGTCATGACCCATAAAAGTCAACATATCCTATTCGACCCATTTAGCATAACTAATATCTTTCTTTCAGGTTTCTAAATCGACGGTTCCTAAATAGTTTAATTCGACATAAATCCAACCATTTCAATAACCTTCTATTCGATTCTGACTTGGCATTTTCACAAACACCTTACGTGCATAATTTTGAATCACGATACGGCTAAACAAATCTTTTAACACAACCTCAAACAAGATCACTTCACATTTTTACTCAAGTGTTCCTAAATATTTTAACTCAACAATAACCAAAACAATTTCACTAACCACAAGTAATCTCCTATTCGACCTATCTTCTAACTAACGATTTTTAAAGAAAAATATAACAACTAAAGATCAATGATTAACCTGAATAATTTGTGGGTGTTCGAACCTTACAACAAACCCTCTAATCCGAATCCAAAAGCTCCAAGAATCAACAACAGCCTCCAATTCGAATCACGACCTCAACCTGGATCTTGAGAACTTCTCATATTTTTGGTATGTTTGATAATGGTGTGCTCCGAATAATCCTCAGGAGGTGTAGATTTATGGAGAATACCGGAGTTAGACTCCATATTGATTTCGGATTGTGGGAAAACCAACTATGCCTAATTGGAGTAAGGTCTCTATTTAAGTCTCCTATCCCTAAATAATCTCGTGAGTGAAAGAGATGGGTAGTCCTTAGTCAAAGCTAATATATGGTAGGTGTGTGTGATGATAGTGACGGCTCGATGGTTGTTTTTGGGAGAAGTGGTGAGCGACAAAAAAATGAGGGAGAGAGGGAAGAGTAGGGTGCAGTGAAGAAGAAAAATAAATAAAAAGAAAGAGGGATAGTGGGTTGGGGTGGTATTTAATTTAAGTTAGATATGTATTTTCATTTTTATGTGTATCTGAAAAATGTAAATTGTAGGTAAAGCTTGATGTTGTATTATAAAGGTAGTTAAGTATTTTAAGGGTAGGGTGGGTGAGTCAAGTACCCGAGTCCATAAATATTTTTCTAACATTTCATGACTTTCTTTTTGTTACTGTTTTTAAATTATTAGACCTATGCCATACTATCACGGTGTCGGAACGCGTGCGGTTCTAGTAAAAAATGGAACGTGAGTTTTGTCACATTGTTTGTTTGGCAATATCATTAGTTGTTTCTCAGTTTAAACAGAGCAAAACTTTAAATGCGAAGATGAATAAAATGACTTGAATAAAACTTCATAATTGATTACTTCGAATTTACAGGAGATTAATGACTTGAAAATTTCGGGTTATTACAGTACATACCCCTAATTCTGAATTCCGTCCCAGAATTCTTAGTTCGTGGTAGTGGTCGGTGTTGTCTCGGCGAAAAGGTGTGGATATTTGGCACGAATTCGGTCTTCACGTTCCCACGTGTACTCTGGTCCTCTATTAGAGTTCCATCGAACCTTGACGATGGGAATGCGGCTTAGTTTTAATTGCTTCACATCTCGGTCCATGATTTTTACTGGCTCTTCTATAAAGTTGAGCTTCTCGTCGAGCCGTAGTTCTTTGAATGGAATGATAAGGGTTTCATCTGATAAGCACTTTTTCAGGTTTGATACGTGAAAGGTATTGTGTACTCTGCTGAGCTCCTCAGGGAGTTCAAGTTTGTACGCTACTGGACCAACCCTTTCTAGGATCTTGAATGGTCCGACGTATCTAGGATTTAACTTTCCACGCTTCCCAAATCTAATCATTCCTTTCCAAGGGGATACCTTCAACATGACTCTATCCCCAACTTGAAACTCCATGGGTTTTCGTCTCACATCAGCATAGCTCTTTTGTCGGTCACGGGCAGCTTGCAAGCTTTGCCTGATCTGTACAATTTTCTCGGTTGTTTCGTGGATAAGCTCGGGTCCTGTGAGCTGAACATCTCCAACCTCTGCCCAACAAACCGGTGATCGGCACTTTCGACCATAAAGTGCTTCAAATGGCGCTGCCTTGATGCTAGTGTGGTAACTGTTGTTGTAGGAAAACTCTGCTAATGGTAAGTGCTTATCCCAACCTTTCCCGAAATCGATCACACATGCTCGTAGCATGTCCTCCAAGGTTTGGATAGTTCTCTCACTTTGGCCATCAGTCTGCGGGTGATAGGCGGTGCTCATATCTAATCGGGTATTCAAAGCTTTCTGCAATGACCGCCAGAAGTTTGAGGTGAAACGGCTATCTCGATCCGAGATGATGGAAACCGGCACTCTATGCAATGAGACTATTTCCTTCATATATAATCGTGCAAGGGTGTCCATATTGTCAGTTTCTTTGATTGCCAACAAGTGCGCGGATTTAGTGAGACGATCAACAATGACCCAAATGGTGTCAAGTCCACCCGATGTCTTAGGTAACTTTGTGATGAAGTCCATTGTAATCCTCTCCCATTTCCACATTGGAAGTTCGGGTTGTATCAACAAACCAATGGCTTTTGATACTCAGCTTTTACCCTTGAACATGTCAAACATTTCCCGACATACTCAGCGATGTCGGCTTTCATGTTTGGCCACCAATAAAGTTTCTTGAGATCCTGATACATCTTATCAGAACCCGGGTGAATAGAATATTTAGATTTGTGAGACTCGTGCATGATAAGGTCACGTATTCCTCCATAGAGTGGAATCCAACTTCGGTCCTTGAAAAACAATCTCCCGTCTGATTTCCTCACAAAGCCATTCTCATTTTCCGGCATACCATAGATCTTCTCTTTTGGTCTGTTCTCTTCTTTAAGAGCTTCGGTCTGAGCCTCAAGGATCTTCGATGGAAGTGGTGATCTAATTGTCATTCCCAAAGATCTAACTTTGAGGGGTTTAATCCGTTCCTTTCGACTTAAGGCATCTGCCATGACATTTGCCTTTCCAGGATGATAACGAATTTCACAATCATAGTCACTGAGTAACTCCAACCATCGGCGTTGTCTCATGTTCAATTCTTTCTGATCTAGAATGTGTTGGAGACTTTTGTGATCTGTAAACACCGTGCACCTTGTGCCATACAAGTAGTGTCTCCACATCTTGAGAGCAAATACCACTACTCCCAATTCAAGATCATGGATGGTGTAGTTCTTCTCGTGAGTTTTGAGCTATCAGGAAACATATGCGATAACTTTACTCCTTTGCATTAACACAGCGCCTAAGCCCTGGTACGATGCATCGCAGTATACCACAAAGTCTTCACTTCCTTCGGGTAGTGCTAAGATCGGAGCTTCACAAAGCTTCTGTTTCAAAAGTTGGAACGACGTCTCTTGCTCTTCTCCCCAGTCAAAATTCTTCTTCTTTTGCGTCAATTCCGTCAAAGGTTTGGCGATCTTAGAGAAACCCTCGATGAATCTTCGGTAGTACCCAGCAAGACCTAAAAATTGTCGTATCTCCGTGGGGTTGGTAGGAGATGCCCAATTCTTAACAGCTTCGATTTTTGCTTGGTCCACGTGAATACCTTTGCTATCGATCACATGCCCAAGAAATTACACTTTCTCAATCCAAAAATCACACTTGGAAAATTTGGCATACAATTTCTCCTCTTTGAGCAGTTCCAGGATAGTTCTCAAGTGGCTTGCGTGTTCTTCTTTGTTACGGGAGTAGATGAGGATATCATCGATGAACACAATTACGAACTTGTCCAGATAAGGCTTACACACTCGGTTCATTAAGTCCATAAACACAGCTGGCGCGTTAGTTAGACCAAATGGCATCACTTGGAATTCGTAGTGGCCATATCGTGTCCTGAAAGCTGTCTTAGGAATGTCTTCTTCTCTAACCCTCAGTTGATGATAACCTGACCTTAGATCAATCTTCGAGTAGACACTTGATCCTTGCAGTTGGTTGAACAGGTCGTCGATTCTAGGTAATGCATATCGATTCTTCACTGTGAGTTTGTTCAACTCATGATAATCAATACACATCTGAAAAGACCCGTCTTTCTTCTTAACAAACAACACCGGAGCTCCCCAAGGCGAAGAACTCGGACGAATGAATCCTTTATCCGACAATTCTTGTAGTTGCTCAGATAATTCTTTCATTTCGGATGGCGCCAACCTATATGGTGCTCGCGCCACGGGTGCTGCTCCCGGCACTAATTCAATCTGGAATTCCACTTGGCGGACTGGTGGGAGACCAGGCAATTCCTCGGGAAATACTTCAGGAAAGTTCTTAACTACAGGCACATCTTCAAGTCGCTTCTCCTCCGACTTCTTTTCTGTCACTTGTGCCAAAAAGGCGTGACACCCTCTATCGATATACTTCACAGTCTTGACGTATGATATGATGCTAAGCCGAGTCTTACTTCGTTCTCCACGTACAATTAGGGTTTCACCTTGAAAAGGTATGTGAACGACCTTCTCATCACAGATGATTCTAGCATGGTTCTTGGATAGCCAATCCATGCCGATGACCACGTCGAAGCTACCAAGCTTAATAGGCATGAGGTCTATGTCGAAAGGTTGGTCGAGTAGGAGTAAGGTGCAACTTCGGATTATGGTGTTAGTGCCTACAAGTTTGCCGTCGGCTAGTTCGATCTCGTAAGTAGTGTCTAGTTTGGTTGGGGTGATGTCAAGTAGGGATGCAAATGAAGTAGACACAAAACTTTTATCGGCTCCCGAATCAAATAAAACTTTAGAAAGATGGTTGTTAAGTGGAAACGTACCCGTGACTACGTCTGGGTCTTGCTGATCATTCACTTCTCCCATCACATAAACTCGCCCACGAGCATTGTTGTTCTGGTTGGCAGTCTGGTTTGGGCACTAGTTCTTGTAGTGCCCCTTTTTAACCACATCCATGGCACACCACGGCCACTGGTTGCAAGTTGGCGCCTGTGGCCTTGCAGTCTTGAGTCTTGTGGCCGACTTTCTGGCATTTCCCACATTTAACAAAGCAGGGCCATTGTGATGCAGCCTACATCGGTTACACATAGGAGCGGGTCCAGCGTAGCCCCCAGTTCCAGTGGGTGTGGCAATGTAAGCCCTGGAAGCTTCCTGCCGGCGGTTCTGTTGGTTGTGATGGTGGTTTCGGTTTTGTTGGTAGTTTTGATTGTTGTTGCGGTTGTAGTTGTTGTTGTTGTGTTGTGATGAGAGCTGTTTTGTGATTGCCCCTGTGATCATCAAATTTCCGTTTGTGATCGTTGCTTCCTTGAGTCTGACTGCGTTTGATCTCCCTCTCCATTAACTTCTGAGCAGTTTCCATAGCCTCTTCTAGTGTCTGAGGTTTGGATACAGTGACATTGCCTTCTATGCTCCTAGGCAACCCTTCAACATACCTTTCTAGCGTTTTCTCAAAGTCTGGCACTTTGGTTGGGCATAGTAGAGCAAGTTCTTGGAACCTTCGATCATAAGTCCTGATATCATTTCCCTTCACCACTAGGCGATCAAACTCATCCTCCAGCTTCCTGATTTCAGTAAGCGGGCAATATTTTTTCAACATTCTTCGCTTGAAGTTGGCCCAAGTGATTTGGTAGGCTTCCTCTAGACCTTTATTCTGAGCGGTAGAGTTCCACCAAGATAAAGCATCTTCCAGTAGAGTCCCTGTAGCAAACGAGACCTTGCAGTCCTCAGAACATCCGCTTTTTAGAAACACAGTCTCAGAACGCTCAAACCATCGAGCAAGTTCAGTCACTCCTTCAGTGCCCTTAAAGTAGGTTGGCTTGCAAGCCATGAAGTCCTTGTAAGTACAATTGCGAGCCACAGATGTCTCGCCTTCTCCAGCTGGCCTGTTGATGCTACTGGAACGTGCCATAGCCGCCGCTTGCTCTCCCAGTGCCGCAACAACACTATCGGCGATCAACTTTCGGATAGCAGCTGGGGTCATGGTGGGTGCGGGGGTTGTTGTCGTTGTTGCCTTTCTACGAGGAGCCATATTTCTATAAATATCACAATTGCACACTTTAGAAATCATAACCAAGTGAGATATCGTATAATAGTCGAACACATACATCATCATAAGCAAAACTATATCAATCATAAATAATCATCACGACATGTCTGAATACAATCACAACACACATGGAATTTATAATGAATCATAATATGGCGATGTATAAAAGAGAATCACAGCACACGAACAAAAGCAACCATAGTAACATAGATTAGTACCAGTACATAGTAATCATAACCAACAATAAAGTTTTAATAATTTGCTACATTGTTTCCCAAAAACAACACAATACAAGATTATTAATGCCACGCAGGGCAAGCTAAGATGTCACTACTACAATAGCACATAGATAGTCTATGAAGTACTAGGTGCATCCCCTGGTCCATGCTGTAATCCTCTGACTATCTCGGTCAGCTCCTCCATCCTCCGATCATCTAAGAAACGTCTCTGGAATACCTGGTTTAAACTCAACTGGGCAGCCAACATAGCCTCTAAGGCGGAAATCCTCTGACTCTGGGTCCTTTCTGTATCCCTGGCCACCCGTAAAGCTCTCTCAACATCTCTTACTCTATCCTGTAATCCCTGGACTACCCCCTGGGCTACAGTCTGTGTATGCTCGAAGGTATCAACTCTGAAACTCATATCGGAGATCTCTCGTCTTCTGATAGACATCCTCCTGAACAATACACTGAGGTCTTGGTCATAAGAATCAAAACGACCGGCTGGTAACTCATCGAGATACTCGGAGTGAAGCTCTACTCTCCTAGCCAGCGAGTCCAACTGGGTCTGCATCTGAGTAACCACATTCGTCTCTATACCCTCTGGCAGTGTCCCTGGGTATGGAGTGTCCGAAGACTCGAATGATGATAAGTGAGGCATGTAGTCCGAGCTCTCCATATTGGTATTGTGGTTGTCTATACATGGTATATCTCTCCATACCATGTCATCCTCTGTATCCGTTTGAGTTCTTCTTGAACTCTGACCAACCTCGAATGTACTGGGCACATCCTCCAACACCTCGCTATTCTGCGGCATGACGGCTCTCTCCGACAGTGGTAAGTGGACAAGTGAGTGTGGGAGTAAGGGTACGGATGATACCGAGTCGGGTAACGTGAGCATGGGTTCCGTGATGTCGGGCTTTGGGCATGGGGAGACTGAGACGTTAGCATATAGGAATCATCTGAGTGCGGTATGATCTGGATAACTAAGGAAGTGCGAATAGTACAAGGGATGGTTTCGGTAGGGTATGATGAATAAGAAGACATGGTACTGTAATATCCCAATAATAATAAGTGTAAGTTATTTAGTAATAATAATAATAATAAGTGTAAGTTATTTAGTAATAATAATAATATGCATTAGTTATAATAACATTTGTAAGTGATAAAATTTATTTGTCATGCATAATCTGCCAAGCAAATCTCAATGCAAAAGTTCGTAAAGTGTTTAACATTCGTTCGTTATGCATAATCTGCCAAGCAAATCTCAATGCATGTGTTAGTAAAGTGTTGGCACGGAGGGCGTAAGGTAGTAAAGTGTAAATTGTTCGTTTTTGAAAATGTGGTTATAGTCCAGTGTTTTGAAAATCACTTGGTTCTCTATAACCATGGCTCTGATGCCAATCTGTAACACCCCCAAAATCGTAACGAAGCAGCGGAAGTCTAATTTGGGGTATTACATTTTAGATCATAGTCACAATTATAGAAAACGACTCGAAAGAGACGTTTTGGGAAAATTTAGTTATCATTCATCAAATAAAATCAGAGTTTGCAACAACGATGTCATAACATTTGATAGTACAAAAATGAAAATGTTTAAGATGAATGAAAAACATTATTTTTGGACATCGTCCAAAGGGGCCCTTGTCCACTCCGTGCCATTTAGTTTCTTTAGATACCTGAGATAAACATGCTAAAAAGGTCAACACAAAGGTTGAGTGAATCCATAGTGTTTAATTTGTAATAGTTTGAACACAAGCCAGATAGTAGTAAAAAAAAATCAATGATATCACGGTGTAACATATATATTGCCCTAAGCCTCATGACACGCAAACCTTAACATTGGTATGTAATATAAATAGCCCACATCATAAAATGATGTAGGTGATAATGCCCTCGCTGTAGGAGTTTTGCCAGACTCTTGATTCGAATAAAGTGCATTTGTCTATCAATCCGGCTAACACTATGGCTATCTATCCGGCTAGTACAAATGGGTCGTCAACTTCCAATAGATCTATTCACTGAATTCGCGTTCACTCGCAAGTGATTAATGGTTCATGATATGAGGGACTTTTTGGCAGGGTGGTAACTTAGGCAATATTAACTTAGCAATATCAATCAGGATAGCATACAGAAAATACTTGTGTTCAGATTTATAGCATGTATCTCCCCACGGATTTGAAAACATAGTAAAAGTGGGACTATGAACTCACCTTTGTGTAATAGTAGTCTGAAATGCAATCGAGTCAAATAGTAGATGGTAGTTCCTACGCGTGACCTAGATTAGTATGGCATAATTTAGTTTTCAGTTCTTATTTAAGACTTGAAGAACGTAGTTAAGTTTAAAAGTTTTCAAAACATTTATGTTATCGTGGCTCGTGTTAACCATTTACTTTACGGCGTAAATATCGTTGACGTATAATGGTTTTTATTATTTCGTTTAGTCGTTTTCGTCATAGTTTCAATAACTACTATACAACATAACAAGTGGCGTCGTTAATTTTTATTCGAAATGGTCTACATATTTTCGTTTAATCCTGACAACAACTTAACAATTTAAATGTTCCAAATTATTAATTGGACTATTTTCTATGGGCTTTCCAGTGAGCCTGTGGGCTCACGTGTGGGCTTCTAAGGCTACTGCGAAGCAATAATTCATGAGGGGTTTATGGGTTTTACTCTAGCCCATTCCTTAATTGTTATCTATGTTTTATATTTCTTAAGGTGGGCTCTAAGTGGGCTTGTTTTGTGGCCTGTGTTCGCCTAGTATTTCATTTGAAAGGAAACAACTCCTTGCGCCAAGTTAAGCACCTGGTAGTCTCGAATGAGACTTTTGCTAGGGGTTCTAAAGTGCTACCATAGTGTTCTAGCTGCTACTGTTTCCTATGGTTCGACTACCAACATTTTCATCACAAGACTTTCAATATCATCTAACCATCTTATTACCATAAAAATGGATAAGTCATGACCCATAAAAGTCAACATATCCTATTCGACCCATTTAGCATAACTAATATCTTTCTTTCAGGTTTCTAATTCGACGATTCCTAAATAGTTTAATTCGACATAAATCCAACCATTTCAATAACATTCTATTCGATTCTGACTTGGCATTTTCACAAACACCTTACGTGCATAATTTTGAATCACGATACGGCTAAACAAATCTTTTAACACAACCTCAAACAAGATCACTTCACATTTTTACTCAAGTGTTCCTAAATATTTTAACTCAACAATAACCAAAACAATTTCACTAACCACAAGTAATATCCTATTCGACCTATCTTCTAACTAACGATTTTTAAAGAAAAATATAACAACTAAAGATCAATGATTAACCTGAATAATTTGTGGGTGTTCGAACCTTACAACAAACCCTCCAATCCGAATCCAAAAGCTCCAAGAATCAACCACAGCCTCCAATTCGAATCACGACCTCAACCTGGATCTTGAGAACTTCTCAGATTTTTGGTATGTTTGATAATGGTGTGATCCGAATAATCCTCAGGAGGTGTAGATTTATGGAGAATACCGGAGTTAGACTCCATATTGATTTTGGATTGTGGGAAAACCAACTATGCCTAATTGGAGTAAGGTCTCTATTTCAGTCTCCTATCCCTAAATAATCTCGTGAGTGAAAGAGATGGGTAGACCTTAGTCAAAACTAATATATGGTAGGTGTGTGTGATGATAGTGACGGTGTAAAACCCAAAATTTAACATAATCCGAAATGACTAAAATGCCCCTAAGTTTAAACTTTTAAGAACTTATGAGATACGCTATAAATTAAAACTTGAATGGTATAACATGTTATGACTTGAAACCATATAATATGAACGCATAATCTAAAGTATGATATGAATTTATGTATGAACCTCATAATATAAAGTATGGCATGTTTAATAAGTTCCTTGTAGGCCAAATAAATTAAAACTTGTGCACAACTTAATTAATTGAAGATAAGTATAGAATTTGGTTATTATGGAAAGTGATAAACTGATGTGCGTGGTTTTGTAACCTTACAACAGGTTTTACCTCTCGAGGGATCTCAAGAGGCTTACAACCCCACCAGGCAGTGTACCTGACCGATGTAGTATAGTGTAGTGGTAAGTACGGGGGATTGATCGTTCTCCACAGGGAATAGTGTTCGTTAGGTATGAAAGGCTACTCTAATTAGGTCTAAGGGTTGAGGAAGATTCTTTTTATGTTTTTTATAGTTTTTATGAAAGCAAGTAAAATCTCGGTTTTTGAAGGAGTGGGCGGAATTAGTTGCTAGTCAACTAACCCAAATTACTACAAATGCAAATAAAATAAAATAACAAAAATGAAAAGTGGTGAGAAACTTATGTGTAGAGAAATGTGTTTACTTAGATTTCCTTACTCCCTAACTATCTTTTACCGGTTAATTAGTGTGTATTAGTTGCGTGGATGACGGGTGTATTCCTTAATACCATTCGTGGGGTGGCGTACTTACTTCCCCAACTCTACAAGCTCCTACTTCACTCCTATGTCGAGCCGGCTAGGAAGCTCCTAACATGGGATCACTAGAATTCGCTTGTGCATTAAATACAACCATAAAAACCTTTAGTACGCGTTTGGTTCATGTTTCTTAAGACGTTCAAGCAAGTTACCGAATAGGAAGTTAGCCAGTTTTCTTAAGCCTAACATAGATAAACAATCATCCAATACAACTAACAACACACTAACAACCAATAATCAATAGCTAGGTTTCATTAGATCTAAGCAAACACAAGATAAAATTAGCCTAACATGTTAAACAAAAGACAAGCATAAGATAGAATCAAACAACACATAGACATATTGAATGATTAATTGATAACTTATCTTTCAATGAAACATGGAAGATCTCAAGGCAAAAAGCCCTGAAAAAGTAGCTAAAATCGTCTTAGGGTTTTATCCCAAAATTCCACACACTAAGCTCTCTCTTAATGACAAAAGATTAGAAAACTATATATAGATTTTTGGATCTGACGGCGTCACCTTATGCATTGTGACGCCGTCACCTCGCCGCTTTTAGGGTTCCCGGGTGACCTTCTTGACGCCGTCCCTCTTTAGCTCTTCAAAAATCCATTCTGGCTTATCAAGGCTTGACGCCGTCTAACCCTGAACGTGACGCCGTCCCCTTATGATTTAAGCCGTGACGCCCTTGATTTAGTTAAAGCGTGACGCCGTCAGAATTCTCATGCTAACTCACTGGCCCGTCATGAGTAAATTTCACATCCAACTTTTCTTGCCAAGGCATGACGCCGTCCCATGTTAATTGTGACGCCGTCAAGAGTAACTTTTAGCCGATTCTTGAGACTTTGCCGTTTTCTTCACTTTAATGCTCCAAAAACGTCCAAAATGCCTCCTTTTCCAGATTTCTCCTCAAAAGTACCTAAAATGACAAAAGGAACGATTTAGGGCAATATTTGATCAAATAAATACGATTTCGGGCTTAAATGACCCCTTAAAAGCGGTACACTTTTCGCCTCATCAAATACCCTTACACTTGAGATTTGCTTGTCCTCAAGCAAATGCGCTTTTATTCTAATCAAAATACAAGTTAGGGGTCATTTAATGCAAACATAAAAGTAATTACAACAAATAATCGTTCCACTTCAATCATAATAAGCACGGAGATTACATACTAGCACCTCACAAGTAGTGTTTAGATACTCACATCTCTCAAGTGTCATCAAAATAAATCTCATAAATGAAAACGGAAAATATCTCTCACTACCTGTCATAGCAAATAGATTACCATAGGCTTGGGAAAGGATCGAAAACCTCCTCCACTAGGCGTAAGCACCTAAGATAAACTATCAAAGAGGGCTTTTAAATGGGTTATAACGTTAGGTGTAGGGAAAAGGAGAACACGGTTTTGTTGGATAAAGGATGTTTTACTGGTGGCTAGTTAAAGATCTTGATCAATTACATGTACTATACAATGTTGCTAAGCCAAGACTAGACTTGATCTTAAGCTAAAAACGAAATAACAAAATAACAAAAAATATAAAACAAACATAAAATGAAACGGGATGGTAGTCCGTATGTTTTTTTCTATTTTTCATTTTCTCATTTTTTTGTATTTTTCTTGATTTTTTTCGATTTTTTTTTTTTTTTTTTTTTTTTTTTTTTTTTTTTTTTTTTTTTGCATACACTTTTACCCTACCATCCAAAATAATACATCATAGGGGCATTGCATTCCCCTTACACTTGAATTTTTACATAACTTTACAAATAACTATTCTAATGACTCGAATTAAGATAATTGAAAAACTTGGAGTACTTTTTAAAATATTTAGCACATATGGGGGTAATAAATGATGTTCTTCCCCATTACTCCATTATACTAGTACTTTACCCATGAGTCCCAATCGTCCCAAAACAATATGTACAAGGATATGACTCGACTTAGCAACCATGTAATCAATTAGATAATTAACTTGGGTTTAAACAAATGTTGTAACAATAATGCACTAAAGATGAGTGCATACAAGGTAGGCTAAGGCGATTTGGGTGTACATTTTAGTGGGGTGTAACAAATTCTTCCTTTAAGTAAAATGCTTAAAGGTCGAAACGAAAAGATAGGCTCTGAGGGGTGTACTAGGGGTATCGTGTACTAAAAATGAGTACAACGCAAAGGGTGTGGGAGAATTACTTGACCAATGTAGCCAATGTAATTATAACAAAAACACAGGTGTAAAACAATGGGTTAATCCTAATGCCTCTTATCATGTAGTAAATCTAACTACACGAATGTAGTCTCACTTGTGGCCTTGGAATGGTCCTAACGCAAGTTCTAGAATCTAAGTGCTACCGGTACACACATCATAGCATAAATGCTTTTCCTACCAATTCTAGGGGCGAACCTCACATATTTGGGGTGGAAAATTTTTTAGTGGTACGGTTTTTGTGCTAGTCATATAACTCCTATCCGTGAGACGCTCATTATAACTAAAGTTTCACTCCTATATGTTGTAAAAAATTTTAAATTTGGCACTAAAATTACCCTAATCAAGTATTTCTCTCAGTTTTATTACACATCTATTATTAAACAAACAAAAATCAAGCGCAATTGCATTCTCTAAAATCGTACTTTTACCCTCCCCTTACACTTAAGATGAACATTGTCCCCAATGTTCAAATAACAAGATGTAAAAGCATAAAGTAAAAGAATGAAATCAAATACTCCCCTGATTCGCTCGTTGGATAGTGAAATCACACGGTTAAATCTTCCTCCAAAGAGAGTGTTGAAGCTCCATGACTAATGCATCGCCATAAGCTTGATTCCATAAACATCTCCTTGTCCAAAATAACCTGTTAAACCTGAGAAAACAAACACGAAAACCTGCATAACATCGGCGGGATAAAATCTATATATAAGGATATAATGCTTGTGGAATGATAATTTTGCAGATTCCTGGAGATTATAAGTTGGAGATTTTAATAAAAACTTTTTATGAAAACAAAACTTTCAAAAATTTCTGGAAATTAAATCTGACGCCGTCAGGTTATAACCCCTGACGCCGTCAGAAATGACCTGACAAAAATTTTCATTTTAAGTTTCCGGAAAATTTCTGGAAAAACCTTTACCTTACTTCCTGGAAATCCTGAAAAACATCACTATGACTCGATACAAGCATTTGACTCAAACAAATACTAATATGTATGCTAATTTATTATTATTACGATTCATGTTCATTTGTGTTCTAATAAACCGATTTAGATTTTCCTTACACTTATCTTTTGCAAAATACCTTTATATGTAGTTAAGACGAAGTTAAAAACAAAATAAAGCATTTTCACAATTTAGTTTTTAACATGAATCAATAATAATAAAAATTAAACACACATACGGGAAATAAAATCAAACAAGCAAATAAATAAACACACAAAGCAAATAAAACAAATAAAGCTTGGGTTGCCTCCCAAGAAGCGCTTGTTTTTGTTCGAGTCATGAGCCTGACTCTACCCTTATTTAATGGATAAAGGAGAGGTTTTCCCTACACTTAGGATTAAGTGCGGGTGATAGTAGCGATACACACCAGCTCGGTAGGAGTATGCCACGTGAGGAAAGAGTGGTGGATGAATTATATGCTCAAAGGGGTGTGCTCCTTTCATCATAACCTTGCCTAGTTCACTTTGGTCAATGGGTGATTTTGAGTTTCCTCCTAAAAAGGGATCATCTTCTATCAACTTCGAGAGACTCCTAGTTGGGAATCCATCTTGACCTAATAAACCCGGTTTAAACCCATAATGTTTCTTGTGATCAATCATGAATGGGTGATGTAAGTATGTAAGGTCAAGGTTCACTCCTATGTTAGCTTCCTCTCTACAAGGCCTATAGTCTACTACCTTAATCTTAACACTACCCGGACTACATGGTTTGATGGGTGGATCGGGACCTAATTCAATTCCTAAGTTCACATCTAAGGATGGAAAATTAGGTAACGGTTTTGGTTTAGGCTCTGGTTCATCAAAACTAGGAACTTCCATAGGACTAAAAGAAAGGTTGTGATCACTAAAAGCATTCAAACCTATTTCTTCTAGTTGTGTTTGGTCCAAGGGCTCTACCTCTATTGGGGTTCCTATAGTCTCCTCAACTTCTTCTGGGTAAGTCACGGGCGGTGTGTGTGCCTCAAATGATGGTAGGACTTGTGGAGTACTTGGTGGGCTTATGTGACTTACCTCATCATTCCTTGTGTCAAGATCACCTATATCCTCATCATGTGTTTTAGTAGAATTTAAACCTAACATTTTCCCTAATATCTCAAGTGCTTCTCTAGGCATCTCAACTTCTATATCCGAATCATAAGGATCATCCTTAATATTCTGACTACTATATTCAAATTGCCCAAAAGATTCATCATGTGTTTCTTGAGATTCATCGTCATCGATCATAAAACCTAGGTCTTTTTTATCAATATGATCATGTTCGGCTAAATCCTCCATCACATCAAGGTCACCTATGTGTTTGTTTTGTACTATGGCATTACATGACAACCACTTAGGTATCTCAACACTAATGTATTCATCCCCAAACAAACTTGTTTCATGATCCAGGAAATTTATATTCAATTGACTTGTACTAACTTTTTTTGGGTTGTCTACCCTATAATAATATTGGGCACAATCTTCTATGGCATCCCATGCTTCTTCAGCACTTAATTCCCTAAAGTCCCCATTGGCAAAATCCTCAATGCGCATTTGGTCATTTTGGCCAACACGATAGTAAAAGGTTCGGGTTAGGGATGCTAAAGCGAAACTATGATGAGGGAATTTTCGGAGTAAATTTCTAAAACGAGTCCATGCATCATATATGGGTTCATCTCGATATTGTTTGAAATTCGAGATGTCAATAGGGTAGAATGGCCTTTGTGGTTGGTGGTATGGTGGATTCGCGTACTCCATAATGGTGAACGGAAGAGTCAATGGAAATTACGAACAAACACACAAAGAAAAAGATAGACTAAAGAAAACCTAAAAATAAAAATAAAATCTTACTAGAAAGGAATCTAGCAAGTAGACCTATAAAATAAAAATTCAACCTAAACAATAACTATTCCCCGGCAGCGGCGCCAAAAACTTGATGTGCGTGGTTTTGTAACCTTACAACAGGTTTTACCTCTCGAGGGATCTCAAGAGGCTTACAACCCCACCAGGCAGTGTACCTGACCGATGTAGTATAGTGTAGTGGTAAGTACGGGGGATTGATCGTTCTCCACAGGGAATAGTGTTCGTTAGGTATGAAAGGCTACTCTAATTAGGTCTAAGGGTTGAGGAAGATTCTTTTTATGTTTTTTATAGTTTTTATGAAAGCAAGTAAAATCTCGGTTTTTGAAGGAGTGGGCGGAATTAGTTGCTAGTCAACTAACCCAAATTACTACAAATGCAAATAAAATAAAATAACAAAAATGAAAAGTGGTGAGAAACTTATGTGTAGAGAAATGTGTTTACTTAGATTTCCTTACTCCCTAACTATCTTTTACCGGTTAATTAGTGTGTATTAGTTGCGTGGATGACGGGTGTATTCCTTAATACCATTCGTGGGGTGGCGTACTTACTTCCCCAACTCTACAAGCTCCTACTTCACTCCTATGTCGAGCCGGCTAGGAAGCTCCTAACATGGGATCACTAGAATTCGCTTGTGCATTAAATACAACCATAAAAACCTTTAGTACGCGTTTGGTTCATGTTTCTTAAGACGTTCAAGCAAGTTACCGAATAGGAAGTTAGCCAGTTTTCTTAAGCCTAACATAGATAAACAATCATCCAATACAACTAACAACACACTAACAACCAATAATCAATAGCTAGGTTTCATTAGATCTAAGCAAACACAAGATAAAATTAGCCTAACATGTTAAACAAAAGACAAGCATAAGATAGAATCAAACAACACATAGACATATTGAATGATTAATTGATAACTTATCTTTCAATGAAACATGGAAGATCTCAAGGCAAAAAGCCCTGAAAAAGTAGCTAAAATCGTCTTAGGGTTTTATCCCAAAATTCCACACACTAAGCTCTCTCTTAATGACAAAAGATTAGAAAACTATATATAGATTTTTGGATCTGACGGCGTCACCTTATGCATTGTGACGCCGTCACCTCGCCGCTTTTAGGGTTCCCGGGTGACCTTCTTGACGCCGTCCCTCTTTAGCTCTTCAAAAATCCATTCTGGCTTATCAAGGCTTGACGCCGTCTAACCCTGAACGTGACGCCGTCCCCTTATGATTTAAGCCGTGACGCCCTTGATTTAGTTAAAGCGTGACGCCGTCAGAATTCTCATGCTAACTCACTGGCCCGTCATGAGTAAATTTCACATCCAACTTTTCTTGCCAAGGCATGACGCCGTCCCATGTTAATTGTGACGCCGTCAAGAGTAACTTTTAGCCGATTCTTGAGACTTTGCCGTTTTCTTCACTTTAATGCTCCAAAAACGTCCAAAATGCCTCCTTTTCCAGATTTCTCCTCAAAAGTACCTAAAATGACAAAAGGAACGATTTAGGGCAATATTTGATCAAATAAATACGATTTCGGGCTTAAATGACCCCTTAAAAGCGGTACACTTTTCGCCTCATCATAAACCTCTCTTAATTCTCACACATAAATTGGCACAAATTAATCCATCATTTTTCCCCAATCTCGGTACTAAAATACCTCTCAAACCACATTTATCGTTTTAATAAATGACTGAATTAGTGACAACATTCCTTATTTTAACCTTTTAATAAATGATTACCACATCTCCACAATTTGTCCCGTACGTCACCTAAAAACACATAACTTCCATTTGTTCATACGTATAAAACATAACACCACACAAATTTACAATTTGAAATCATATTGTACACGTTTTGGAAATAAGGCAAGTGTATGAGACAATTAAGTCCAGTCAATCAACTCCCAAAAGTCTAGCCATCCCACGTTTATTGTACCTGTCATGAGACCAAAAATTTTATGCCTTCCTTTTTAATTCACATGTCTAAAGATAAATGGGGTTGACAAAATATTTTGCTAAAAAAAAATATTAAGATTGTGTTTTACTAATTTATAGCCAAAACATACGGTTTCCTCCACTTTAAACCCATAATTGCCTCATTCTTCTCATTCACATTATACGGCCCATACTTGCTTCTCCTAAACCGAACCCCAAAATCTGTCAAAGTCCCATCATTTAACGCTCTTAAAATCAAGAATGAAGGAAGCTTTGAAGCCGTGGTGATCGTGAAATTCTCCATGTGTTGTGTTTATTATACGTGGGTCTTTATGGTGGCTAGACACGTTAGGTTTGCTGGTATAAGAAGGGTTATGTTGGGTGATCGTGGTCGAGAATGATGGGTCGAGAGGAAGATTAAACATGAGTAATTGTTTCCTGTCTCGAAGGAGTTTGGATCGTTGTTCAGTAAAGGTCCTTTAGTCATGAGTTTTACCCCGGGTTCGAGAGTGTTCAACCTTTATAAAGGCCTCGAATGGTTTTCTTTCTTATGTCTCGCTACAAGGGTATGATATCCAAACCTTATTCGATTTCCCTTTTGGATTGTTTTCGATTCGATCATATTTATCGTCTTCCGGTCGGCCATATACAAACCGTAATAAACCACATGAAATATCGAAAATAAAACATGATAATCGACTATCTAATGCATGCTTTTCGAATCGATCTCGCATGAAAGCTTGAACATCAATACGTAAGTAAAGCAATATTAAAAGTGCATGGCTTCCTGGTTCATGGTTCGTATATATCTAATGCATGCTTTTCGAATCGATCTCGCATGTGAATTATTATATAACATGTTGTAGTTGCGTCTAAACATGTAAATCTTATCTTTCTGTTTCGTAAATATGGGTCTATGGTGGACATGTGTATAAATAAAATCATAGGGACGTCTACGCTTTCATAACTTGGTTTGTGTCGGGTATTCAGACCGCGTTGATGTCGTGTTTAACAGCTTTTGTATCTGTCTCTAGATCAACCTAAACAAACTCTAAAAGATTTGATTGTTAACGAGGGATACATGTTTTAAAACAACGTGAATTATGGATCGTTTATGTGTTATTTTATGTGGAGGTGGCTCACTAAATTCTGTGCGTGTATGAGTTGATATGGGTCGTATCATGTTTGCAGTATTGTGTGTCTTGTGGGTCCAGTTTGGGTTTCGAATTAGGTGCATGGAAGTTTGGGGTCTCGTTATATTGCATGGGGTGTGTAATGTTGGAGCTTTATGATGGGTCGTGTGCTTGTGGGGCTGTATGACTCACGTTTGTGATTTGTGAGAATGTAAGCCAAAAAAAAAAAAAAAAAAAAAAAAAAAAAAAAAAAAAAAAAAAAACTAAAGTAACATATTTAATCCTACACTTTGAGTATTGTCATGCTAGACACCAAATTTTCTAAAAGGACATATAAGACCCTAAATTATGATATGTGTCATATTAAATCTTTAAGTTAACTTATTTGCGTTTGGAAAATCTAATTTTGGTTAATTATGAATTATTAACCCCAAAGTTACTGAATAAGGAAAGTTACTAAAAATAGAAAGCCGACTAAAATAAGTAATCTGAATTAAATAAGTTTTAATAAGTTAGTCATGAATTCGTGTAGATCCGCTGAAGAAGGAGTTGCTTCCAGTCTTTATGTTTTCTGTTATGTTTGCACTTGCGGTCTAAGGTACAGATATTCTGCCCTTCTTGTAAGGAGCCTTCGTTTCTCTTGACTTCTGATTTTGATTCGTTTAGGATTCCCCAAGCCATTGCTATGTTCCCTTGTATTGTGAACCCTGACTTGAACCTTTGCTTTGAACTCTTGTCTTGATCATTTGTTTTGAACCCTGCCTTGGACCCTGTTATGTTTCCTTGATACTTGTCATGACCTGTTTATAACCTGGTAACCTGAATAATTATGACCTTGTGATACTTGAAGGTTCATAGGATTTTATAACTACTTTTCTAAATTACATATGAAGAGGTTTTGAGAAATTCTTTTAAAGACTTTCATTATGAAAACTGTTTTAAAGGACACTTTTATAAAGACCATTTAAAATGATTACTTTTAGCAAATGGATATGAACCTTCTGGTATTTTGACCTTTTCGACATTGACCTCCTAATAGTGAATCCCTGTATTGATCTCCTGTCCTGAATCCCTGATATGAAACTTGACCTGAGCAACTTGATACTTGATTCTGAGTACCTGATACTTGACACCTGATACTTGATACCCGGGACTTGACACCTGATACTTGATACCTGAGACTTGACACCTGATACTTGATACCTGAGACTTGACACCTGAGACTTGAGACTTGACCTTGACCCACAGTTTGAGACTATGAGCCACCCACTAGGCATGAGGGTTTCATGTCCATGTCATTGATGCACCGATGGCATAACTCTAGGGTAGGAGAGTGATGTCCTATCCCGTCCCCTGTCCTGATTTGATTTGTTACGTAGAGGAAGACCCTGTGGCCTGCGGGGGCGTATGGATGCATCCTAGACATGTCCTGATTTGTTTGTGTTATTTGTATTTCCTGGTGACTGACGAGTGTGTGCGATACACGTCTTTCACAACCCCTGGGAGCTAGCTACTCCAACCCCTGGAGGTATCCCCTCACCCTGTACCTGGTATGCTGAGGTCACCCCTCCATACACCCTGATATATGTGATGTGATTTGATATGTTTTGGGCTCGTAGAGGATTTCTGTTTCCCTGAATCCTTGTAACCTTATGACCTGACACCTGACCTGACATTTGACCTGACTTGATTTGACTTGGGTTGTGGTGGATTACTGGTTATGTTACCCTATGACTTGATACTGGACTTGACTTGATTCGACTTGGGCTGGTGGTGGGTTACGGTTTACTTTACACCTACCTGTTGTAATCCATTTCTTGATAACCCTGTCCCATTCTCTTCCCTACTCCTGTTACATCTTGTAATGTTTCACTTATTTCATTATCCCATATTTCTGCTTTGTCATCGTTATATCTGTTCACTGAGCTCTCGTAGCTCAGCCGCGTTTCTTTTTCCCGCGGCAGGTTTTAGTTGGAGGCTAGGTATGAGCGGAAAGCACCATTGGATTAGAAGACCTTAATAGCTATTGAAGATGACTATAAGATCCTTTATTTAAACTTAGAGACTTTGCATTGTAACCATGTAGTTCATATTTCCTTTGTAACCATTAAATTTTATTGTATTATAAATGTCAAATGCTTGTGTTTGTTTCTGATATGTCACCATAACGTAATACTTCTACCCTTACCGGGTTGGGGTGTTACAATTATGGTATCAAAGCCCAGGCTGCGACTTGTAATACATTTACCCTTGACCTGTGAGGTTTGGACCATTAGGTTTCCACTGTAGGCGCTCATAAGATAACCTGTAAGAATTTGCCTTAGGATTTCCCTATAGGAACTTAAGTTCTGACCAGTGAGGAATGGGTAGATTATAAGCCTTTTGTTTATGTATCATTGCTTCCACATCACTCTGATTCGTGCTTTGCCTTTGGTTAAAGCCTCTTGAGATCCCTCTTGGAAATTGAAAGCTTATGCCTTGCACCACCTAAGTTTTGAAACCTAAATAAATCTTGAAGCCATCGAAAATTTCATAGTAATTGCCTGACACTATTTGATCCTTACCTTCAGATTCCGACTCTGACCTCTGATCCTTTTGTTAATCATCTTGATGCCTCTTCGGACATTCTAAGAATCACCATGGCGATGACGTATTTGATATATTTCGTTATTCATCTCTTACTTTTGATAAGCATCTATGAATCTTCCGACACTATTTGATTTCGTTTTACCCATCTCTGTCCCAATGAGAAGTCTTGTGGTGTTTAACCACGAGTATAAGAATTGTTTCCCTCTTGACTATGACATTTGGTTTTGTTGACCCTGAGACTGTAGACGTACTAGGTAGATTAAGATAGGTTGTTTTACTCAACTCGAGATAAAGTTTGATCATCATGAAGGCATAGTTATGTGGTGCTAGTATTATGACGCCTGATCAACGTGATAATACTTACACCATATACGTGCACTCATTGTGGCCATAGGATATCTTGGGGAGTACCTAAGAAGTTTAGAATTTGATCTCCGTTGGATTATCCGTGATTAGTGAGACTTTAGGTTCATTCTACCTATACGTGTACTCTGTTTTCGTTCATTAGATACCTGGATGAGTTTGGACTCCTGTTTTGCATTCCATTGACCTCAGTTATAAATCTTGAACTCTTTGTAGAGCTCTCTACTATTGATACAGTTAATTTGATCTAAAATCTTGTTCGTATTCCCATTTGAGCGATCCTTTTAAAAGAACCTCCTCAGGCGTAAGAATGTCCATGACGACCTTTTCGACTTGCTACGACTTCGTCTAACTTTGCGACTTCAAATTTCGAGGACGAAATTTTTTTTGTTAGTGGGAAAGAAGTTGTAAAACCCAAAATTTAACATAATCCGAAATGACTAAAATGCCCCTAAGTTTAAACTTTTAAGAACTTATGAGATACGCTATAAATTAAAACTTGAATGGTATAACATGTTATGACTTGAAACCATATAATATGAACGCATAATCTAAAGTATGATATGAATTTATGTATGAACCTCATAATATAAAGTATGGCATGTTTAATAAGTTCCTTGTAGGCCAAATAAATTAAAACTTGTGCACAACTTAATTAATTGAAGATAAGTATAGAATTTGGTTATTATGGAAAGTGATAAACCTCTCTTAATTCTCACACATAAATTGGCACAAATTAATCCATCATTTTTCCCCAATCTCGGTACTAAAATACCTCTCAAACCACATTTATCGTTTTAATAAATGACTAAATTAGTGACAACATTCCTTATTTTAACCTTTTAATAAATGATTACCACATCTCCACAATTTGTCCCGTACGTCACCTAAAAACACATAACTTCCATTTGTTCATACGTACAAAACATAACACCACACAAATTTACAATTTGAAATCATATTGTACACGTTTTGGAAATAAGGCAAGTGTATGAGACAATTAAGTCCAGTCAATCAACTCCCAAAAGTCTAGCCATCCCACGTTTATTGTACCTGTCGTGAGACCAAAAATTTTATGCCTTCCTTTTAAATTCACACGTCTAAAGATAAATGGGGTTGACAAAATATTTTGCTAAAAAAATAATATTAAGATTGTGTTTTACTAATTTATAGCCAAAACATACGGTTTCCTCCATTTTAAACCCATAATTGCCTCATTCTTCTCATTCACATTATACGGCCCATACTTGCTTCTCCTAAACCGAACCCCAAAATCTGTCAAAGTCCCATCATTTAACGCTCTTGAAATCAAGAATGAAGGAAGCTTTGATGCCGTGGTGATCGTGAAATTCTCCATGTGTTGTGTTTATTATGCGTGGGTCTTTATGGTGGCTAGACGCGTTAGGTTTGCTGGTATAAGAAGGGTTATGTTGGGTGATCGTGGTCGAGAATGATGGGTCGAGAGGAAGATTAAACATGAGTAATTGTTTCCTGTCTCGAAGGAGTTTGGATCGTTGTTCGGTAAAGGTCCTTTAGTCATGAGTTTTACCCCGGGTTCGAGAGTGTTCAACCTTTATAAAGGCCTCGAATGGTTTTCTTTCTTATGTCTCGCTACAAGGGTATGATATCCAAACCTTATTCGATTTCCCTTTTGGATTGTTTTCGATTCGATCATATTTATCGTCTTCCGGTCGGCCATATACAAACCGTAATAAACCACATGAAATATCGAAAATAAAACATGATAATCGACTATCTAATGCATGCTTTTTGAATCGATCTCGCATGAAAGCTTGAACATCAATACGTAAGTAAAGCAATATTAAAAGTGCATGGCTTCCTGGTTCATGGTTCGTATATATCTAATGCATGCTTTTCGAATCGATCTCGCATGTGAATTATTATATAACATGTTGTAGTTGCGTCTAAACATGTAAATCTTATCTTTCTGTTTCGTAAATATGGGTCTATGGTGGACATGTGTATAAATAAAATCATAGGGACGTCTACGCTTTCATAACTTGGTTTGTGTCGGGTATTCGGACCGCGTTGATGTCGTGTTTAACAGCTTTTGTATCTGTCTCTAGATCAACCTAAACAAACTCTAAAAGATTTGATTGTTAACGAGGGATACATGTTTTAAAACAACGTGAATTATGGATCGTTTATGTGTTATTTTATGTGGAGGTGGCTCACTAAATTCTGTGCGTGTATGAGTTGATATGGGTCGTATCATGTTTGCAGTATTGTGTGTCTTGTGGGTCCAGTTTGGGTTTCGAATTAGGTGCATGGAAGTTTGGGGTCTCGTTATATTGCATGGGGTGTGTAATGTTGGAGCTTTATGATGGGTCGTGTGCTTGTGGGGCTGTATGACTCACGTTTGTGATTTGTGAGAATGTAAGCCTAAAAAAAAAAAAAAAAAAAAAAAAAAAAAAAAAAAAAAAAAAAAAAAAAACTAAAGTAACATATTTAATCCTACACTTTGAGTATTGTCATGCTAGACACCAAATTTTCTAAAAGGACATATAAGACCCTAAATTATGATATGTGTCATATTAAATCTTTAAGTTAACTTATTTGCGTTTGAAAAATCTAATTTTGGTTAATTATGAATTATTAACCCCAAAGTTACTGAATAAGGAAAGTTACTAAAAATAGAAAGCCGACTAAAATAAGTAATCTGAATTAAATAAGTTTTAATAAGTTAGTCATGAATTCGTGTAGATCCGCTGAAGAAGGAGTTGCTTCCAGTCTTTATGTTTTCTGTTATGTTTGCACTTGCGGTCTAAGGTACAGATATTATGCCCTTCTTGTAAGGAGCCTTCGTTTCTCCTGACTTCTGATTTTGATTCGTTTAGGATTCCCCAAGCCATTGCTATGTTCCCTTGTATTGTGAACCCTGACTTGAACCTTTGCTTTGAACTCTTGTCTTGATCATTTGTTTTGAACCCTGCCTTGGACCCTGTTATGTTTCCTTGATACTTGTCATGACCTGTTTATAACCTGGTAACCTGAATAATTATGACCCTGTGATACTTGAAGGTTCATAGGATTTTATAACTACTTTTCTAAATTACATATGAAGAGGTTTTGAGAAATTCTTTTAAAGACTTTCATTATGAAAACTGTTTTAAAGGACACTTTTATAAAGACCATTTAAAATGATTACTTTTAGCAAATGGATATGAACCTTCTGGTATTTTGACCTTTTTGACATTGACCTCCTGATAGTGAATCCCTGTATTGATCTCCTGTCCTGAATCCCTGATATGAAACTTGACCTGAGCAACTTGATACTTGATTCTGAGTACCTGATACTTGACACCTGATACTTGATACCCGGGACTTGACACCTGATACTTGATACCTAAGACTTGACACCTGATACTTGATACCTGAGACTTGACACCTGAGACTTGAGACTTGACCTTGACCCACAGTTTGAGAATACGAGCCACCCACTAGGCATGAGGGTTTCATGTCCATGTCATTGATGCACCGGTGGCATGACTCTAGGGCAGGAGAGTGATGTCCTGTCCCGTCCCTGTCCTGATTTGATTTGTTACGTAGAGGAAGACCCTGTGGCCTGCGGGGGCGTATGGATGCATCCTAGACATGTCCTGATTTGTTTGTGTTATTTGTATTTCCTGGTGACTGACGAGTGTGTGCGATACACGTCTTTCACAACCCCTAGGAGCTAGCTACTCCAACCCTTGGAGGTATCCCCTCACCCTGTACCTGGTATGATGAGGTCACCCCTCCATACACCCTGATATATGTGATGTGATTTGATATGTTTTGGGCTCGTAGAGGATTTCTGTTTCCCTGAATCCTTGTAACCTTATGACCTGACACTTGACCTGACATTTGACCTGACTTGATTTGACTTGGGTTGTGGTGGATTACTGGTTATGTTACCCTATGACTTGATACTGGACTTGACTTGATTCGACTTGGGCTGGTGGTGGGTTACGGTTTACTTTACACCTACCTGTTGTAATCCATTTCTTGATAACCCTGTCCCATTCTCTTCCCTACTCCTGTTACATCTTGTAATGTTTCACTTATTTCATTATCCCATATTTCTGCTTTGTCATCGTTATATATGTTCACTGAGCTCTCGTAGCTCAGCCGCGTTTCTTTTTCCCGCGGCAGGTTTTAGTTGGAGGCTAGGTATGAGCGGAAAGCACCATTGGATTATAAGACCTTAATAGCTATTGAAGATGACTAGAAGATCCTTTATTTAGACTTAGAGACTTTGCATTGTAACCTTGTAGTTCATATTTCCTTTGTAACCATTAAATTTTATTGTATTATAAATGTCAAATGCTTGTGTTTGTTTCTGATATGTCACCATAACGTAATACTTCTACCCTTACCGGGTTGGGGTGTTACAATTATGGTATCAGAGCCCAGGCTGCGACTTGTAATACATTTACCCTTGACCTGTGAGGTTTGGACCATTAGGTTTCCACTGTAGGCGCTCATAAGATAACCTGTAAGAATTTGCCTTAGGATTTCCCTATAGGAACTTAAGTTCTGACCAGTGAGGAATGGGTAGATTATAAGCCTTTTGTTTAAGTATCATTGCTTCCGCATCACTCTGATTCGTGCTTTGCCTTTGGTTAAAGCCTCTTGAGATCCCTCTTGGAAATTGAAAGCTTATGCCTTGCACCACCTAAGTTTTGAAACCTAAATAAATCTTGAAGCCATCGAAAATTTCATAGTAATTGCCTGACACTATTTGATCCTTACCTTCAGATTCCGACTCTGACCTCTGATCCTTTTGTTAATCATCTTGATGCCTCTTCGGACATTCTAAGAATCACCATGGCGATGACGTATTTGATATATTTCGTTATTCATCTCTTACTTTTGATAAGCATCTATGAATCTTCCGACACTATTTGATTTCGTTTTACCCATCTCTGTCCCAATGAGAAGTCTTGTGGTGTTTAACCACGAGTATAAGAATTGTTTCCCTCTTGACTATGACATTTGGTTTTGTTGACCCTGAGACTGTAGACGTACTAGGTAGATTAAGATAGGTTGTTTTACTCAACTCGAGATAAAGTATGATCATCATGAAGGCATAGTTATGTGGTGCTAGTATTATGACGCCTGATCAACGTGATAATACTTACACCATATACGTGCACTCATTGTGGCCATAGGATATCTTGGGGAGTACCTAAGAAGTTTAGAATTTGATCTCCGTTGGATTATCCGTGATTAGTGAGACTTTAGGTTCATTCTACCTATACGTGTACTCTGTTTTCGTTCATTAGATACCTGGATGAGTTTGGACTCCTGTTTTGCATTCCATTGACCTCAGTTATAAATCTTGAACTCTTTGTAGAGCTCTCTACTATTGATACAGTTAATTTGATCTAAAATCTTGTTCGTATTCCCATTTGAGCGATCCTTTTGGAAGAACCTCCTTAGGCGTAAGAATGTCCGTGACGACCTTTTCGACTTGCTACGACTTCGTCTAACTTTGCGACTTCAAATTTCGAGGACGAAATTTTTTTTGTTAGTGGGAAAGAAGTTGTAAAACCCAAAATTTAACATAATCCAAAATGACTAAAATGCCCCTAAGTTTAAACTTTTAAGAACTTATGAGATACGCTATAAATTAAAACTTGAATGGTATAACATGTTATGACTTGAAACCATATAATATGAACACATAATCTAAAGTATGATATGAATTTATGTATGAACCTCATAATATAAAGTATGGCATGTTTAATAAGTTCCTTGTAGGCCAAATAAATTAAAACTTGTGCACAACTTAATTAATTGAAGATAAGTATAGAATTTGGTTATTATGGAAAGTGATAAACCTCTCTTAATTCTCACACATAAATTGGCACAAATTAATCCATCATTTTTCCCCAATCTCGGTACTAAAATACCTCTCAAACCACATTTATCGTTTTAATAAATGACTAAATTAGTGACAACATTCCTTATTTTAACCTTTTAATAAATGATTACCACATCTCCACAATTTGTCCCGTACGTCACCTAAAAAACACATAACTTCCATTTGTTCATACGTACAAAACATAACACCACACAAATTTACAATTTGAAATCATATTGTACACGTTTTGGAAATAAGGCAAGTGTATGGGACAATTAAGTCCAGTCAATCAACTCCCAAAAGTCTAGCCATCCCACGTTTATTGTACCTGTCATGAGACCAAAAATTTTATGCCTTCCTTTTTAATTCACATGTCTAAAGATAAATGGGGTTGACAAAATATTTTGCTAAAAAAAAATATTAAGATTGTGTTTTACTAATTTATAGCCAAAACATACGGTTTCCTCCACTTTAAACCCATAATTGCCTCATTCTTCTCATTCACATTATACGGCCCATACTTGCTTCTCCTAAACCGAACCCCAAAATCTGTCAAAGTCCCATCATTTAACGCTCTTGAAATCAAGAATGAAGGAAGCTTTGATGCCGTGGTGATCGTGAAATTCTCCATGTGTTGTGTTTATTATGCGTGGGTCTTTATGGTGGCTAGACGCGTTAGGTTTGCTGGTATAAGAAGGGTTATGTTGGGTGATCGTGGTCGAGAATGATGGGTCGAGAGGAAGATTAAACATGAGTAATTGTTTCCTGTCTCGAAGGAGTTTGGATCGTTGTTCGGTAAAGGTCCTTTAGTCATGAGTTTTACCCCGGGTTCGAGAGTGTTCAACCTTTATAAAGGCCTCGAATGGTTTTCTTTCTTATGTCTCGCTACAAGGGTATGATATCCAAACCTTATTCGATTTCCCTTTTGGATTGTTTTCGATTCGATCATATTTATCGTCTTCCGGTCGGCCATATACAAACCGTAATAAACCACATGAAATATCGAAAATAAAACATGATAATCGACTATCTAATGCATGCTTTTCGAATCGATCTCGCATGAAAGCTTGAACATCAATACGTAAGTAAAGCAATATTAAAAGTGCATGGCTTCCTGGTTCATGGTTCGTATATATCTAATGCATGCTTTTCAAATCGATCTCGCATGTGAATTATTATATAACATGTTGTAGTTGCGTCTAAACATGTAAATCTTATCTTTCTGTTTCGTAAATATGGGTCTATGGTGGACATGTGTATAAATAAAATCATAGGGACGTCTACGCTTTCATAACTTGGTTTGTGTCGGGTATTCGGACCGCGTTGATGTCGTGTTTAACAGCTTTTGTATCTGTCTCTAGATCAACCTAAACAAACTCTAAAAGATTTGATTGTTAACGAGGGATACATGTTTTAAAACAACGTGAATTATGGATCGTTTATGTGTTATTTTATGTGGAGGTGGCTCACTAAATTCTGTGCGTGTATGAGTTGATATGGGTCGTATCATGTTTGCAGTATTGTGTGTCTTGTGGGTCCAGTTTGGGTTTCGAATTAGGTGCATGGAAGTTTGGGGTCTCGTTATATTGCATGGGGTGTGTAATGTTGGAGCTTTATGATGGGTCGTGTGCTTGTGGGGCTGTATGACTCACGTTTGTGATTTGTGAGAATGTAAGCCTAAAAAAAAAAAAAAAAAAAAAAAAAAAAAAAAAAAAAAAAAAAACTAAAGTAACATATTTAATCCTACACTTTGAGTATTGTCATGCTAGACACCAAATTTTCTAAAAGGACATATAAGACCCTAAATTATGATATGTGTCATATTAAATCTTTAAGTTAACTTATTTGCGTTTGGAAAATCTAATTTTGGTTAATTATGAATTATTAACCCCAAAGTTACTGAATAAGGAAAGTTACTAAAAATAGAAAGCCGACTAAAATAAGTAATCTGAATTAAATAAGTTTTAATAAGTTAGTCATGAATTCGTGTAGATCCGCTGAAGAAGGAGTTGCTTCCAGTCTTTATGTTTTCTGTTATGTTTGCACTTGCGGTCTAAGGTACAGATATTCTGCCCTTCTTGTAAGGAGCCTTCGTTTCTCTTGACTTCTGATTTTGATTCGTTTAGGATTCCCCAAGCCATTGCTATGTTCCCTTGTATTGTGAACCCTGACTTGAACCTTTGCTTTGAACTCTTGTCTTGATCATTTGTTTTGAACCCTGCCTTGGACCCTGTTATGTTTCCTTGATACTTGTCATGACCTGTTTATAACCTGGTAACCTGAATAATTATGACCCTGTGATACTTGAAGGTTCATAGGATTTTATAACTACTTTTCTAAATTACATATGAAGAGGTTTTGAGAAATTCTTTTAAAGACTTTCATTATGAAAACTGTTTTAAAGGACACTTTTATAAAGACCATTTAAAATGATTACATTTAGCAAATGGATATGAACCTTCTGGTATTTTGACCTTTTTGACATTGACCTCCTGATAGTGAATCCCTGTATTGATCTCCTGTCCTGAATCCCTGATATGAAACTTGACCTGAGCAACTTGATACTTGATTCTGAGTACCTGATACTTGACACCTGATACTTGATACCCGGGACTTGACACCTGATACTTGATACCTGAGACTTGACACCTGATACTTGATACCTGAGACTTGACACCTGAGACTTGAGACTTGACCTTGACCCACAGTTTGAGACTACGAGCCACCCACTAGGCATGAGAGTTTCATGTCCATGTCATTGATGCACCGATGGCATGACTCTAGGGTAGGAGAGTGATGTCCTATCCCATCCCCTGTCCTGATTTGATTTGTTACGTAGAGGAAGACCCTGTGGCCTGCGGGGGCGTATGGATGCATCCTAGACATGTCCTGATTTGTTTGTGTTATTTGTATTTCCTGGTGACTGACGAGTGTGTGCGATACACGTCTTTCACAACCCCTGGGAGCTAGCTACTCCAACCCCTGGAGGTATCCCCTCACCCTGTACCTGGTATGCTGAGGTCACCCCTCCATACACCCTGATATATGTGATGTGATTTGATATGTTTTGGGCTCGTAGAGGATTTCTGTTTCCCTGAATCCTTGTAACCTTATGACCTGACACTTGACCTGACATTTGACCTGACTTGATTTGACTTGGGTTGTGGTGGATTACTGGTTATGTTACCCTATGACTTGATACTGGACTTGACTTGATTCGACTTGGGCTGGTGGTGGGTTACGGTTTACTTTACACCTACCTGTTGTAATCCATTTCTTGATAACCCTGTCCCATTCTCTTCCCTACTCCTGTTACATCTTGTAATGTTTCACTTATTTCATTATCTCATATTTCTGCTTTGTCATCGTTATATCTGTTCACTGAGCTCTCGTAGCTCAGCCGCGTTTCTTTTTCCCGCGGCAGGTTTTAGTTGGAGGCTGGGTATGAGTGGAAAGCACCATTGGATTAGAAGACCTTAATAGCTATTGAAGATGACTAGAAGATCCTTTATTTAGACTTAGAGACTTTGCATTGTAACCTTGTAGTTCATATTTCCTTTGTAACCATTAAATTTTATTGTATTATAAATGTCAAATGCTTGTGTTTGTTTCTGATATGTCACCATAACGTAATACTTCTACCCTTACCGGGTTGGGGTGTTACAGACGGCTCGATGGTTTTTTTCAGGAGAAGTGGTGAGCGACAAAAAAATGAGGGAGAGAGGGAAGAGTAGGGTGCAGTGAAGAAGAAAAAGAAATCAAAAGAAAGAGGGTTAGTGGGTTGGGGTGGTATTTAATTTAAGTTAGATATGTATTTTCATTTTTATGTGTATCTGAAAAATGTAAATTGTAGGTAAAGCTTGATGTTGTATTATAAAGGTAGTTAAGTATTTTAAGAGTAGGGTGGGTGAGTCAAGTACCCGAGTCCATAAATATTTTTCTAACATTTCATGACTTTCTGTTTGTTCCTGTTTTTAAATTATTAGACCTATGCCATACTATCACGGTGTCGGAACGCGTGCGGTTCCAGTAAAAAATGAAACGTGAGTTTTGCCACATTGTTCGTTTGGCAATATCATTAGTTGTTTCTCAGTTTAAACAGAGCAAAACTTTAAATGCGAAGATGAATAAAATGACTTGAATAAAACTTCATAATTGATTACTTCGAATTTACAGGAGATTAATGACTTGAAAATTTCGGGTTATTACACCATATGTGTAAAAAAAAAATCTGAGCCATCTTTTGAACTGCTTATTTAAAACTAGATTATGTTTGAAAGTAATAGCGTAAAATGATACCTCGTTCGTGTAAAACGGTGATGTATTCATCGTAGAACTGCTTATGTTTGAAACTGCTTATGTGAAACTGCTTATGTGAAACTGCTTATTTGAAACTGTTTATGTGAAAAAGCTGCTTATGTGCAACTTCTTCTGTGAAACTGCTTATGTGAAACTGCTTCTGTGAAACTGCTTATGTGAACTGCTTCTGTGTAACTACTTCTGTGTAACTGCTGTTTATGTGAAACTCCTTATGTGAAACTGCTTTTAAGTGAAACTGCTTATTGTGAAACTGGTTATAGTGAAACTGCTTATTGTGAAACTGCTTGTTGTGAAACTGCTTGTTGTGAAACTGCTTTGTGCTAATTTTCAATGGGTGAAACTGCTTGTTGTGAAACTGGTGTTTATAATCAAAAGAAAAAGAATCAAAAGGACTATTGTCCCTTCACGTCCCTTCACATCCCATCCCAAAATGAAACCCGTGAATGCCAAAAACTTGTGAAAACTCTGGACAAATGACTTGGTG
The DNA here is from genome assembly GCA_021014915.2 of Artemisia tridentata subsp. tridentata. NCBI lineage: Eukaryota > Viridiplantae > Streptophyta > Magnoliopsida > Asterales > Asteraceae > Artemisia > Artemisia tridentata. The sequence goes on from CP139507.1 coordinate 406,989,486, forward strand.
TTAAAAAAAACACATAGGCAAAAAAAAAGGAAAAAAAAAAACACTTATACAAAAAACTGAGTGAATATACAAAATAATAATAATAATAATAATAATAATAATAATAATAATAATACTTACACAAAAGTCCTTTTTTTTGCACCATCTGCTCTTATATGTGACTACTTTTTTTGTGTAAGTGCAAAAAAAACTGCTTCAAGTAGAAGAAGAAAAAAAATAAAAATAAATAAAAATAAATAAAATGTATAAACATAATAAGACAAAAAGTACAAACATATGGGGGGTTGTACTTTTGGCAGTGGTAGGGGGTGTTTGTATAGTAGAACATTCTCAATTTATGAGGTTTCGGGAATAAGATAATGAAGAACATTCTCAATTTATGAGGTCATTATTTGATTATTTATAGCATTTGATCTTTTAATTTCAAGTAAATTTACTTTTACGACAAACCGGATTAGTTTAATCGCGTATATAGATTAACGTACATTTAACTCAAACCGACGCTAGACGATGCTTAATCTACACTTGTTATACATTTTGGTTCCTTAAACTTTTGGTTTACGGATAGTCCAACATGTTTATATTACAAGTTAAATTTTAGCTAATATGTATTTTTATAAAATGTAAGTAACCAAAGTTACTTATAAATGTTTTATAAAAATGATTTTAGTTTTATGTAAACTATTTAAATAAACATATTTAAAGGTTTATTTGTTTAGTGAAATGAGTTATTAAACTTTAGGCTCAAAGTTTTACGTATTTTATTTATTTTGTTAAAATGATTTTACGTTTGTTATCGAAAAAAAATTAGAAGATCGTAAAATATAAATAAACGTTTTTATTGTTTATTTGTATTAACAATTATTGATGCAGAATTTTGCAAAACCACTAAGTTTTACAATCCTCCTATTAAGTGTACTTAACCGTTGTAGTGTAGTATAGGTAAATGGATGGCGTGGATGAAACGTAAAAAATCCGGAAAAAAAAAGTTTGTCGAAAGTATATATCAGAGTGCCCGTCTATACACGAGGTTAACAAACTATGTATAGTAATTAAAAAATATCTTGCAATAAACTAAATTTATCAATTTAAATATTGTTTCGTTTAAGTTTATATAAATAATAAATCTGTGAAATAAAATATATATATATATATATATATATATATTATATATATATATATATATTATATATATATATATATATATATATTATGCGAATTTTTGGTTTTTTTTTGAACGGTGACTTTCATTTTTTGGATTAGAGTCGCACCCGCCACCTCGGCAGGCCCTCATCCTCCACATACCCAGACTATGTTTTCTTAACCGGGTCCACGCTGGCGTAGTGAGGATTTTTAACGGCGTCCGCCCGGAAACCGTACCGCCTCCACACGAGTATAATACGCTGGAGTAACGGCCGGATGAAAACCGGGGCCGGCTCGGATTCGAACCTGCGCAACTATTGGCTTACAGGCTCTCATCTTCATTGCCTAATTGCCTAATATCAACAGAGCTTATGGTCCACAAGTGAGGAATTCCCGGTAGGTCACCCATACCGGATCTACTCTCACTCGGGCACGCTTAACTGAATAAGCTTTACCCAGTGGGCCACAACCACTTTGATCCATTTTTTGGTATTTGATTATTTGATACGTCAATTAGTTTTTTTTTATTAAATTAAAATTACAAAAGTTAAAACTTAAATAAACATTGTGATTAAAACAAGTTTAAAAGTATAATAATAATCAAACATAAAGGTAAAATATGAACTGCCTAGTCTTTGACTAAATTAGGCTTGGTCCCACTCATTAATATTCTACCAAAACCAAATATCACAAATTACAATGAAGGTCTATTCTCTTTGTGCGAATAGTAGCATTTAATTAAAAAAAAAAAAAAAATTTGTAGCTTTAACAGCATCCATTGTTTAGTTAAACAACAATAACAATGCCCAATCACGTTACATTTAGGTATGAGAATGTAGGTATTTATACCGGGATGAGTTATCCAAACCCCCAAAAAAAAAAAAAAAAAAAAAAAAAAAAAAAAAACCAACCGCACCCCCTTATTTTTTTGCCTTTTTTTATTTATTTATTTATTTTTATAATTTTGTTTATATCAAAAAACAATAAACCTGAAAGTGCGGAACAGAAAATATAAAGTGTAATAAGTTAAACTCTTAAAACTATCAGAAATACGGAACAAAAACTGACAAAAAACTGTGATATACTGTAAAGAAAAAGGGGACGAAAGGAATAAAGGATAAATCCCCCCTGATATGACATCATAGGGGGTATGTATAGTAGAGCCAATTTATACCATTAACTGATGATTGATTCTAAAAGGTGTTTGCTTAGACCATGTGTAATGGGGCGCTGAACTCCCCAAAAATTCTAAAACCACGCCCCTTCCACGCCCCTCATCCACTAAACACAGGCGCTGAAGGTCCAAAGATCAGTTGGGGCGTTTTTCCTTCCACGCCCGCGCCCCTGTTGACCACCATTTAATCCTTTGACTCTCGTGGCTGATTTGGGGTTAAATTGTTGATTTGTGATTCAGATTTTTAGAGATTTGGGGTTTTTTTCAAACCCTAATTTTTTTTTAGGAAGAAGAAGACGCAGGAATATTCGTAGAGATATGAACTTTTTTTATTTATTATTATTTAACATAAATTTCTATTAGGCCAATGAGTGGGCTATAAAAAATAACTATTAGGCTTAAACAATTTTTTATAAAATTAACAATAAATAAATAATAAAGGTTAATTTTGGTGCATAAAAAAATAAAGGTTAATTTTGGTGATTAAAAAAATAAAAAAAAGAAAAGAATAGGGGTGCCTCATGTCACACCATGCCTCATCTACCATTATACTAAATCTCATAGTAGTTCACACTAGCACATGTCACACCATGCTCCATAGTAAACCATCTACCATTACACATTGTCTTAACGTGCATGATAGAATGCCCATGTTTCTTGAACTTCTTCAATTCAAATTTTGTGGGCCTACCTTTTTTTTTCTTTCTTTTCTTAAATTTATTTTGTTCAGAGAAGCTTGTTTTTTAAAACATAAAATTTACTACTAGTAGTAAAGAAACTTTATCCAAACAGGCTTGTTATAAAAAATATATATATAAGGCTATAAGCAGAGTCAAACAAGCTTAATTGCTTAAATAACCTTGAGAAACCCAAAAATTAGCTTTCCTTTATCAGGGTGATGCTCAGAACTGGAAGACCATTCCAAACACGCCAGAATCTGAAACCTTTCCTTCTTCTATCCTTTGTTTTCTTCCATCTCTCCTATAAGTTTCCTTGCAATTTCTACATATTTCTTCAATCAAATACATAATTTCCGTTAATCATGATCAATGCTAGTAAAACCCCAATTTTTACCCTATTTTGCTCACTTATTTCACAGTAAGTTTCCTTACCCTATATAGAATCATTATTTTACTCTTTACTTCCCAAATTATAAGTCCAACAAAAACAATTTGGTGAAAGAAAACCCATTTAGACATGTTATTGGTGTATGTGTAATGGTTGCTACTTTTTTTAAGCTGTGTGCAATATGAAACGTAGACTTATAATTTGGGACGGAAGTAGTTGTATTCAAACAACCCATTAGACCCGGTAAAATTTGACATATTCACCATTACGCAAGTATTGTTGAATGTAGACCACATTTTTGTTGGAAGTCACCCAAAGGTTGGATTGGGCATATATATTTGACTATAAAATATAAAATAGTACTTAGTCTTGTTGTAATGATCTTTATCTGTGTTGAAAGGTTATTTTTATAGTATAATAATGTCTTGATGAAGTATCCTGGCAATTACAAATTGTTGATTTTTTCGTTTCAGTAGATGTATAATTTTGTTTTCCGAAATATATATACTAGTCGTATTGCTGGTGGTGAAAGAAAGATTTTACAATCATTTGTTTGTGCAAGCCTAAGTTCTACCCGTAGAAAACCTTGCCTTGGTAATTTAGCTTCTTCGGCTAGTGCTTCAAAAGCTACATTGATAATTGATTATATGAGCGTTATTAGCCCTTTAAAATGTGTGTTTGGATGATTACTTGACTCTTACTTTTGTGAAAAAAATTTGTGTGGAAAAGCTAGTGAATAATCAGTTAATCATTAATGCTCAAAGATAAAATAAATCATGAATTTGGTTTTCCGCTTATGCACTTAAAACAAAAACATTTGAGTGCTATTATTCGAGGATTAGCCAACCAGAAGTGAAGGTAGCAATTCAGAAGATGGGGAGAAACAAAGCAGTAGGGCCGGACCAAATCCCCATTGAAGCCTGGAAGTGTCTGGGTGATGAGGGGGTAGGATGGTTGACTTGCCTTTTCAACAAGATCTTCTCCGGTGATAAGATGCCAGAAGAATGGAGACTCAGTGAAGTCATTCCCATTTACAAGAACGATGGGGATGTGCAAGTGTGTAGCAACTATAGGGGCATTAAGCTTCTTAGCCACACCATGAAGCTTTGGGAGAGACTTATCGAGAGAAGATTGAGAAGAGAGACGAGGGTGTCTGAGAACCAATTTGGTTTTATACCAGGGAGGTCATCGATTGAGGCTATCCACCTTCTCAGAAGTCTCATGGAGAAGTATAGAGAAAGACAAAAGGATCTGCATATGGCGTTCCTTGATCTCGAAAAAGCATATGATAGTGTGCCTAGAGAGTTAATTTGGAGAACTCTTATTGATAAAGGAACCCCAAGGAGGTACATCAGAGTCATTAAAGATATGTATGAGGGGGCTAAGACCCGGGTACGGTCCACAGTGGGGATCTCAGAGTTTTTCTCTGTGGGAGTGGGACTCCACCAAGGATCTGCCATTAGCCCGTACCTCTTCGCACTGATTCTTGATGAGTTATCTCGAGGGATTCAAGACGGCATACCGTGGAGCATGATTTTCGCTGATGACATTGTGGTGGTGGCAGAATCGGCGGAAAGGCTAAACATCAGACTTGAGCACTGGAGGGAGGCCCTAGAGGATAATGGTCTCCGAGTGAGCAGAGAGAAGACGGAGTATATGAGATGCGATTTTGGGAGGACCGAGGTAGACCACCACGAGGATACGGATATCTGTATCGGTGACCGGATCCTTCCGCCCAAGGAGTCCTTTAGATATCTGGGATCGATGATCCATAAATCAGGGAGGATAGATGAGGACGTAACCCACCGGATTAGAGTTGGGTGGGCGAGATGGAGGGCGGCGTCGGGAGTCCTTTGTGACAGGAACGTCCCATTAAAGCTAAAGGGTAAATTTTATAAGGTGGCGATTAGACCGGCTATGTTGTACGGGTCGGAGTGCTGGCCTATCTCCAAAGCCCATGCTGAAAGGGTCGAGGTGGCGGAACTGAGAATGCTAAGATGGTCATGCGGTAAGACCTTGATGGACATGATCCCGAACGGAGTTTTCAGAGCTAAGCTCGAGGTCGAGTCTATTATCTCGAAGATGAGAGAAGGAAGGCTAAGGTGGTTCGGGCATGTAAAGAGGAGGCCACAATCAGCACCCGTTAGAAGAGTCGAAGCGCTAGTGGTGGACGGGGTGAGAAGGAGGGGTAAACCCAAACTCAGATGGGAGGATAGACTTAAGCTCGACATGAAGGAGCTACTCTTGTCCGAGGACATGACCTCAGATAGGAAGGCGTGGAGAGATAGAATTAGGGTTTGCGGGTAGCTCAGGCTAGGTGTGTTGGATTTCTTTGCCTTAGCTTTAGGCCCCGTGCGTTGCCCGGCTTTACTTTGCTTAGTTGCTTTGCCTTAGCTTTAGGCCCCGTGCGTTGCCCTGCCTTGCTTTGCTTTGTTCAGTTGCTTTGCCTTAGTTTTATGCCTCGTGCGTTGCCCTGTTGTGCTTTTGTGCTTTTGTTTCCTTAGGTTTGCCTGCCTTGTGTGGTTCTTTGCTCTGTGCTTTTGTGTTTTTGTTCCTTTTTTTGTGTTTGCGTTTTTGGTGTTGCTTGTTTTGCCTGCTCTTTTCCTTCTTGTTGTATGCTTTGCTTTTTTTCTGTTTCTTTCCCTCTCTTGCTCTCTCACGCGCACACATGCACCTGCCGGAGGTCTCCTTGGAAGCAGCCTCTCTACTCCCGGGTTTACCTTGGGGTAGGGGTAGGGTCTGTCTACAGTCTACCTCCCCATACCCTGCTGCGACGAGATTGAGTTTTTTGTTGTTGTTGAATTTGGTTTTCCGCTTATGCACTTAAAACAAAAACATTTGAGTTGCCATGTTTATAAAGACGATATATATATGTTTAATAATTGATTATATGTGCTTAAGGTTTTCTTTGATCATCAATTAATATAAACTCCTTCATTCATGAATATAATTTGTAAATTTCAATGATGTGGTGTTCCATTTGCATAGACAAAAGGTTCACCAAAATATTGGAAATCTTGGGGGGATGTCACATTGGAACATGTTCCCCATATTGTCTTCCCTCTGGTATGGAAATGAGGTGAGGGTGACACCTTCAAGGACTTTAACATCATGAACTAAGGTTTACGAGTGTGGTGGACGTGGACTCATTATTGAAGCTACAAAAGATATGTGCTAATGGTTTTGCATGTTCCCAAAGGCGGCTAGTGTGCCCCTTCGGTCTTGTCTTAATTGTTTCGGACCATGGGATATGGTCCTTTAGTGGTGTGTTGTTCCATCATATCCCTCTGAAAACTCTTGGTTTCTCTCCTAAGCCTTCCATCCTTCGCAGGCTGCAAAGTGCTGAAGTGGGTCCCTCCCTATACGAGTATATGGAATAACCATTGGTAGGATTTGGTCATTTTGGGGTATGCCCCAACATCCAGGTGGATATATTTAACTGCACGGTTTTCTTTATGCGAGGGAAACCCCATCAGTCACCTAGTGACCTGCCATGTAAACCGAGTCTCTACAGACACCCAGCAAGAAGCATGGAGCGCAAATCACCAGCTCTCCACAGTTTTTGGATTATTAATCTGGGACAGGTGCCCCCAAGGGTCTACTGCAGGGTATACTTGATACCTCCTTTAGGAAAATCCTATGTCCTTGCTGCTATGCCACCCCCTTGTCCTTACCGTAGTTCACCGCGTTTGAGGTTTATTTGCATAATTTTGGTGATCAGTATTAGCTTAAAAGGTTCATGCAGAAAGATACATCATCTACTATTAACATACAAAATTAGTATTCATATCACATTATTCACATTTTAAACTATATGATCACATAATAAAGTAGCTTTTTTGATCCCAATACGTGCAGGCTTACTGGATAAAATTAGACTTGCATTCCAAACTCGATCTGCAACAAGTATGGCAACAAACATGGAAAGTTCATCAAAGGTTCCAGAAAATGAAGTTGATCACGTTGATATGCTAAATGCTTCTTTTGATGGTTATGGAGGAGTTATTGTGAACGTTAAAGAGGACATGGATGAAAATGTCTTTATCGTTTTACTTCGAACATCAATATCTCAATGGCGGCAACAGGTAAAATAAAAGACTTCCAGTTTATTTGTCTAATGTTTTTCTTCCCTTATTGTTTTATTATAAATGGAACTCTAATATTTAAAAATCTTGCAGGGAAAGAAGGGTGTTTGGCTTAAACTCACTATTGAACTTGTGAATCTTATTAAGCCTGCAGTCCAGGTATATAAGTTATTCATCATCTAAAGGATTTCATGTTTGCTATAGGGAATGGAGTGACAGCAGAGATCAATTGTAGTGTTTTTGCTTCTTTGAATTCCACTTCATAGTGATTAATATGCTAATTCATGGATACAGGAAGGATTTTGGTACCATCATGCTGAACCAACGTATTTGATGCTCGTGTATTGGATTCCTGAGACTAATCATACCCTCCCACCAAATGCTTCACATCGAGTTGGTGTTGCTTCTTTTGTAGTCAACAATAAAGGGGAGGTTGGCTTCTGCATTCGTCATCACCTTTTTCGTTCTATTTATTGCACTATTAAGTTTTTAATCTGATGCTGAAGTTGTGCTGTGTATCAGCTTCTCGTAGTGCAAGAGAAAAGTGGAGCGTTCAAAGGCACAGGAGTCTGGAAGTTGCCAACTGGTACTGTTGAGGAGGTCTGCAGATTATATTTTTTTCGTTACATTTTCTTTTTCTTTTTAACAAAAAACCAAACCGATCAAGTACTATGTTCACAGGGTGAAGATATATCTGTAGCTGCAATCAGGGAAGTGAAAGAAGAGGCTGGTGTATGTATTCTAGACTCTGACGACATATGCATTAAGTGAATAGTATGATATAACATAGATTCGTTACTTTTTTATGCCGATTTCATCTAAAAACTGTTTTTTTCTTCGAATTTCTCCAGATTGATACAGAATTCGTGGAGGTCCTAGCATTCAGGCAAAGCCACAAGTCATTTTTTAGCAAGTCCGATTTAATGTTTGTGTGTATGCTCAAACCAAAGTCTTCCGTTATTGAGAAACAAGATTCAGAAATTGAAGCAGCACAGGTTATTAACACACTGCATAATCCTTTTATAACAAGATGTTTAAACCTTCATATTCATATTTTTAGAGTTTCAAGAAGTAATTGACACGTTATTGTTCTATCTTTTTCCAGTGGATGCCAGTGGTAGAATATGCCAACCAGCCTTTTATAAAGAAGCACAAGTCATTTGACTACATTGCTAAGATATGCATGGCAAAAAAAGATAACAAATATGGTGGTTTTTCTGCATTGTCTACAACGACTGCTACATCGGCCAAGAAGAGCTATTTGTTTTCTAGTTATCAAGAGGAGTAATCTTGTTTTCCATTTTAATATACACTAACAAAGACGACTTGCAGATTCTTTGTAGAAATAGAAAATGATCCAAAAGTTAACCTTTATGTATTCTTTGTTTAATGTCCGCATCTTATTTTATTTCTAATGAAGCTATGTACTCAACTATAATATTATTTGTAGACTATTGGTATTAAATATAAGTTACTGTTTTATTGTTTTGTTAATGTAACATGAAACCATTTTTGTTTGGGATAATGACGTTTTGTATTCTAGACCGTCTGCATCTTGATCACCTGTTACTTAGTGAATGTCGTTTACATTATACCACTAGTCTTGTAATGATTTGTTAGTGCCGTTTGTAGTTTCTTATCGAGTACAATGGTAAACTCCTTGTTCTTAGTTGTTTCTAGCTAGTGACTGTATTGCGGGAACTTTAGTATTTGATAGTAACTTCTGTAGTATATTAGTGCCAAGGGTGCGCATGCGGGAAGTGGGGCAGTAGCCCATTTTTTCTTGCGGGGAAACATCATCCACCATACCCTTCATGCAGGAAACCTCTTTCATTTTTCCCGTGCGGCATTGAAGTCCCGCAGCAAAAATGTTACCTTCCAAGAGAGATTGTGTGTGTGTTGTGTGTATTGGAGAGACTCTTAAGTTGAAGGTTGAAGGTCAACGGTATGTTTGGCGAAGATCATTTAAGAGTGTTTAGCAGCGTTTAGCATTTAATGGTTAATGTTTAAAATTGAAAGCTCTACAAGAATTGTTTCGCGTTTTTTGTTTTTCCTTAAAACACTACTTTTCAAATGTTACTTGAAAAAGTGTTAGCGTTAGCATTTAATTTTTATACTGATATAAACCGATTCGAGATGGTTATTCTCCTTCTAAACTATAACTAAACTAATAAATAACTCTTGAACTAATTCATTCTTTTTCTTCTCTCTTTCATTTCATCAACCAGTACATATAAATAGGCAAAGGAATGAACAATGATATCCTAATATTAAGCAACTAAAGGTAAACGTGTGAAGACTAACACGATAATCTAAACGTGCATGGTGATGAGGTATGTCCTCCTCCGGATACTCCGGAGGAGACAATCACAATTAGCTCCAAACGTTTCTAAGACAAAACCACTCCATGATGAGAAGAGTTGTCTGCTCAGGTGAGCCGTCTGCTCAGGTGAGCTGTCTGCTCAGGAGAGCTGCTTGCTCAGGAAGCATAATAAAGGAGCAAGGCCTACTTCGGAGCTAGTACACTGGCAACTGACATGCGTAGTACGATGATGTATGAATAACGCAGGTGCTTGGCCCACAAACTAACATGGAGACAACTTTGACCCCGAAGACCAAGCCTGATGCTTATCGGCGCTTTACATGCTGCACCTAGAAGACAACTTAGCTTCCACCAAAGGTTTTGGCATGGAGCTAATCACAGGTAGTATAAAAGGAACTGTTCACACACACGAACAGGGATCTCCACACACACATACTCCGATACAGACTTCTCTCCACCTTTACTTTACTTGTAACTTATCACTTATCATTCATACCAAGTACTCATTCTCACACCGGAGCTTGGTCTCGGACTAAAAACCCGGGGCGAGCTAACGGTGTTTTCTCTTATTTTCAGCCTACAAGAAGAAGGAGCTACCGCGGAGTCTCCTGAAGCTTAGGGTTGAAGAGCATCTACGAACATTTGCTCAAACATTGGCGCCATCCGTGGGACCCTTATACCAATCTATCAGAGCTTTAAGCAATGGACGGTGGTATGATAGGTCCTCATCCGGAGGAAGGTGAGAACCTGAACACTGGTGTGGAAGGGACTGGGAGAACTCCTCCGGGAGGACACTCCGCTCCCTCCGGACCAGCTCAGGAAGGGCCTTCTCCGGCCTATGTGAAGAAAAACATTGATGTGTTAAGAACTATGATCAAGGAACTTGATAGCAAGGGGAAGGAGAAGGCAACCCCTCGCAAACTCTCATACGGAGGATCAAGAAGTGCTGAATCGGAGAACTCTCAAAAGAGTCTGTCGGTGGGAGAGGCCGGAGTATACTCCTCCGACGGATCATCCAAGTCTGGAAGGAGCAGGTCACGATCTGCTAGAAGACACTGGAAGAGTATCTCCAAGCGAAAGTCCTATGCTAAGTCTCATCGCCCAGAAAGGTCAGAAGGACGAAGCAGGTCTAGGACCAAGAGTGTTAAGTCGAAGTCTCGGTCAGCAAGAGCCTCTCGAAGGAAGTCAAGTTCGGAATCAGGATACGATACTATATCTGGAGATAGCTCGGAGGACCTGAACACGCCTTACAAGCGGCCAAAGCCTATGCCGTTCACCTCTCGGATTACGCGTTTTAGGTACCATCGAAGGGCTAAGCTTCCAGCGAATATTCGGGTGTATGAAGGAAACAAGGATTCGGACGATCACCTTAGCATCTTCTCGGCTGCGGCTGAACAGGAGGAGTGGCCTATGCCTGTACGGTGCAAGATGTTTCGTCAGACCTTGAGTGGTTCGGCAAGGAATTGGTTTGACAGCCTTGACCCAAAAAGTATTGATGGGTTTGAGGAATTGAGCAACAAGTTTTTGGAAGAGTTCTCGCAACAGAAGAGATACGATAAGGATCCAACAGAGATCCACGGGATCAAGCGGAAGCCGAATGAAGGACTCCAGGCATTTATGGATCGATTCAAGGCAGAGAGCTCCCACATTAAGGGGGTACCTCCAGTACTAAGGATATCCGCGTTCATGCATGGACATGGTCATCCGGAGTTAGCCAAAAAGCTTAATGACAAAATCCGTAAGACTGTTGATGAAATGTGGGAAAGAGTCAGGGCCTTCATCAGAGGTGAGACGGCAGCTGACACCACCGAAGTTATTAAGGTTCCACATTGGGAGAAGAAGCCTGATAGAGGCACATGGTCTGGTAGTCCAAATGGGCCTAGAAATCGAAACAACAGAAGAGGGCAGGGTCGTAGCATGGGAACGTGCGCGCCGTATGTGAAGAGAGAGGGATTCACCCCTCTAACCAAGACTCCAAAGGAGATACTCGCCATGGATAATGTGAACTTTCCTCCCCCTCCCCCTTTGATTGGCACTCCGGAAAGTAAGAATATGCATAAGTTATGTGACTATCACCAAGATAGGGGACACAACACTAATGATTGCTACCAGCTAAAGAAGCAGATTGAGGAAGCAGTAGCCTCTGGAAAGCTAGCTCACTTGGTGAAAGACATCCGACAGGGAAACCCGAAGAATAGAGCAGCTGCTAAGGGAAAGGCAAAGGTCATTGGCATGGTAAGATCCCAGGGGTACCGGAAGAGACCCTACGAGAAGGTGGAACATTGGATGGACAATGAGATAGCATTCCCCTCCATCCCTCGATATCAGTTGGTAGATACTCCCATTATAGTCGAGGCCACGATTGAAGGCTTTCAGGTGAGAAGAATTTATGTAGATGGGGGGAGTTCATCCGAGATCATGTATGAGCATTGTTTTCGAAACTTTGATTACCGAACCAGATCAAGGTTGAAGGAGTCTAGGATACCATTGGTAGGATTCTCTGGAGAAGTCAGCTACCCACTAGGAGTCATTGACTTGGAAGTCACTATGGGGGAGTATGATAGGACCCGAACCGTACTGATGGAGTTCGCGGTTGTTGATAGTCATTACCCCCAGCGTCGTTAGGGACCTGGTCATCTGTCTCGGCAACGGGATGAGTATCCCCAGCGGTACCTGTACACATATATGAGAGAAAGAGTAAGAAAAAGACACCATAATTTAGAAACTACATACATATATAAAGGGTAGAAGAAATTTACCGTAAGCTGTCTCAGTACCAATCGCAGCAGCCTCTGCAGGGGATCTATCCTCGGCACGGATAACATCGGAAAACCCATCACCTGAAAGGATAATGGTATGTGTCACGTTCAATCCAGTTCTCGAATTAAATGTTCGAAGGGGAACAACGTTTAGATACTCACCTCCAGGGTTCCCCTGAGCATGCTCAGAGTTATTCATAACAGTACCTGCATCATCATGAAGTGTATCACCATCAGCTAGCTCATCCCCACTAGGTTGCTCATGAGATCCTGATCCTCCTCCAGCTACTGCTCCAGAATGCTCTTCATATACTCTATTTCTCTTGGTCGCATCGGTGGATCCCACGGTCTGAGTAGAGGCCTTTCGCTTGGCCGTGCTCCTAGCCTTTGCGATCACCTTAGGGTTAGGCTGAGTCGCTGCAAATTCTTCTGGAGTAGGACCAGGAATAGCGGTTCCTGCCGGAGTGAGTGGTGTAGCTCGATCCATAACCCGCTCCAGGATAGGGGTAGATCGATCATGAAACTCCTCCCTCACTTCAGTACCATGAATTGAAGGCATACACATAAACTCGAAAATGCTCATAGCTGCAAAAGAAATCCTTGTTAGAAATACATAAGAGAACAAAATATAATATGAGAACATCTGGAAAGATAAACATATTCCCCCCGTACCAGTGCCGTCACGGCGTCTAAGCACCGGGTCACATAACGGTGACTTCCATACCCGGCTTAGCCCAGAAAGAACCAACACACCCTCAGGAAGGATACGAAGCCTTACAACGTGTTGACCCAACCGAATCACATCCTCCTGACTAAAATCACAAATCGGCAGGTCATCCGTAATGGACGACTCCGGATGTCTCCAAGGCATATAGTGTGGAATAGCCCTCCGGTCTATCAAGAAAAACTTTTGCTTCCAGTCCTTCAAAGAAGACTTACTGTCATCCATGCATACTGGTGCAGGTTGTCTAAGCTTAGCAAAGGAAAACCAATCTCCCTGTTTGGTAAGTGTTTGAAACTTCCGAAACAAGTCAACGGTAGGTTCTATGTTCCGACTTAGGCAAAGGACCTCGAATGTAATTATTTTGTTCAAGCCTAAAGGAACTAGCTGGGAGATGTGCACCTTAAAATGTTTAAGAACCGCCAATAGGAAGGAAGAAAAAGGAATCCTAACACCTGAGAAGTCAAGAATCCTAGTGTATATACCAATCGCACTGTCCGGGAGGTCCGACATTCGGAAGGAGGCATCAGGCAAGCGAGGATTTAAGTCTAAGGGAATGTGGTATTTAGTTATCAACTTGTTAAGCTCGGAGCTTCTCAACTTACAAGTATGAATATCCATATCTCGCTTAGCCATAACAAAATTAATAGGAGTTAATGAATACTTCAGATCGAAGCAAACAATACTCACCTCCGGACGAGTCAAAAATCCGGACGGAACAACTCTCCTGGATCAAACCTCTTGAGCACCCTACAAAAAAAAAAAAAAAAAATGATTGATTTATTAGTCGGTTGTGAAGGATTTGCTAAAATAATCCTCGTTGTTACGGCTACTGTTTACAAGCTAGAGGGACGAGCAAGCTAGAGGGACGAGCAAGCTAAAGGTACAAGCAACCAACACATCTATTTGAATGCTTAAAAACTTCAAAAATCCTAACAGTTAATTTATTTATTTATTTTATTTTTTTTAAAGAAAATGGCTTGTGTTCACTTGCTTCAAATGCCACATATTCTACACATATGTCTTTAAACTTATCTTAAACTTCTATGACACTTGGCAAAATATCAAGTAGTTCCCATATTCTACATATATATTTTATCACCAACATATAATTGTATTTAAAGGCCTTGTGATACAAAACTACAAATTGTTGATAAAGGTTATATTCTATGTTGGCAAATCTAAAAAACAAAGGAAGGCATTTGAGAAATGGCCAAAAGACTGTCCATCTCATTCATATGTTTCGGAGCCAAATATTGGGCTCAAATTATAAAATGTTATACAATTCGATGGAGGGCATACTGTCACTTCAAAGTGGGTTTTCAAAGCGATTGTTACAATTTTCAAAGTGATCAAAGTCCACTCAGTTATGCAAGTATTGAAGATAACAATGTCTAACTAGTTATTGTGACCATACGGAAAATCTTACCTCCGGTCGAGTCACGAACTGCCGATCGAACCACAAAACTCCGATCGAACTTGCTACTCCTAAACTCCGATCGAGCTTGCTACCACAAAGCTCCGGTCGAGCTCGCTACCAAAAAGCTCCGATCGAGCTTGCTACCACAAAGCTCCGATTGAGCTTGCTACTCCCTACCTCCGATCGAGACAGCCCTCCCAAACCTCCGCTCGAGATATCCCAGTGAGACCAAGCCCCACTTGAAACGGTCGGGTGGCTGTCGGTTTATTTGTTTGCTGCTTTGTGTAATAGAAAGGTGTAAACAAAAAGTGAGGTGTACTTAACTTTATAAATAGCCGACTAGAGCAGCAATCACTATTGGGCCCTACAGTTACAACTCCGAATGAGCCATTGGGCCTGGTAATTAAAGCTATGGACGAGCCAAGGAAGTAAACCTCCGAACAAATTTTTCGGTAGAACAAAAAAAAAAGAGATAGTTGGGTTAAAAAAAAAAAAAAAAAAAGAAAAAAAAAGAAAAAGAAAAAGAGGAGTTAAAATGAAAGGTAAAGTAGTATTTATACTACTCCGGTAAGGCCAAGGCCTACGAGGCTTAAGTGACGCGGGCCTGACAAGCCCATGACACACTTGTCATTTAGCCCGAGTACAAGATTAGCTACACAAGGCTTAGAAAGTGACTTATCAACACACCCAGTGGCGGAACCAGGAGTAAACTTCAGGGGTAGCGGAAAAAAAAAGTTAACCATAATTTTTTTTAACCGTACATCTAAAGGTCGTGAACAGTGCTTTTCCAACGGTCGTGAACAGTGAATATTAACGGTCACATAACGGCTATATTTCTCCTTTAAATACCTCATTTTTAATCCTCATTCTTTCACTACCAAAATTTCCCCTAAAAACCTCAAAATGCCGCACCCTATTACGCTCTTAGGAATGGTTTATGTTGTTGCGATTGCTATCTTCATGGCATGCAATCCAGAAAAAGATTTCGGACTTCTAGGTGCTATCTTAATGCTTGAAACCGAAGGAATTGAACCCGAAGGAGTTGAACCAATATCATCAACATTATTAGAACCAATTAACCAAATTACTAATCAGTAACTTACTAACTTGTCTAGACTTTCAAAAATCAATTAACCAAATTACTAATCAGAAATCACTAATCTAATCACTAATCAGAAATCACAACCATTAACCAAAATTACTAATCAGAAATCACTAATCAATTAACCATTACTAATCAGTAACTTACTAACTTGTCCCTATATAAAATTGAAACATTAATTCCTAATCTAATCACTAATCAAAAATCACAACCAAAATTAACCCTAATACTAAGAATGAAAATTAACAAATTATGAAATAGACTTGAAAATTTGAAATTACCTAAGGGCTAAGGCTGTAACTCTTTAAGGCAAGAAGGGCCGAACTCCAAAGGAAAAAAAAAAGAAGCAGAAGCTTTTAAGTTTTTTTTTTTTTCTTCTGATTTTTCTTCTGGTCTCTAACTCAGTATCAATTTTTAACTCCGAATGAAAAATAACATTGATAGGTTTTGTAAAGCTGTCATCAACATATCAATTTTTAATTTTTTAAAGTTTGTTTAAAAATGGGCTTTGGAGTTTTTTTTTTTTAAGGAAGTGGGCCTTGGAGTTATTTATAATGCCTGTCATCATCAGTTACTTTTAACGTTTTTTATGTTTTTTTTTTTTTTTTTTCGCTTTATTTTTAAACATTTAGTGGGATTGGGCCTTGGAGTTTTTTTAAAGAATGATTTGGCCTTGATCAATTTGTTTAGGGGTAGCGAAAATTTCTTTCAGGGGTAGCGAAATACGAAACATAGTACGAAAAACGTAAAAAATTGCCAAAAATTCCACTACCGGGTAACAGTTCAGGGGTAGCGACCGCTACCCCTGGAGTACACATAGTTCCGCCCATCAACACACCAACACTCATATATATTCTTACTTTTTAATTCTTGTGCAAATTTTGGTAAAAAAAAAAAAAATTACTTTAAAAATATTTGTAAGCATTCTCGAAAAAGTACTGCCAGCCTCCGGACGAATAACTCGAACGTTTAAACAAGCTTTTTTCCTTTTAAGTCTAGTACCAATTCTTTGGCAATACATTGACACTAGACTGGGGGGACATGATGAGGTATGTCCTCCTCCGGATACTCCGGAGGAGACAATCACAATTAGCTCCAAACGTTTCTAAGACAAAACCACTCCATGATGAGAAGAGTTGTCTGCTCAGGTGAGCCGTCTGCTCAGGTGAGCTGTCTGCTCAGGAGAGCTGCCTGCTCAGGAAGCATAATGAAGGAGCAAGGCCTACTTCGGAGCTAGTACACTGGCAACTGACATGCGTAGTACGATGATGTATGAATAACGCAGGTGCTTGGCCCACAAACTAACATGGAGACAACTTTGACCCCGAAGACCAAGCCTGATGCTTATCGGCGCTTTACATGCTGCACCTAGAAGACAACTTAGCTTCCACCAAAGGTTTTGGCATGGAGCTAATCACAGGTAGTATAAAAGGAACTGTTCACACACACGAACAGGGATCTCCACACACACATACTCCGATACAGACTTCTCTCCACCTTTACTTTACTTGTAACTTATCACTTATCATTCATACCAAGTACTCATTCTCACACCGGAGCTTGGTCTCGGACTAAAAACCCGGGGCGAGCTAACGGTGTTTTCTCTTATTTTCAGCCTACAAGAAGAAGGAGCTACCGCGGAGTCTCCTGAAGCTTAGGGTTGAAGAGCATCTACGAACATTTGCTCAAACACATGGTTTAGTGCATGGTTAGTGGAAGTACTAGTTCCTAAATTAATGCATGATGGCATATGAAGATAATGCATGGTTGAATTATTCCAACTAGACTTGGTCTTGAACTTCTTGCACGTATCATATACTACCATTTTACATTTTATAATTACTAATACACTGCTTAATACTACTGTTAATTTTGTCAAAGTTCAAAGTAAGTTGACAAAATATACAAGGCTTAAACCATTCACAATACTTATACCGATATTATTTTCCAATTAAAATATCTTTCTATACACGCATGCGATTTAAAACTAAAAGATTAAAAGAAAAAAAAAAGAAAAAAAGCTTGACATAACCGCACCAACAGTCCAACACCCCTGGCCAAAGCTGAGCGAAGTACAATAATCAACACGCTCAACATCATTCCCACTTGAAGTTGAACCAAAATCCGATAATCAAGATTCAAATTTTAAGGTTCAAGCTGTTTAAATTCCAAAGTTCAAGGTTCAGAAATTGGCCAAACCCAAACTAGGAGTTCAGGTCAAATGCACCTATGTTTTTCCTATTATTTTTCTTCCAAATTCACCTGCAATTTTCATAATTCAAACAAATAAATTTCCTGAACCATGTCTGTTTTCAACAGCAAGAACGTCAAACTAATTTACTCGTATATGTTACGGTAAATTTATGACCTAGTCATTAGTTAGGTGCATTTACTTCAATTCATTAGCAAGTGAATATATGCTTTTGAATTGCGAATCGTCAATTTTTCTGATTCAAAAGACGTTTTGAACCTTCAATCAATGTCTGTTTCAATTTTATTTTTCTGATGCTCTTTTTAGAAGTTGTAGGCGAGGGTGGAAGATGGACTTTTTTGCAAAAATAAAATGGTTTTTATTTTTTATTTTTTTATTTTTTATTTTAAATATTAAAAAATGAGGTTCACAATAAGTAAAAGAAGGGTTAAATATGGGTTTTATAGTGCATATATTGGTTTTCAAGAGTCGTATATAGGGCCGTTCAAAGCGCTCGCCGATCGCTCACCGATCGTTCGAAAATTGCTCGGAAATTGCTCGCTCGATCCGTCGCTCGATTGTAAACGAGCCGCTCTGCTCGGTTCGGTTTTTAAATGAGCCAAGCATGAGCAAAGGTATGCTCGGCTCGGATCGGCTCGAATCAGCTCGAATATTTTTATTATATATATAAATATATTATATATGTATGTATTTATATAAATATAAATTTATCTTATATATATAAGTATTTATATATTTATGTATGTATTTATGGATTAACATTTTGTTATCCATAGCTTAATTAGAAATTATGCATAGTAAATTCGAAGAATATGATGTGACAAAATTCTATTTTCTAGATGTATGTTCCTTAATAATATTTTTCTTATTATCTTTTCACGATATAAATTTTGAGACGGCTTCAGTTTTATTCGAGTTGGGTTTGTTCGTGTAGAGGCTTAAAAAAGCATACTCAAATCCGACCTTAGCAAGTTTTCGAGTTAATCTCATACGGGTCTATTCAAGCCTTGTCCATCTAAGTTATGAACTTATGACCAATTAAATATGAGTAAATGTAATAAAGTGAATGTGAATCGTAATAAGCAGATAATGAAGTACTACTTTGATAACATAATACTCCGTAGTTCAGATGTGAATATATTTATGTTTCAAATGTGAATTTGTGTTGCAAATATCTGAGACATGTTATTATAAGCTAACAAAGATAAGACATGAAAATGTTATTAAACCGAGCGAGTTCGAGCCGAGCCGAGCTGCTCGGTTTTAAACCAAGCGAGCTCGAGCATTGGTTTTCTGCTCGTTTCATTAAATACGAACCGAGCCGAGCTGCTCGGTTTCAATTCGAGCCGAGTTCGAGCAGACCCTCGCTCGGTTCGGCTCGGCTCGTGAACACCCCTTCAAGAGTCGTATACATGTTCAGAAATTGAGTCCCAATTTCTTCTTTTTTAAGTTGCCAAGCGAAATTTATGGTTATTTTAGCAAGTTAATGATTTTGTGACTTACTGTTTCAAATCTAAGGTAATCTTTTTTTACGTAACAAGTGATTGCCGTTAGTGATATTTGGAGTCGCGGATCTACCTTGGTGTTATAGATTTTCACATTCTAATGTTCCTGTTAGTGTCGTCATATTAGTTACATGTAAACTAGCATCTTGCTAGTTAGTTATCTATAAATATATTTAGAGTATTGCTATATCCTCCTACTCTTTCTGCCTACTTATCCTCCTACTCACATGAAAATATGACACATGTATTCCACTCATTATCTCACTTCATCTAAACCGTCAGTTTTTTCACATGTCAGGATCTTGAAAGTAGGAATGTTTAGTAAGAAGAAATATCATTTCTCATATATTTATATTCGCCTTTAAAAAAACATATTTATGTTAGCTTATTGTTTATGAAGTGGATAATTATATATCCGTTAAAAGTTAAAACTGCGTCTGAGACCCAAAAAGCAATAGATTTCATGTTCAAATTTAACTTTCAAGGTCTAAGACTGGTCCAATTGTTCTAAAAGAAAGAGTCTAAGGTCAAAGATTCTAAAAGTCTACATTCATGGGTCAAAGGTCAAGTTCATAACTTTATTTACTATATTAGAGTACTTCTTCTGAAGAAAACAATTCCATTTAAGGAAAGTTTGACTGTTAAACCAAAAAACAAACCAGGAGAACATACTTTGCTTGTGAGTTGTGTCTTCAGCAATTACATTTTCTTTTCAAATTCTAAGAAATTTGTGTATCATTTTTTCAGTCAGCTAGATAACTTCCCTAGCTATCACACCAAAAAGGTCACACGTTGCTCGCGTAATTTACTGTACAATTCCTTACCCTCATCGTTTTACTTGGTCCAGCATCATCGTTATTAGATAATCAAACGCTAGACCATTTCATATAGACTTTGAATGTTGAATGCTTACTAAATGTTGAAACTTCTAAAAAGGTCAACTTGGGAGTGCTATTTCGCTTTCTTCTGATATATATTATATTTAGAATCAGAATTGATCTAACCTTCATGTTATCATTATCTATATGTAATTTTGCTACAATTTAAACAAAGAAATTGTTTTTGCTTTTTTACTTCGAAACTTCCATCTCGTTGCTGCTGAAGGTTTTAGATAATTTCTAAAGGTTCTGCAAGTATAAATTATTGGTTGTCGCTTGAGTAGATGAGTAGATTTGTTTTCCGAAAGCAATATAATAGTATTATTGTTGGTGGAGGAAGGAAGATCTCGCAATCGTTATTTTCTTCAGAGAACACTAATTTAATTGATAGAAAACATAAGCCATTGTATCACTGTGGTTCTTCAGAAGGTACAAGTTTATTTTGAACAAAGCGTTATTGGTCTTTCTAAGATGTGTATATGAATGTCATTATTCAACCTTTATTTGCTTTTTGAAATCTTGCCCATAGTTAATAACAAATAATCATCAACGCATTGGATAAAAAAAAGAAACTACATGACATGTTTAGATTCATTTTCAGAACGATATCAGTTGCATTATACGTGTGTGCGGTGGGAGCTCACGAATCTAATTGTTTGTATTTCAGTTTAATTGTTTGAAAGCCGATTTGTAGATTTGGATGAAAATTTGACAGGGTGGATGTGATAGGGGACTTTTATGAATCATGTGATCCATTATATGTAGTTCTGCTCAAAGAAACAAATACGATGTTAAGATACCAATTTAGCATTCATTGGCATGTATATTCGAGATTTATTGTTCTCACATTATTATCGGTCAACCTTGGATATATGATCCTTTAGTCATAATGATGCAAACATGTAATAAAATAGTTTGCTTGTCCTATCACGAGCAGGGTTACGAGATAAATTTAGACGTGCATTCCAAACTCGATCGGCGACAAGTATGACATCAGACATGGAAAGTTCATCAAAAATTCCAGAAAATGAAGGTGATCACGTTGATATGCTAGATGCTTCTTTTGATGGTTATGGAGGAGTTATTGTGAACGTTAAAGAGGACACGGATGAAAATGTCTTTATCGCTTTACTTCGAACATCAATATCTCAATGGCGGCAACAGGTAAACTAAAAGACTTCCGGTTTATTTGTCTAATGTTTTTCTTCCCTTATTGTTTTATTATAAATGGAACTCTAATATTTAAAAATCTTGCAGGGAAAGAAGGGTGTTTGGCTTAAACTCACTATTGAACTTGTGAATCTTGTTAAGCCTGCAGTCCAGGTATATAAGTTATTCATCATCTAAAGGATTTCATGTTTGCTATAGGGAATGGAGTAACAGCAGAGATCAATTGTAGTGTTTTTGCTTCTTTGAATTCCACTTCATAGTGATTAATATGCTAATTCATGGATACAGGAAGGATTTTGGTACCATCATGCTGAACCAACGTATTTGATGCTCGTGTATTGGATTCCTGAGACTAATCATACCCTCCCACCAAATGCTTCACATCGAGTTGGTGTTGCTTCTTTTGTAGTCAACAATAAAGGGGAGGTTGGCTTCTGCATTCGTCATCACCTTTTTTGTTCTATTTATTGCACTATTAAGTTTTTAATCTGATGCTGAAGTTATGTTGTGTATCAGCTTCTCGTAGTGCAAGAGAAAAGTGGAGCGTTCAAAGGCACAGGAGTCTGGAAGTTGCCAACTGGTACTGTTGAGGAGGTCTGCAGATTATATTTTTTTCGTTACATTTTCTTTTTCTTTTTAACAAAAAACCAAACCGATCAAGTACTATGTTCACAGGGTGAAGATATATCTGTAGCTGCAATCAGGGAAGTGAAAGAAGAGGCTGGTGTATGTATTCTAGACTCTGACGACATATGCATTAAGTGAATAGTATGATATAACATAGAATCGTTACTTTTTTATGCCGATTTCATCTAAAAACTGTTTTTTTCTTCGAATTTCTTCAGATTGATACAGAATTCGTGGAGGTCCTAGCATTCAGGCAAAGCCACAAGTCATTTTTTAGCAAGTCCGATTTAATGTTTGTGTGTATGCTCAAACCAAAGTCTTCCATTATTGAGAAACAAGATTCAGAAATTGAAGCAGCACAGGTAATTAACACACTGCATAATCCTTTTATAACAAGATGTTTAAACCTTCATATTCATATTTTTAGAGTTTCAAGAAGTAATTGACGCGTTATTGTTCTATCTTTTTCCAGTGGATGCCGGTGGAAGAATATGCCAACCAGCCTTTTATAAAGAAGCACAAGTCATTTGACTACATTGCTAAGATATGCATGGCAAAAAAAGATAACAAATATGGTGGTTTTTCTGCATTGTCTACAGCGACTGCTACATCGGCCAAGAAGAGATATTTGTTTTCTAGTTATCAAGAGGAGTAATCTTGTTTTCCATTTTAATATACACTAACAAAGAAGACTTGCAGATTCTTTGTAGAAATAGAAAATGATTCAAAAGTTCACCTTTATGTATTATTTGTTTACTGTCCGCATCTTATTTTATTTCTAATGAAGCTATGTACTCAACTATAATATTATTTGTAGACTATTGGTATTAAATATAAGTTACTGTTTTATTGTTTTGTTAATGTAACATGAAACCAATTTTGTTTGGGATAATGACGTTTTGTATTCTAGACCGTCTGCATCTTGATCACCTGTTACTTAGTGAATGTCGTTTATATTATACCATTAGTCTTGTAATGATTTGTTAGTGCCGTTTGTAGTTTCTTATCAAGTACAATGGTAAACTCCTTGTTCTTAGTTGTTTCTAGCTAGTGAATGTATTGCGCGAACTTTAGTATTTGATAGTAACTTCTGCAGTATATGTAAGTTTATGGACAATATTTTAATAGTCGTATGTTAGGATCGAACTCGAGATCACGGGATTGCACACTTTACATATGAAGAGTTAACGATTAGTAATTATTTATAAAATGTTATATTTAATTATTATATACACAAAACATCTAACGACCGTTAGTAATTAACGGAAAATTGACTAACGACCGTTAACTAATAAAAGGAAAGAATTAAAGAGTGAATAATTGGAAAGTCGAGAAGGATCCGGAAGCCCCTTAGGGGTGCAACTGATCAGCCAAAGGGTTAGGTTTCTTAATCCTAGGCTAACTTGTCCTCTAAGTTTACTCACCTATATAAACAAGGCTAGGAGTTCATTATTGGGTACTCTTGCACACACATAATAACCTAAACTTGTGTCTTCTCTTTTCTTTGTGAAATCCGATCGAACATAAACCCTTTAGGGTCGATCGAATTTTTTGAGTGTCAAAAAAATTATTGTTTTGTGTTCTTTACTTGCATAACGTTAATTTGGTATTAGTACGTGTGTACAAGAACGTGATTCAAACACACTATTGTTTGATTCTTGGATTGAATTGCTAAATCGGTAAGGGGCAATTCGTGTAATCCTTATAAACCCTAATTAGGGTTCATCACTATTGTTGCTTGGAATTAGATTCTTATTTGGCTAGAATCTTAAGGTACGCTACTATTTATGTTTGGTTAATTAATTTATGCATTATATGATCCTACTCGCTTCCGCTATTACTTTGATGCTTTATGTGTTTAATTTATGCATGTCATGATATTAAATTCGAACAATATATTAGTGCTAAGGGTGCGCATGCGGGAAGTGGGGCAGGAGCCCATTTTTTCTTGCGGGGAAATATCATCCACCATACCCTTCATGCGGGAAACCTCTTTCATTTTTCCCGTGCGGCATTGAAGTCCCACAGCAAAAATGTTACCTTCCAAGAGAGATTGTGTGTGTGTTGTGTGTATTGGAGAGACTCTTAAGTTGAAGGTTGAAGGTCAACGGTATGTTTGGCGAAGATCATTTAAGAGTGTTTAGCATTTAGTGGTTAACGAGGTGGGAAACCCGTGCTTCGCGGCGGGCTGTTTTGTTAAAGTAGCAGTTGACGGTATGTTTGTTAGTGTTGCAACTGTGAAATAGCAAACAAAATTTTTTTAACCCTGGAATATTGTCATGGTCTTTTGCATAGATAAGGTTTATGTGCATTAGGTTAGTCATATAGGAGAGTAACATGGTTGCATACTTAAGGTATTTGCAATCAATACTTGTGAAAGACTGTTTAACGTTAAACCCATATACATAAGACGTTTAAAAAAACAGTGAATAAGAAGAGAAATAATTGGTACATTGTTGATACAAAGCTAATAAAGCGTCATTCTGAGAAGGCCGTTCAGGTTTGACCTCATAATCGGGAAGGGTTCGGGTGGAGCCGAAGGCGTTGGTTCATTTTAAAACTTTTTGATACTCAAAAATTTTATGACACTTGACATTTGAGCAATCACCTAATGATGCTATTGTTGGGTTTTTGATCGCATTTTTTCATTATTGATTTGTGGTGTTGCAGGCACTTGTATTGCTTGACAATGACCACATGAACGACAGTTTCTTTCAAATCTTGCTGGTCTTGATCCTATTTGACCTCTTAATATTGCCTTCGCACCCTCCACCTTCACAAAGTCGAAAATATATTTAAGATTAGAAAGTAATATAAAACAATAACTTTTTAGGAAAGGTGAATTTGCAGTAGGATTGTCTTACAATGATATTTCCAGGCTAATATACATGACTGCTTATATTTTATGGAGTATAGAAAAGTGCAAAACAAAAGGCAGACATAGAAAGTATATATATGGAGAGAATACTGTATTATTAAATATGATATAAGACTGCTAAACAAAAGGTAGACATACAAAGTATATATATGGAAAGTCACCAACAGTCGAGTTCGATCTGACTTGAAGCATAATGTCGTCAGGTAGGTGAACGTGAAAACTCCGTTGTGACAAAAATATTGACAAAGTATCAAAGATGGACGCACAGGCCATGCGAATTTAGTAATAGTCGTCGTTGGTGTCCGTACATCCATCATTGATATTCTGTCTATTTTTTATATTTAATTTGTGTCCATAGTATGCAATGAGGTTGTTGAATATAAAAACCCTGTTGGGAAAAAAAATATAAGCAGAGCCGTGTACTACAGTGGAATAAGTCTGTAAATTTAAAATATCATAAGCATACATATACAAATGCAGCAGTGTCATATTGAAATATGTTATAAAAAATTGAAGCAATACTTATCTTTTCTTTGTTCTAGTTATGTAGCAACATGGCAAATGAATTGAAAGAGAGCGAGGCATAAAGTGTAGAGCTGTAAAGAGAGTAAATAAACGTCCAAAATATTCTGGACATAAACAGTAAGAGATGATCAATGATGGATCAACGATAATGCATGATGATAATATACATAATAAGGCTCAGGTCAGCGATTATAGAAGTGGTACCCAAAACCGGTCTTGGTTGCAACCATCTGATCGCTATGCCAAGACACGGGTTATGACAAGCTACACTTACCAAAATAGGAAATAGTAACAGCTTTTATCATTGCCTGTGTAAAACCCAAAAATTACCCTAATCTGAAATGACCAAAATACCCCTCTAATTTTAAAATTTTAAGAATATATAAAATCCTACAAATGAATATTATTTGAATATAACCTAAGGTAATTAAAAACCTAAGTTACCTAATAAATCAAACAAATTAAACCTTACATTATAATTAAAAGTTACAAAACAAATGGTTCCCTAAATCAAGCCTATAATAGGTGACATTATATTGTGACCACTACCACATTTTCGACTAAGGATCAAGGAAAAAGATAAGCATGCAATAATCTTGATTGATATCACATTAAACCGAAATTATTACCCTTTCCATATATGCCACACGATTTCCCCTATTCCCCCCATAATGCCGATCTTTTTCATTCACCAAAATATTTTCACACACCAAATAAACCCTAACTCCCTAAAAAAATTCTGCTGCCCCCTTTTTGTTCCTCCTATTCGATCCAAACCAAGCAATCAAGAGGAATCCGTTGGTGTTCGTACGTGGGTGTGATCGTGTGTTGTTCAAGTGGTGATCGTAGTTCAATTGGGGTCCGAGAGGTGGTCGATCCGAGAGGGTTGGAGTGCTCGGATTTTTGGTTTTTGATTTAGTGTTCTTATTGTCTTTGATTGATCTTCAAGGGTAACGCGTATCATCCTATTTGTTTTCCTCCATTTTTAATCTTGTGTTTATTGTGTAAAATTGTCACCATGAAAAGCTTAATGAATCGGCACAAACTTGTTTATGAATCGGCATAATTAATTTGTATACATAAAATCATGAAATCTCACATAAAATCATA
This sequence comes from Artemisia tridentata subsp. tridentata, assembly GCA_021014915.2. Classification (NCBI taxonomy): domain Eukaryota; kingdom Viridiplantae; phylum Streptophyta; class Magnoliopsida; order Asterales; family Asteraceae; genus Artemisia; species Artemisia tridentata. The sequence continues at coordinate 407,016,186 of CP139507.1, forward strand.
GATCATCACATGAAATAATGAATTTGTAATTAGAGTTTTGATGGGAATTCGTGGGTAATTTGATGTGGGATTTTTAGAACATGTTAATATGATGTTAATATACAGATCTTATGAATTATGAGGGTCATGGATGTGTTTGGGTGCGTTAACAATCGTTATAGTGGTCTAAAATGAAACTCTAAAACTGGACAGCCCGTATACCGATTTTGTGAACGAGTTGTGGTCATGTTATAAAAGGGTTTGATTCGGTTTCTTTTCATGAAAACTTAGTTTTATGTCTTAGTAAAGTTCTCCAATTGATTTAGAATGATTTCGAGTTGATTTGGTCATGTTTTTTATTTTTGTATGATTAAGTGTTGAATCTGAATTCGAGGGTCTGGAAATTAGTCCGTTTTGCCAATTTTTCATTTTCAAACCATGAGGAGTTGGGTCATAAAACTTTCCAGTATTTAACTTGTATATGCCTAGTAATGTCATGAATTTTTGGGGATTTTTCCTGGATGTATTGGTGGGTCAACCAAGTGGATACTTTCTGGGTACCACATCAGATACGTTTTCTGGGTAGTCTGAGTTGGAGCATTTTTTGTGTGGGGTTAAACTAACTAATAAATTCTGGGAAAATTCGTGTAGGTTCTAAAGACATGAAAGTACCTGTGAGAGTTTTTGTGGAATTTACCTTTGAGTCCTGATATGGTAGAAAAATTCGACAAGTTGTGATCTGTTTATGGGTAAAAGTTGATAAAAGTTAAAAAGGCTAAATAAATGTTTTAAACCTAATTGTCACTAACATGTTTTAACCTAATTACACTTTATCATTATTATAACCTCTAAAGGCGTAATTAAGATACCTTAATACATTTCATAACTTAAATTGGCCTATGACATGATTAGTACATGTATTAAATGTTAAACATAAGATTAAAACCCTAATTAAGATAAACGTAACCCTAAGATACCATATATGGAAACCTACTAATTATGAAAACTTACTAATTCGGTAAACCTGCTAAAAATAGAAAGTTACTTAAAACGGTTAACTTACTTAAAGTGGAAACTTACCAAAAATAGAATGTTACTATAATTGGAAAGTTACTAAAAATAGAAAGTTACTAAAAAGGGAAATTATACTAAAAGAGTAACCTAATTCAATTGGACTTAAAGTAATACTTGGTATTTAATTTGTATAGGTTCCGTGAAGCGGGAGTGACCATCTTGTGACTTTTCTTTTCTTGTTTGCTTGCCTTGAATAAGGTACAGATATTCTGACCTTGTCTTTTAAGGTTTCTCATGATTCATTTACGTCCTTTTGATATTAGTTTGATTATGATGCCTATGATCTGAGCCTCCTTATTGTGGCTTTCTTATATGATCTATGTCTTTATTATGTTTCCCTTAGATTTATGAACCTTTGACATTTGGACTTTGATTATGATTCTTTGATGACTTAGACATTTGACTTTGATAGGATAGGTCATTAGAACCCTTTAGTTGATACCCGAGCCAAAATTTGTTTCCTAGCCATGAAGGTAACATGGCCGTGTCATTGATGCACCAATGACATTACTTTATATGTTCGTTCTTTATCTTTCGGTTTCGTTTATATATATATATATATATCTGTTCACTGGCCTTTTAAATCTCAGCCGCATTTCCTTTTCCTGCGGCAGGTATCTAAGCTAGGAGCTGGGGATTGCTTTGGGTTGAGAGTTGAGCTTGTGTGGAGACTTTACCCTAGTCATCTTAGTTACCATTTATTTATATTATGACATTGTTTAGACTTGGATTTTGGTTGTTCCTTTCCTTGGAGTATTTCCTTTTCTTGAACTTATGTATTGGTTTAAGTCATGTTGACTTAACTCTTTTGATTATTTATGTTTAAGACTTCCGCTGTTATTATGTATGCTTTGATATGTCACCATAACGTGATACTTCTACCCTTGTCGGGTTGGGGTGTTACAATTATGGTATCAGAGGCAGGTTGCGACCTGTAGTACATAAGTCATGGCCTGTGAACATATGGACCCTAGGATTTGACCCTTAGAGCTTAGGTTTTGACTGTTGGTCCCAATATGTGTTAGAGTAAATGAAATTGCAAAGTGTAAATAAGTTTCTGAATAACTATGTTTCTAACCATTGTAACAATACATGTTTACATCTATTTATAGTACACGAATGGTCACCATTGAACCATTGTGTCTGTTCGGTTTAGACACATGCCAAACGACACATTCTTACAGAAAATAACTAACAATAACTACTTTTCTAATAACTAACTTTTCGGTTATAAACTTTCTAATAAACACGTTTGGTCCTTTATCTTTGTTGAAGAAGCAATGTCGAGATTATATGCTCACATTCTCCTCCTTAATCTTGATCTTTGCTTCGTCCTAAGTCTTGAACTCCGAGCATCTGTCGCATAGTTGCAAACTTGAGTCTTGGTAAGGCTTTTGTTAATATATCTGCTCTTTGTAGTTCTCCACTAACGTGTTCCACATTGATATGACCATTCTCTACACATTCACGAATGAAATGATAGCGAATGTCGATGCGCTTGCTCCTTCCATGAAAAACTGGGTTCTTTACGAGTGCTATAGCTGATACGTTGTCAACTCTAAGCGTTATTCTTTTTTCTTGCCATCCAGTTAATTCACTAAGTAAGCGTTTAAGCCATAAAGCTTGACATGTTGCTGCAGTAGCTGCCATGAATTCTGATTCACATGATGATAGTGCCACTGTAGGTTGTTTCTGAGTACACCATGTAATAGGTGACTCTCCAAAGTAAAATACTATGCCAGTAATTCCTTTTCCTTGATCGGTGTTGATTCCATAACTACTGTCACTATAACCTGTAATCTTGCAGCCGCCTTCTTTCTTGTATATTATTCCATGTTCCTTTGTTCCTTTAATATATCGAATTACTTGTTTTACTGCCTTTAGGTGATGTTCCTTCGGTTCTTGCATAAATCTGCTAAGTAATCCGACTGAGTAACTAAGATCCGGTCTTGTATGTAATAAATATCTGAGACTTCCAATTAAACTTCGGTAGTAAGTTGCGTCAACTGAGTTTCCATCTTCCGCCTTGACCAACTTAGTGCCGGGATCCATTGGTATCTTTGTATCATTACTGTCCGTCATACTATTCTCTTTCAAGATCTTGTTAATATATCCTGTTTGCTTGATTGTAATCTCTCCTCCTGTCTGTGTAACTTCTATCCCAAGGTAATAAGCTAGCAATCCTAAATCGCTCATTTCAAATTTGTCTTTCATATGGAATTTGAATAAGTCTATTTCCTTCTTTGGAGTGCCCGTGATTATCAAATCATCTACATAAACTCCAACTATAAGTGTAGAAGTCTTGCTTCTCTTTGTGTAGACTGCTTGTTCGAGATTACATTTCTTAAAGTCTAATGACTTCAAGGTACGATCAAGTTTCACATTCCAAGCTCTTGGTGCTTTTCTTAAGCCATACAAAGCTTTAGTTAGCTTGTATACTTTTCCGGATTTTCCTTGTTGAACAAATCCTTCAGGTTGTGTAACATAGACTTCTTCCTTCAAGTCTCCATGTAAAAATGCTGATTTTACATCTAAGTGGTGTACTTGCCATCCATGATAGGCTGCTAGTGCTAATATCAATCGAACTGTCTCTATTCTAGCAACTGGTGCGAATACTTCATCGAAGTCTATCCTTTGTTCTTGTACATAACCTTTTGCTACTAATCTTGCCTTATATTTGATGATCTTTCCTTGTGCATCTCTTTTAGTCTTAAAGACCCATTTGAGTCCTATTGCCTTCTGATTTTCAGGTAAATCAGTAAGAGTCCATGTATTGTTCTTGTTGATTGAATCCAGTTCAATCTCCATGGCCTCAATCCATTTCTTATCTATTGATGCCTCCTTGTAATTACGTGGTTCTTCTTCCGTAAATAGCAACCTTTCAGATTCTATTTCACGTGTGTTCCGATATAGTTCTGCTAAATCTTTAAAACCTTGTATTGGTCTATGATCAAATCTATGGCTTGAGTTTCCAGATGAGCTAAAAGTAACTTCATCTTCATCTTCTGAGTTAGGGTTGTAATTGAATGTTGGTGGTGTGATTGGTGATTCTGGATCTGGTTCCTGATGTGTATTATCAATATTTTCAGTGTTGACTGATATAGGTTTTTCATTGTCAACTTCTTCTTCCACAAAGATCCCCTAAAATGAGTCTTGTGTATCCTTTTCTTCTTCATCCTTATCCCAATCCCACGGTTTCGTTTCCATAAACTTTACATCCCTACTTACATGTTTCTTCTTTCCTATAGGATCATATAGCCGACATGCTTTTGATCCTTCCTCTACTCCTAAATAAACCATCGGTATGCTTCTGTCATCCAACTTTTTCAAGTGAGGTATTGTGATCTTAGCATAAGCTGTGCATCCAAATATTCTTAGGTTTTCCAGATTCGGTTTTCTGTTGTAGAGTGCTTCATATGGTGTTTTGTCTTCTAGGGCTTTCGTAGGTACCCTGTTGAGTATCTAAATAGCATGCTTGACTGCTTCCGCCCAAAAAGTTAAGGGTAACTTCATTGCCTTCATCATACTCCTAGTAGTTGATAACACCGTCCTATTCTTTCTTTCAACTACTCCATTTTGTTGTGGTGAGTATGGTGCTGTAAGCTGTCTTGCTAATCCATTATCCTTACAGTATTTAGTGAATTCATTTGATGTAAATTCACCTCCTCTATCTGTTCTTAGCATTCTTAATTTCAATCTTAACTCCATTTCAACCTTCTGTCTAAATTCCTTAAATGTGTTGAATGCTTGATCTTTCGATGTGAGAAAGTAAGCCCACATGAAACGAGTACAGTCATCTACTAGTAAAAAGATGAACTTCTTCCCAGATTGTGTGGCTGGACTTATGGGACCACAAAGATCTCCATATATTAAGTCCAATGGGTTTTTTTGATCTGAATTTAGCTTGATTTGGAAATGGGGTTCTACTGTGTTTTCCTAATAAACATGTATCATAGATTTGTCTTGCATGATTTATTCTTGGTATCCCTTTTATTAGACCCTTTCTTGTCATCTTGTCTAATGCGTCAAAGTTCAGATGACCTAACCTAGCGTGCCATAACCATGCTTGGTTATCTATGTTTGCTAAGAGACAAATAGGTGTTTCTATTCGTAGTCTTATACTGTAAAGTCGATTCTTAGATCGTTCTACTTTCATCAACAATATCTTGTTCTTATCATACAAAGTCAGTTTGTTTCCATCCATAATGATCTTACAACCTATCTCGGTAAGTTGTCCTAGACTAAGTATGTTGCTCTTGAGGTTTGGAATGTAGTAGACATTCGAAATTGTCTTTTGTTGTTGGTTTCTACATCCTAATAGTATTGAACCTCTACCCTTTATCTCTACATACGATCCATCTCCAAAACGAACGCGTCCAGTGATGCTTTCGTCAATATCTTTAAAATGACTCTTGGTTCCCGTCATATGGTTTGATAACGCCTAAATCTAACATGTTTTTGAAAGCGTTATTGGTAGTTTTATATATGTTTTGTGGTTATATTTATATGCTTTTGTTACTAAATCGTATCAAAGTGTGTTTGCAAAGCATTTGTAGCCAAAGACAGGAAAATGGATGGAAAAGATACAAAAATGAGGAAAAAGGAAGTATTTGAGATTTCATGTGAATCTTGTGTCAAGTTCCGCTCCGTAAGGTACTTCAATGAGTTAAAGTCCAAGTAGTCAAGTTCATAAGCTTTAGGATAAAGAGAAAGATCAAAGAATCAAGAACTACGACCGAGAAACAAGTCATACGCAAAAGCCCAAGAAAAAGGTTCAGCAGCCATCGCCATCCGATCGGTCGCCGCCCGCAACCGATTCGGATGGAGTGAATGTGGATTTACCGAGAAGACCAACCAATCGGTAGACCATTCCATCCGATCGGTTGGAAGTCGCTGTTTGACCCAAGACTTCTTTATTAAGGATTGTGACTTTATAACTCCGGTTCTAGGTCCTTCTTGTCATTATTCTAACCATTCAATACTACTTGGAGAGCAAGAGAAGCATTTATGCACTTAGACCCTTGGTGAGAGCAACTTATGGAACCATTTGTTGAGTATTTATATACCAATCAATCTAGAGAGAAAAAAGAAGAGATACACAAGTGCTAGAAGAGAACCATTCACAGAAATATACTCAGAAATTCGTCCATAAGTCCAGGAGAAGGGAGAAAGTCGAATATACCATTTTCATTGCTTGTGGAATCATTGTCTTTCACTTGTAATCTTATTTCCAAATCATTGTAAGACTTTCAATCATGGTTTCTAATGTTCAAATTATGGAGTTTACATTTATGTGTGCTATGAGTGGCTAGTGCCTTTGTGCACTTGCTTAGATGATGTGTGTTATTCATTGATTTGCATATGATTGTGATAACATGTTTTAATTCAATTTCAAGTCAATTCTAAGAACCAATTGTGATAAAGTTTCATAGTGACATTTGGGTAATTAAGTTTAACTAGTGCTAGTAATCTTGAGGGTTGAAAGAACTATTGTTATTCCACTAGTTATAATCATTTGTCTATGAATGATTGTTGTCTTCCACTATTCTTGATTAACCAAAGGAACTTAATTGTGATTGTAATGAAAAAGCTTTTGTCTATCAAAACGGATTGATTGTAAACCACTTTAAAGGTCGAGAGATTAATAGTTTGCTTTCAATTATGACCTTTTGTCTATAATTGGTTACCTTTTGTATTGACCATTTCCTAAGCTTGTTTGATTAGACAAAAGAATGTTTTTGTGTTTGAGGAACACCAACTCATGAACCTTGAATTGATCTTGAATTGATTGGTTAAACGTAATGCTTGTTTTTATAAACCAAAATCTTGACGAAGGTTTAATTTGTAGAAACAATAGATTAGTGTCAAAACTAATTATCACAACCAACATGTTTTCTAAAAGTTATCACAATCATATTAGTCAATTGTAGTACACTAGTCTAAGCAAGTGTAGTTTTTAATCATTTGAATTTTCATTATATCATTACTACTTATTTGAGATAGTTGCTTTTAACTTACAATTCGATTCACTACACAAATCCCTGCGAACGATCCCGACTTACCATCAAAATCTTGCTACAACGGACGAGTATACTTGCTCGTATGTGTTGTTATTAGATTCGGTAATTCACCCCCTTATAAATTTAAAACTTGCACCGAACCGGGCACATCATGGTTACTTGCACCATTATCTAAATACCATATGCTAGTATCTGTTGTAGCATATTTACTGGGTTGTATTTTTCCTTCGTTCAACAAAACTTCTTCAATTTCGTGTGTAGCGATTAATAGTGATGGTTCATCGTCTTCTAAGATAAGGTTTGATTGTTCGTGATTTGTTGATGGTTTTCTACACTCATTCCTCATATGTCCTAGTTTTCCGCAATTGTAACATTTTACTTTACTCTTATCCCACACTTGTTTATCATTATTCGATTTATCTTTGTGAGATGAGTTTCCTCCATTCGAGTTGCCTTTATTTCCTTTATTCTGCCAGTTTCCTCGTGAGTAGTTTGATCTACCGCCGCGTTTGTAGAAACGTTTTCCTTTCTTAGAGTGTTCGCCTTGTGCGAATAATAAATTATCCTGGCTTTCTACTTGTCCTCCCTTTCGGAGTTTTATCCTTTCCTCGAATGCCTTAAGTTTTCCAGCGATCTCATCTAACGTTATGTCATCGAGATCATTTGTTTGTTCTATGGATACTACTATTTGAATGAACCTATCTGGTGTGGAATCTAATAGTTTTCGTACTAAAAGTGATTCATCCAAAGTCTTTCCTAATTCTTTTGCCTTCGTGGCATAGCCGTTCAGTTTAGCTGTAAATGCATCCACCGTTTCATCCTCCTTCATCTGAAGTGTCTGAAATCCAATCATTAATGATTGTAACCGTGCTTGTTGCACCCTTTCTTCTCCAACGTGCCTCTTCCTTAGTGATTCCCATAATTCCCTTAACGTCTTACAATTTGCTACTTGTAAAATTACATCTTCCGTTAACGCTTGATATAGGAAGGCCGTTGTTGCCTTATCCTTCTTAGCGTCTAATTGCGTGTTTTCCTTAGGTTCTATCGTTTCCATAAACCGTGTGCTTCTAATATAACCTTCATTTGTATAGCCCAAACAGTGTAGTTTGTGGTTTTTAATTTTGGGCATTGATATTGTGCAATAGGTGTTATGGGTTTTGGTTGCGATGTACTAGTTGTATCGTCACCCGACATCCTAAAAGTTTTAATAACTTTCACCTTCAAATTGTATGGGAATTTCTAACTAGTGTGGTATCACTTAATACTACGGGAACAGAAACAGTTATCCGGGAATCCTAGTATAAGTTCTATGGATTTCTAGTGGTATAAATAAATATCTATACTATGTAACTATGAAATGAAATCCAAAAGTTTGAGATTTGTTGTGACCTTGTGTTTGTCACACGTGTATTCCCTTTTTTGTCGATACTTGAATATACCAACTATGTCTTTCTATTCCACGTCTTGTCTTCAAAACAATTCAATACACCCTTCTTTGATGTTGTCGAGTTGTTCTTTTCAATAACCACACTTCCACCACGTTGTTCCTTCTCTTCTTTGTGTCGACTTGAGGCCACTCGTACCCTAGACCTTTGTCTCGGCTATCTTCCAAAAACTTCAAAATGTTCTCGGTAAACAACAGATTTTGTTGTTTCGTTATTATTGTTGGTTTCCAAGTCTTGTAAACACAAAAATATCCAAAATACTCCTCGGTATTTTTCAAACAAGCAAGCGATTTGCTTGTTTTTCCTTCTACTACTCGACGGTAGTATCTCAACAAAGTAAGCGATTTGCTTAAAACCTTGTTGCCTTCGTTGCTTGTCCGCGTTCCACAATACTTCTTCCTCTTTTGTTCTTTGTTCCACACCGTGTATAACCACAACAACCTACAAGAATACTCGACGGTATCCTTTGCGAACAAGTGATCAAATTGTTCCTGTTGTTGTCCTTCCTTGTATTGCGAGCGTTCTCCAAAACAATCCAAGATTGTTTCTTTCTTTCTATCAATTCGGTATACCTTTTCAACCAAGCAACGTCCCTTTTTACTTCCAATCAGTTGCGGCAAAGTTTGCAACGATGGGTTCTTCTACAAATTCTTGACGTCGTCCTCCTTCCAAATTGTTGTGTTAGAATACAACAAATGGGCTTAACTTCTGTTGTTGTCGTGCAGTCTTATTTCCCATAGAAGGTTTTTATACTTTCTACCTATTCAAAGAGAAATGATCACAGCAACAACCAATAATTCACAAGCGCTTCTATTTGTATCTTTTGTTTGCAATTTCCACACAAGTACGGTCGTGCACTACTTTCCTTGCGTCTAAGTTATCCAGGCAACGTTTCAATGTTGCGTATTCTTCTTCTGAACGTGATGTTCAGGATGTTCTTCCTTGGTCTTCTGTTTCGTTATTGATGTTTCTGGTTTTTGTGAATGAAGTAACGAAAAGAAAAAGTGGCTCTTGATGCCAAATGTTGGTCCCAATATGTGTTAGAGTAAATGAAATTGCAAAGTGTAAATAAGTTTCTGAATAACTATGTTTCTAACCATTGTAACAATACATGTTTACATCTATTTATAGTACACGAATGGTCACCATTGAACCATTGTGTCTGTTCGGTTTAGACACATGCCAAACGACACATTCTTACAGAAAATAACTAACAATAACTACTTTTCTAATAACTAACTTTTCGGTTATAAACTTTCTAATAAACACGTTTGTTCCTTTGTCTTTGTTGAAGAAGCAATGTCGAGATTATATGCTCACATTGACTGGTGAGGATTTGGGTAGACACTAGGTTTCTGTTTCGTCACTTCCTTTCATGCTTATTCTTTCTGTTTTCTGACTTTACTAATCGTTTTAATGATTGTTCAGATGGTGAATACTTGATGCGCGCGTGATGTGTCGTTGCGGTTTAGCAGTATTAATGCCTAATCAAGTTTTAAATTTATATTTAGCCGACTTATCAATAACACACACACACTTAACGAGCAGTGTACCCGGTCAGTATGAATATAATGGTAAGTAGAGTGTCGATCACTAAGAGTGGAACGTATTATCTAGTTATTCTAATCAGTATTTTAATATCCTAAGTTAGCTGTACAACCTAATCTAACGCAAGGGGGTTCAGCCTGAGAGACTGGCACGGTTTGGTTATAATTAAATTGTAAACTAAACTAATGAGCACGAATCAACGATTAGCACACACGTACACAGATAGATACTCGAGACAATAAGAAGACCTGTCCTGATAATTAAGTAGCTTGTCACTTGTTTTATTGCTAGTTTTATATGAAGTGTATATAATTAAACCTTTCTCGTTGGCTCTAATCTTATCGGCGAGTAAACCCTTAATGATTACTTATGTCTATCCTATTTATTCAAGAGACGCTAAAATAAATAGGCGAGGAAGGGGCATGGCGACCCAAGCAAGACTCAGCTAGACACTGAGGTTATCAATGCACTAATAAAAGTCACCAAAGACATCAACATATAAACTTTAATCAATGGGAAAGCAATATTAAGGGGAGTGCATGATCTTCCGTAGTCACATGACACAAGCCCATCAATCCTGATGAATTAAAGTGTACTAAATCAATAAAACAAAACTACTTAATGAATTGAATACATGCAGGACCTTCTTACAGCTCTTGTATCTTCGTTTAGGTATGTCTTGTGCTGCTTGGTCGTCTGAATTCGGCTCTAGGGTTATATCTTCACTCTGTCCAAGACTCTCAAATTCGTCTGACCTTGGGGTATTTATAGTTTTCTGTCTGAGGGATCGATGCGGCGCATTGAGTTGATAGATGCGGCGCATTGACTTAACTTCGCGTGGGGTCCAAGATTAATATATTCTAGAATATTCGTACACCGTCTTCAGATGCGGCGTAACTTGATCTTTGTATGCGGCGCATGTACCTTAGCTGTCTTGGATTGTAACTTGTGAAATCTTGATAGTGATACGCCGTATGTTAGAAGTATATTGCGGCGTATCTGGAGTAGAACGAGCTTGATCTTCTTCTTTGACCAAAGTTTCATATGCGGCGCATGACAGAATTGCATGCGGCGCATTCTTCAAAGTCAGGCAATGGTCTTCGAATTTATCTAAGTATGATATTGCGTCGTATCTGTTGAATGAGATACGGTGCATCTTCTGGATTTCAGTAGACTTTTAACATCTCGCTTGTTTTGCTCCATAATTAGTCCAAAATCGCCAAGTTTCACATAATGCTTGTTTTTACCTGAGAATTACTAAAGTAAACATTAATGTATCGATTCTCATAGATAATATAATAAAACAAGTCAAATAAATAGGATAAATGATGATAATAAAATGTACTTATTTGAGTTCATCAATACGCGTAGAAACGTTGATGGTGGGGATGTCCCTAACTTCGAGGCTATGATAGCCACTGCTTTGGCTAATGCTCTCCCGAATCTCTCGGCTGAATTGATGACCAGAATCACCAATGACATCAGGAATGGTGCTGGTTCGTCAGGTGGCGGTGCCCCACCTACTGGGATACATGTTTGGATTGAGAGATTCACTAAGCTTAAGCCTCTTTCTTTCCGATCTGCTGCCACCCCCACGGAGGCAGAAGATTGGATCACTCATATGGAGAAATTGTTCAAGGTCTTGGGTTGTGGTGATGAATTCAAGACGCGTTTGGCTACCTTCAAGTTGGAAGGTGATGCGTTGAGTTGGTGGAAGGCGTATGTTCTGGCTAAGGGAGAGAATTTTGCTGACACTTGTACATGGGAGACTTTCCGTGACATCTTCTATAAGCAGTATTTTCCTTTCTCTGAGCAGCAAAGGTATGAGCGCGAGTATGGAGCTATATATCAGTTTGATCGGGAGTCATCTGGAGAATACATGCAGAGATTTTTGAGGTTAGCTAGTTTCGTTGGACCGGCGGTTGCGGGTGATGCTCAGAGGCAAGCTAGGCACTTTAAGTGGGGACTGAAAAAGTGGGTTTTGGACCGGATTGTGAATACTGATTACACTGATGTTGCATTAGTTGCGGTTTAAGTCATGTTGACTTAACTCTTTTGATTATTTATGTTTAAGACTTCCGCTGTTATTATGTATGCTTTGATATGTCACCATAACGTGATACTTCTACCCTTGTCGAGTTGGGGTGTTACAATTATGGTATCAGAGGCAGGTTGCGACCTGTAGTACATAAGTCATGGCCTGTGAACATATGGACCCTAGGATTTGACCCTTAGAGCTTAGGTTTTGACTGTTGGTCCCAATATGTGTTAGAGTAAATGAAATTGCAAAGTGTAAATAAGTTTCTGAATAACTATGTTTCTAACCATTGTAACAATACATGTTTACATCTATTTATAGTACACGAATGGTCACCATTGAACCATTGTGTCTGTTCGGTTTAGACACATGCCAAACGACACATTCTTACAGAAAATAACTAACAATAACTACTTTTCTAATAACTAACTTTTCGGTTATAAACTTTCTAATAAACACGTTTGGTCCTTTATCTTTGTTGAAGAAGCAATGTCGAGATTATATGCTCACATTCTCCTCCTTAATCTTGATCTTTGCTTCGTCCTAAGTCTTGAACTCCGAGCATCTGTCGCATAGTTGCAAACTTGAGTCTTGGTAAGGCTTTTGTTAATATATCTGCTCTTTGTAGTTCTCCACTAACGTGTTCCACATTGATATGACTATTCTCTACACATTCACGAATGAAATGATAGCGAATGTCGATGCGCTTGCTCCTTCCATGAAAAACTGGGTTCTTTACGAGTGCTATAGCTGATACGTTGTCAACTCTAAGCGTTATTCTTTTTTCTTGCCATCCAGTTAATTCACTAAGTAAGCGTTTAAGCCATAAAGCTTGACATGTTGCTGCAGTAGCTGCCATGAATTCTGATTCACATGATGATAGTGCCACTGTAGGTTGTTTCTGAGTACACCATGTAATAGGTGACTCTCCAAAGTAAAATACTATGCCAGTAATTCCTTTTCCTTGATCGGTGTTGATTCCATAACTACTGTCACTATAACCTGTAATCTTGCAGCCGCCTTCTTTCTTGTATATTATTCCATGTTCCTTTGTTCCTTTAATATATCGAATTACTTGTTTTACTGCCTTTAGGTGATGTTCCTTCGGTTCTTGCATAAATCTGCTAAGTAATCCGACTGAGTAACTAAGATCCGGTCTTGTATGTAATAAATATCTGAGACTTCCAATTAAACTTCGGTAGTAAGTTGCGTCAACTGAGTTTCCATCTTCCGCCTTGACCAACTTAGTGCCGGGATCCATTGGTATCTTTGTATCATTACTGTCCGTCATACTATTCTCTTTCAAGATCTTGTTAATATATCCTGTTTGCTTGATTGTAATCTCTCCTCCTGTCTGTGTAACTTCTATCCCAAGGTAATAAGCTAGCAATCCTAAATCGCTCATTTCAAATTTGTCTTTCATATGGAATTTGAATAAGTCTATTTCCTTCTTTGGAGTGCCCGTGATTATCAAATCATCTACATAAACTCCAACTATAAGTGTAGAAGTCTTGCTTCTCTTTGTGTAGACTGCTTGTTCGAGATTACATTTCTTAAAGTCTAATGACTTCAAGGTACGATCAAGTTTCACATTCCAAGCTCTTGGTGCTTTTCTTAAGCCATACAAAGCTTTAGTTAGCTTGTATACTTTTCCGGATTTTCCTTGTTGAACAAATCCTTCAGGTTGTGTAACATAGACTTCTTCCTTCAAGTCTCCATGTAAAAATGCTGATTTTACATCTAAGTGGTGTACTTGCCATCCATGATAGGCTGCTAGTGCTAATATCAATCGAACTGTCTCTATTCTAGCAACTGGTGCGAATACTTCATCGAAGTCTATCCTTTGTTCTTGTACATAACCTTTTGCTACTAATCTTGCCTTATATTTGATGATCTTTCCTTGTGCATCTCTTTTAGTCTTAAAGACCCATTTGAGTCCTATTGCCTTCTGATTTTCAGGTAAATCAGTAAGAGTCCATGTATTGTTCTTGTTGATTGAATCCAGTTCAATCTCCATGGCCTCAATCCATTTCTTATCTATTGATGCCTCCTTGTAATTACGTGGTTCTTCTTCCGTAAATAGCAACCTTTCAGATTCTATTTCACGTGTGTTCCGATATAGTTCTGCTAAATCTTTAAAACCTTGTATTGGTCTATGATCAAATCTATGGCTTGAGTTTCCAGATGAGCTAAAAGTAACTTCATCTTCATCTTCTGAGTTAGGGTTGTAATTGAATGTTGGTGGTGTGATTGGTGATTCTGGATCTGGTTCCTGATGTGTATTATCAATATTTTCAGTGTTGACTGATATAGGTTTTTCATTGTCAACTTCTTCTTCCACAAAGATCCCCCAAAATGAGTCTTGTGTATCCTTTTCTTCTTCATCCTTATCCCAATCCCACGGTTTCGTTTCCATAAACTTTACATCCCTACTTACATGTTTCTTCTTTCCTATAGGATCATATAGCCGACATGCTTTTGATCCTTCCTCTACTCCTAAATAAACCATCGGTATGCTTCTGTCATCCAACTTTTTCAAGTGAGGTATTGTGATCTTAGCATAAGCTGTGCATCCAAATATTCTTAGGTTTTCCAGATTCGGTTTTCTGTTGTAGAGTGCTTCATATGGTGTTTTGTCTTCTAGGGCTTTCGTAGGTACCCTGTTGAGTATCTAAATAGCATGCTTGACTGCTTCCGCCCAAAAAGTTAAGGGTAACTTCATTGCCTTCATCATACTCCTAGTAGTTGATAACACCGTCCTATTCTTTCTTTCAACTACTCCATTTTGTTGTGGTGAGTATGGTGCTGTAAGCTGTCTTGCTAATCCATTATCCTTACAGTATTTAGTGAATTCATTTGATGTAAATTCACCTCCTCTATCTGTTCTTAGCATTCTTAATTTCAATCTTAACTCCATTTCAACCTTCTGTCTAAATTCCTTAAATGTGTTGAATGCTTGATCTTTCGATGTGAGAAAGTAAGCCCACATGAAACGAGTACAGTCATCTACTAGTAAAAAGATGAACTTCTTCCCAGATTGTGTGGCTGGACTTATGGGACCACAAAGATCTCCATATATTAAGTCCAATGGGTTTTTTTGATCTGAATTTAGCTTGATTTGGAAATGGGGTTCTACTGTGTTTTCCTAATAAACATGTATCATAGATTTGTCTTGCATGATTTATTCTTGGTATCCCTTTTATTAGACCCTTTCTTGTCATCTTGTCTAATGCGTCAAAGTTCAGATGACCTAACCTAGCGTGCCATAACCATGCTTGGTTATCTATGTTTGCTAAGAGACAAATAGGTGTTTCTATTCGTAGTCTTATACTGTAAAGTCGATTCTTAGATCGTTCTACTTTCATCAACAATATCTTGTTCTTATCATACAAAGTCAGTTTGTTTCCATCCATAATGATCTTACAACCTATCTCGGTAAGTTGTCCTAGACTAAGTATGTTGCTCTTGAGGTTTGGAATGTAGTAGACATTCGAAATTGTCTTTTGTTGTTGGTTTCTACATCCTAATAGTATTGAACCTCTACCCTTTATCTCTACATACGATCCATCTCCAAAACGAACGCGTCCAGTGATGCTTTCGTCAATATCTTTAAAATGACTCTTGGTTCCCGTCATATGGTTTGATAACGCCTAAATCTAACATGTTTTTGAAAGCGTTATTGGTAGTTTTATATATGTTTTGTGGTTATATTTATATGCTTTTGTTACTAAATCGTATCAAAGTGTGTTTGCAAAGCATTTGTAGCCAAAGACAGGAAAATGGATGGAAAAGATACAAAAATGAGGAAAAAGGAAGTATTTGAGATTTCATGTGAATCTTGTGTCAAGTTCCGCTCCGTAAGGTACTTCAATGAGTTAAAGTCCAAGTAGTCAAGTTCATAAGCTTTAGGATAAAGAGAAAGATCAAAGAATCAAGAACTACGACCGAGAAACAAGTCATACGCAAAAGCCCAAGAAAAAGGTTCAGCAGCCATCGCCATCCGATCGGTCGCCGCCCGCAACCGATTCGGATGGAGTGAATGTGGATTTACCGAGAAGACCAACCAATCGGTAGACCATTCCATCCGATCGGTTGGAAGTCGCTGTTTGACCCAAGACTTCTTTATTAAGGATTGTGACTTTATAACTCCGGTTCTAGGTCCTTCTTGTCATTATTCTAACCATTCAATACTACTTGGAGAGCAAGAGAAGCATTTATGCACTTAGACCCTTGGTGAGAGCAACTTATGGAACCATTTGTTGAGTATTTATATACCAATCAATCTAGAGAGAAAAAAGAAGAGATACACAAGTGCTAGAAGAGAACCATTCACAGAAATATACTCAGAAATTCGTCCATAAGTCCAGGAGAAGGGAGAAAGTCGAATATACCATTTTCATTGCTTGTGGAATCATTGTCTTTCACTTGTAATCTTATTTCCAAATCATTGTAAGACTTTCAATCATGGTTTCTAATGTTCAAATTATGGAGTTTACATTTATGTGTGCTATGAGTGGCTAGTGCCTTTGTGCACTTGCTTAGATGATGTGTGTTATTCATTGATTTGCATATGATTGTGATAACATGTTTTAATTCAATTTCAAGTCAATTCTAAGAACCAATTGTGATAAAGTTTCATAGTGACATTTGGGTAATTAAGTTTAACTAGTGCTAGTAATCTTGAGGGTTGAAAGAACTATTGTTATTCCACTAGTTATAATCATTTGTCTATGAATGATTGTTGTCTTCCACTATTCTTGATTAACCAAAGGAACTTAATTGTGATTGTAATGAAAAAGCTTTTGTCTATCAAAACGGATTGATTGTAAACCACTTTAAAGGTCGAGAGATTAATAGTTTGCTTTCAATTATGACCTTTTGTCTATAATTGGTTACCTTTTGTATTGACCATTTCCTAAGCTTGTTTGATTAGACAAAAGAATGTTTTTGTGTTTGAGGAACACCAACTCATGAACCTTGAATTGATCTTGAATTGATTGGTTAAACGTAATGCTTGTTTTTATAAACCAAAATCTTGACGAAGGTTTAATTTGTAGAAACAATAGATTAGTGTCAAAACTAATTATCACAACCAACATGTTTTCTAAAAGTTATCACAATCATATTAGTCAATTGTAGTACACTAGTCTAAGCAAGTGTAGTTTTTAATCATTTGAATTTTCATTATATCATTACTACTTATTTGAGATAGTTGCTTTTAACTTACAATTCGATTCACTACACAAATCCCTGCGAACGATCCCGACTTACCATCAAAATCTTGCTACAACGGACGAGTATACTTGCTCGTATGTGTTGTTATTAGATTCGGTAATTCACCCCCTTATAAATTTAAAACTTGCACCGAACCGGGCACATCATGGTTACTTGCACCATTATCTAAATACCATATGCTAGTATCTGTTGTAGCATATTTACTGGGTTGTATTTTTCCTTCGTTCAACAAAACTTCTTCAATTTCGTGTGTAGCGATTAATAGTGATGGTTCATCGTCTTCTAAGATAAGGTTTGATTGTTCGTGATTTGTTGATGGTTTTCTACACTCATTCCTCATATGTCCTAGTTTTCCGCAATTGTAACATTTTACTTTACTCTTATCCCACACTTGTTTATCATTATTCGATTTATCTTTGTGAGATGAGTTTCCTCCATTCGAGTTGCCTTTATTTCCTTTATTCTGCCAGTTTCCTCGTGAGTAGTTTGATCTACCGCCGCGTTTGTAGAAACGTTTTCCTTTCTTAGAGTGTTCGCCTTGTGCGAATAATAAATTATCCTGGCTTTCTACTTGTCCTCCCTTTCGGAGTTTTATCCTTTCCTCGAATGCCTTAAGTTTTCCAGCGATCTCATCTAACGTTATGTCATCGAGATCATTTGTTTGTTCTATGGATACTACTATTTGAATGAACCTATCTGGTGTGGAATCTAATAGTTTTCGTACTAAAAGTGATTCATCCAAAGTCTTTCCTAATTCTTTTGCCTTCGTGGCATAGCCGTTCAGTTTAGCTGTAAATGCATCCACCGTTTCATCCTCCTTCATCTGAAGTGTCTGAAATCCAATCATTAATGATTGTAACCGTGCTTGTTGCACCCTTTCTTCTCCAACGTGCCTCTTCCTTAGTGATTCCCATAATTCCCTTAACGTCTTACAATTTGCTACTTGTAAAATTACATCTTCCGTTAACGCTTGATATAGGAAGGCCGTTGTTGCCTTATCCTTCTTAGCGTCTAATTGCGTGTTTTCCTTAGGTTCTATCGTTTCCATAAACCGTGTGCTTCTAATATAACCTTCATTTGTATAGCCCAAACAGTGTAGTTTGTGGTTTTTAATTTTGGGCATTGATATTGTGCAATAGGTGTTATGGGTTTTGGTTGCGATGTACTAGTTGTATCGTCACCCGACATCCTAAAAGTTTTAATAACTTTCACCTTCAAATTGTATGGGAATTTCTAACTAGTGTGGTATCACTTAATACTACGGGAACAGAAACAGTTATCCGGGAATCCTAGTATAAGTTCTATGGATTTCTAGTGGTATAAATAAATATCTATACTATGTAACTATGAAATGAAATCCAAAAGTTTGAGATTTGTTGTGACCTTGTGTTTGTCACACGTGTATTCCCTTTTTTGTCGATACTTGAATATACCAGCTATGTCTTTCTATTCCACGTCTTGTCTTCAAAACAATTCAATACACCCTTCTTTGATGTTGTCGAGTTGTTCTTTTCAATAACCACACTTCCACCACGTTGTTCCTTCTCTTCTTTGTGTCGAATTGAGACCACTCATACCCTAGACCTTTGTCTCGGCTATCTTCCAAAACTTCAAAATGTTCTCGGTAAACAACAGATTTTGTTGTTTCGTTATTATTGTTGGTTTCCAAGTCTTGTAAACACAAAAATATCCAAAATACTCCTCGGTATTTTTCAAAAAGCAAGCGATTTGCTTTGTTTTTCCTTCTACTACTCGACGGTAGTATCTCAACCAAGTAAGCGATTTGCTTAAAACGTTGTTGCCTTCGTTGCTTGTCCGCGTTCCACAATACTTCTTCCACTTTTGTTCTTTGTTCCACACTGTGTATAACCACAACAACCTACAAGAATACTCGACGGTATCCTTTGCGAACAAGTGATCAAATTGTTCCTATTGTTGTCCTTCCTTGTATTGCGAGCGTTCTCCAAAACAATCCAAGATTGTTTCTTTCTTTCTATCAATTCAGTATACCTTTTCAACCAAGCAATGTCCCTTTTTACTTCCAATCTGTTGCAGCAAAGTTTGCAACGATGGGTTCTTCTACAAATTCTTGACGTCGTCCTCCTTCCAAATTGTTGTGTTAGAATACAACAAATGGGCTTAACTTCTGTTGTTGTCGTGCAGTCTTATTTCCCATAGAAGGTTTTTATACTTTCTACCTATTCAAAGAGAAATGATCACAGCAACAACCAATAATTCACAAGCGCTTCTATTTGTATCTTTTGTTTGCAATTTCCACACAAGTACGGTCGTGCACTACTTTCCTTGCGTCTAAGTTATCCAGGCAACGTTTCAATGTTGCGTATTCTTCTTCTGAACGTGATGTTCAGGATGTTCTTCCTTGGTCTTCTGTTTCGTTATTGATGTTTCTGGTTTTTGTGAATGAAGTAACGAAAAGAAAAAGTGGCTCTTGATGCCAAATGTTGGTCCCAATATGTGTTAGAGTAAATGAAATTGCAAAGTGTAAATAAGTTTCTGAATAACTATGTTTCTAACCATTGTAACAATACATGTTTACATCTATTTATAGTACACGAATGGTCACCATTGAACCATTGTGTCTGTTCGGTTTAGACACATGCCAAACGACACATTCTTACAGAAAATAACTAACAATAACTACTTTTCTAATAACTAACTTTTCGGTTATAAACTTTCTAATAAACACGTTTGTTCCTTTGTCTTTGTTGAAGAAGCAATGTCGAGATTATATGCTCACATTGACTGGTGAGGATTTGGGTAGACACTAGGTTTCTGTTTCGTCACTTCCTTTCATGCTTATTCTTTCTGTTTTCTGACTTTACTAATCGTTTTAATGATTGTTCAGATGGTGAATACTTGATGCGCGCGTGATGTGTCGTTGCGGTTTAGCAGTATTAATGCCTAATCAAGTTTTAAATTTATATTTAGCCGACTTATCAATAACACACACACACTTAACGAGCAGTGTACCCGGTCAGTATGAATATAATGGTAAGTAGAGTGTCGATCACTAAGAGTGGAACGTATTATCTAGTTATTCTAATCAGTATTTTAATATCCTAAGTTAGCTGTACAACCTAATCTAACGCAAGGGGGTTCAGCCTGAGAGACTGGCACGGTTTGGTTATAATTAAATTGTAAACTAAACTAATGAGCACGAATCAACGATTAGCACACACGTACACAGATAGATACTCGAGACAATAAGAAGACCTGTCCTGATAATTAAGTAGCTTGTCACTTGTTTTATTGCTAGTTTTATATGAAGTGTATATAATTAAACCTTTCTCGTTGGCTCTAATCTTATCGGCGAGTAAACCCTTAATGATTACTTATGTCTATCCTATTTATTCAAGAGACGCTAAAATAAATAGGCGAGGAAGGGGCATGGCGACCCAAGCAAGACTCAGCTAGACACTGAGGTTATCAATGCACTAATAAAAGTCACCAAAGACATCAACATATAAACTTTAATCAATGGGAAAGCAATATTAAGGGGAGTGCATGATCTTCCGTAGTCACATGACACAAGCCCATCAATCCTGATGAATTAAAGTGTACTAAATCAATAAAACAAAACTACTTAATGAATTGAATACATGCAGGACCTTCTTACAGCTCTTGTATCTTCGTTTAGGTATGTCTTGTGCTGCTTGGTCGTCTGAATTCGGCTCTAGGGTTATATCTTCACTCTGTCCAAGACTCTCAAATTCGTCTGACCTTGGGGTATTTATAGTTTTCTGTCTGAGGGATCGATGCGGCGCATTGAGTTGATAGATGCGGCGCATTGACTTAACTTCGCGTGGGGTCCAAGATTAATATATTCTAGAATATTCGTACACCGTCTTCAGATGCGGCGTAACTTGATCTTTGTATGCGGCGCATGTACCTTAGCTGTCTTGGATTGTAACTTGTGAAATCTTGATAGTGATACGCCGTATGTTAGAAGTATATTGCGGCGTATCTGGAGTAGAACGAGCTTGATCTTCTTCTTTGACCAAAGTTTCATATGCGGCGCATGACAGAATTGCATGCGGCGCATTCTTCAAAGTCAGGCAATGGTCTTCGAATTTATCTAAGTATGAATTGCGTCGTATCTGTTGAATGAGATACGGTGCATCTTCTGGATTTCAGTAGACTTTTAACATCTCGCTTGTTTTGCTCCATAATTAGTCCAAAATCGCCAAGTTTCACATAATGCTTGTTTTTACCTGAGAATTACTAAAGTAAACATTAATGTATCGATTCTCATAGATAATATAATAAAACAAGTCAAATAAATAGGATAAATGATGATAATAAAATGTACTTATTTGAGTTCATCAATACGCGTAGAAACGTTGATGGTGGGGATGTCCCTAACTTCGAGGCTATGATAGCCACTGCTTTGGCTAATGCTCTCCCGAATCTCTCGGCTGAATTGATGACCAGAATCACCAATGACATCAGGAATGGTGCTGGTTCGTCAGGTGGCGGTGCCCCACCTACTGGGATACATGTTTGGATTGAGAGATTCACTAAGCTTAAGCCTCTTTCTTTCCGATCTGCTGCCACCCCCACGGAGGCAGAAGATTGGATCACTCATATGGAGAAATTGTTCAAGGTCTTGGGTTGTGGTGATGAATTCAAGACGCGTTTGGCTACCTTCAAGTTGGAAGGTGATGCGTTGAGTTGGTGGAAGGCGTATGTTCTGGCTAAGGGAGAGAATTTTGCTGACACTTGTACATGGGAGACTTTCCGTGACATCTTCTATAAGCAGTATTTTCCTTTCTCTGAGCAGCAAAGGTATGAGCGCGAGTATGGAGCTATATATCAGTTTGATCGGGAGTCATCTGGAGAATACATGCAGAGATTTTTGAGGTTAGCTAGTTTCGTTGGACCGGCGGTTGCGGGTGATGCTCAGAGGCAAGCTAGGCACTTTAAGTGGGGACTGAAAAAGTGGGTTTTGGACCGGATTGTGAATACTGATTACACAGATGTTGCATTAGTTGCGGACGCGGCCCGTAACATAGAGTTACTTCATACTGATGGGGGTTCGAACAAGAGGGACAGAGATGGTAACCGTATTAACTACAGGGGTCAGGGTCGTCAGGACCAGGGTTATGAGCATAAGGGTCGTCAGGACCAGGGTGTTGAGCACAGGGGTCGTCAGGACCAGGGTGTTGAGCACAGGGGTCGTCAGGACCAGAGTTTTGATCAGAGGCGACAGGAGTATAGGGGTCAGGATCAGAGGGTTACTGGTAGGAATGGAAATGACTGGCAGGGTCATGGTAACAACAACCAGCGTCAGTACAGGGATCAGTCGACTCGGGGTTCTCAGCAGGGTCGTTCTTCAGGTTCTTCGGGTCAGAAGAGGCCTACTGAGACTTTACCTCCTCCACCTCTTTGTGCTACTTGTGGGAAGCCTCATCCGGGCGCTTGTTACAAGGCTACGTGAGGATGTTTCAATTGTGGTTCCACTTCCCACAAGGTGAAGGATTGTCCACGGGGGAGACAGATTACACCGGTGAACTCTGCTAGGCCAGCTCCTACTATGGGTCGTGTTTATACTACTACTCGTGATCAGGCAGCGAACTCATCAGGTACTATTACCGGCATTCTTTATATTGGCGATCGCACTGTTTTTGCATTATTTGATACCGGGGCCACACATTCCATTATATCTATTTCATTTGCCAAGAAGCTTAATATGATCCCAACACCACTAACTAATCATATATCCATCTCAACACCAATGAAATCCCATGTACTCATTGAACATGAATATGTGAATTGTCCCTTACGGTTTGATGACCGCATTCGTCCGGTGAATTTGCTCCCTATTGATATGATTGACTTTGATGTGATTTTGGGCATGGATTGATTGGCTTCTCATAGAGCTACCATTGATTGCCATGCCAGAAATGTGATCTTTCGCGATGTTCGTCACCCCGATTTTGTCTAACATGGTTCTCAACCTCTCAAGTCTGCTAAGATTATCTCGGCTATGAAAGCCCGAACCTTGATTTCCCATGGCTGCCAAGGTTTTCTGGCATCCATTAAAGATACATCTTTGGAAAGTCCGAGCATTGACAGTCTTCCCGTTGTGCGTGATTTTTCTGATGTGTTTCCCGACGAACTTCCTGGTCTTCCTCCTGCTAGGGAAGTTGAGTTTGGCATCGAATTGATCCCAGGTGCCGAACCTATTTCCAAAGCTCCGTACCATATGGCGCCTATTGAATTGAAGGAGTTGAAGGAGCAGTTACATGAACTCTTGGAGAATGGTTTCATCCGACCCAGTGTCTCTCCTTGGGGTTCACCTGTCTTATTTGTTAAGAAGAAGGATGGGAGTATGCGACTCTGTATCGACTATCGTGAACTTAACCGTATCACAATCCGTAATCGTTATCCTCTTCCACGTATCGATGATTTGTTTGATCAGTTACAAGGGGCTAAATTCTTTTCGAAGATTGATTTGAGGTCCGGTTATCACCAACTTCGTGTGAAGGAACAAGACGTTCCCAAAACCGCTTTTCGAACCCGATATGGTCACTACGAGTTTTTTGTCATGCCCTTCGGTTTGACAAACGCTCCCGCTGTGTTTATGGATCTTATGAATCACGTATTCCACGAGTATCTCGACAAGTTCGTTATTGTTTTCATCGACGACATTCTTGTTTATTCCAAGACCGAAGGAGAACATGAGCAGCATCTTCGGATTGTCCTGGAAACTCTTCGGCAGCAGAAGTTGTATGCCAAATTTTCTAAATGCGAGTTCTGGCTGAGACAAGTTGCTTTCCTTGGTCATATTGTATCCGCTGATGGTATCACTATGGATCCAGCTAAGGTTGAGGCTATCACCAAGTGGCCAAGACCCACTACTGTGACTGAGGTTAGGAGTTTTCTGGGGCTTGCTGGCTACTACAGACGGTTTGTTGAGGGTTTCTCATGGTTGGCGTTACCATTGACGCAACTGATGAGGAAGGGTGAGAAGTTTGTTTGGACGGAGGAGCGTGAGAAGAGCTTCGAAGAGTTGAAACAGAGATTGGTGTCCGCTCCTATTTTAACTCTTCCATCTGGTTCTGGAGGTTTTCAAATCTATAGTGACGCGTCGAAAAAGGGTTTGGGCTGTGTTCTTATGCAGCATGGGAAGGTGATTGCTTATGCTTCGAGGCAATTAAAACCTTATGAGGAGAATTACCCGACTCATGACTTAGAGTTGGCGGCTGTTGTGTTTGCATTAAAGATTTGGCGACATTATTTGTATGGCGAGTCATGTGACATCTTTACTGACCACAAGAGTCTCAAGTATATCTTCACCCAGAAGGAACTTAACATGAGACAGAGGCGGTGGTTAGAACTCCTCAAAGATTATGACACGAACATTCAATACCATCCGGGCAAAGCTAATGTTGTTGCTGATGCACTTAGCCGGAAATCTGGTATGATAGCGAGCCTTGAAATTGAACCTCGAATTCTTAATGACTTGGAGATTTTGGATGTTGAACTTTGTGTGCGGGGTTACGATGGATATTGGGCCAGCCTGAAAGTCGAGTCCAACCTTATTCTACGGATTAAGGAAGCTCAAAAGGATGATGGTGAGCTTTGGGCTGTGGTTCAGAATGTTCAGGAGGGTAAACAGTCGGAGTTCAGAGTGGATGACTCTGGTATAGTATGGTTTGGAGATTGGCTTTGTGTTTCGAATGATCCTGAGCTGTGTGAGGCTGTTTTGTCTGAGGCTCATAGTTCCCCATTCACTATTCATCCTGGTTCTACCAAGATGTACAGGGACCTTAAGCAGCATTTTTGGTGGAATGGTATGAAACAGGATGTAGCTTCTTTTGTAGCCAAGTGTATGACTTGTCAGCAAGTCAAGATTGAACATCCAAGGGCGAGTGGTTTGTTGCAGCCTTTAGATATTCCTACCTAGAAGTGGGAAGAGATTTCCATGGATTTTGTAACGGGGATACCTCTTACTAGAAGAAGACATGATGCGATTTGGGTGGTCGTTGATCGGCTAACCAAGTCTGCTCATTTCTTACCTATTCGTATGGATTATCGTGTCAGTAAATTGGCGGAGATTTTTCAGCAAGAGATTGTTAGGCTTCATGGTACCCCAACATCTATTGTTTCAGACAGAGATCCGCGGTTCACTTCTCGTTTTTGGAAGGGTCTACATAATGCTTAGGGTGCACGTCTTAAGTTTAGCACGGCTTTTCATCCACAGACAGATGGTCAGTCAGAAAGGACCATTCAGACTTTGGAGGACATGTTGAGAGCTTGTGCATTGGAGTGGACTGGTAATTGGGATGAATACCTGTGCTTGGTGGAGTTTGCCTACAACAACAGTTGGCATGCTAGCATCAAGGCAACACCTTATGAGCTTTTGTATGGGAGGAAATGTAGGGCGCCCACTTGTTGGAATGAAGTGGGTGAGCGGTTGATTGAGGGTCCAGAAATTATTCAAATCACTAATGAGAAGGTGGCGGTTGCCAGAGAAAAGCTGAAAGAGGCTCGTACTCGACAGAAGAGTTATGCTGATAAGCATCGACGTTACTTAGAATTTCGTGTTGGGGATCGTGTATTTCTTAAAGTATCGCCGTTCAGAGGTGTGAAATGTTTTGGGATTAAAGGAAAGCTTAGTCCGCGGTTTATCGGACCGTTTGAGATTCTTGAACGTATTGGGGAGGTCTTTTATCGTTTGGCTCTACCTCCGCCGTTATCGCATGTTCATAACGTCTTCCATGTATCTCTTCTGAGGGGATACAATTATCATCCTTTGCATGTGGTATCCTATCCGTTTGATCAGATTCAGCCTGATATGTTGCTTCCGGAAGAACCCGAAGCTATTTTGGATCGACAAGATCGAGTCATGAGAAACAAGGTCATTCCGTTTGTGAAAATTCTTTTGAAGAATCACCCAGAGCGTGAAGCTAGCTGGGAGACCGAGGAATCGATGCGAACAAGTTATCCTCATTTCTTTTCATAGTCTGGTATGTCTTCATTTCCGTTCCCAATTCAATTTCGCGGACGAAATTTTCTTTTTAGAGGGGAAGAGTTGTAAAACCCAAAAATAACCCTAATCTGAAATGACCAAAATACCCCTCTAATTTTGAAATTTTAAGAATATATAAAATCCTACAAATGAATATTATTTGAATATAACCTAAGGTAATTAAAAACCTAAGTTACCTAATAAATCAAACAAATTAAACCTTACATTATAATTAAAAGTAACAAAACAAATGGTTCCCTAAATCAAGCCTATAATAGGCGACATTATATTGTGACCATTACTACATTTTCGACTAAGGATCAAGGAAAAAGATAATCATGCATTAATCTTGATTGATATCACATTAAACCGAAATTATTACCCTTTCCATATATGCCACACGATTTCCCCTATTCCCCCCATAATGCCGATCTTTTTCATTCACCAAAATATTTTCACACACCAAATAAACCCTAACTCCCTACAAAAATTCTGCCGCCCCCTTTTTGTTCCTCCTATTCGATCCAAACCAAGCAATCAAGAGGAATCCATTGGTGTTCGTACGTGGGTGTGATCGTGTGTTGTTCAAGTGGTGATCGTAGTTCAATTGGGGTCCGAGAGGTGGTCGATCCGAGGGGTTGGAGTGCTCGGATTTTTGGTTTTTGATTTAGTGTTCTTATTGTCTTCGATTGATCTTCAAGGGTAACGCGTATCATCCTATTTGTTTTCCTCCATTTTTAATCTTGTGTTTATTGTGTAAAATTGTCACCATGAAAAGCTTAATGAATCGGCACAAACTTGTTTATGAATCGGCATAATTAATTTGTATACATAAAATCATGAAATCTCACATAAAATCATAGATCATCACATGAAATAATGAATTTGTAATTAGAGTTTTGATGGGAATTCGTGGGTAATTTGATGTGGGATTTTTAGAACATGTTAATATATACAGATCTTATGAATTATGAGGGTCATGGATGTGTTTGGGTGCGTTAACAATCGTTATAGTGGTCTAAAATGAAACTCTAAAATGGACAGCCCGTATACCATTTTGTGAACGAGTTGTGGTCATGTTATAAAAGGGTTTGATTCGGTTTCTTTTCATGAAAACTTAGTTTTATTCTAGTAAAGTTCTCCAATTGATTTGGAGTGATTTCGAGTTGATTTGGTCATTTTTTGATTTTTTTATGATTAAGTGTTGAATCTGAATTCGAGGGTCTGGAAATCAGTCCATTTTGCCGATTTTTCATTTTAAAACCATGAGGAGTTGGGACATAAAACTTTCCAGTATTTAACTTCTATATTCCTAGTAATGTCATGAATTTTTGGGGATTTTTTCCTGGATGTATTGGTGGGTCAACCAAGTGGATACTTTCTGGGTACCACAGCAGATACGTTTTCTGGGTAGTCTGAGTTGGAGCATTTTTCGTGTGGGGTTAAACTAACTAATAAATTCTGGGAAAATTCGTTGTAGGTTCTAAATACATGAAAGTACCTGTGAGAATTTTTGTGGAATTTACCTTTGAGTCCTGATATGGTAGAAAAATTCGACAAGTTGTGATCTGTTTATGGGTAAAAGCTGATAAAAGTTAAAAAGGCTAAATAAATGTTTTAAACCTAATTGTCACTAACATGTTTTAACCTAATTACACTTTATCATTATTATAACCTCTAAAGGCGTAATTAAGATACCTTAATACATTTCATAACTTAAATTGGCCTATGACATGATTAGTACATGTATTAAATGTTAAACATAAGATTAAAACCCTAATTAAGATAAACGTAACCCTAAGATACCATATATGGAAACCTACTAATTATGGAAACTTACTAATTCGGGAAACCTGCTAAAAATAGAAAGTTACTTAAAACGGTTAACTTACTTAAAGTGGAAACTTACTAAAAATAGAAAGTTACTATAATTGGAAAGTTACTAAAAATAGAAAGTTACTAAAAAGGGAAATTATACTAAAAGAGTAACCTAATTCAATTGGACTTAAAGTAATACTTGGTATTTAATTTGTATAGGTTCCGTGAAGCGGGAGTGACCATCTTGTGACTTTTCTTTTCTTGTTTGCTTGCCTTGAATAAGGTACAGATATTCTGACCTTGTCTCTTAAGGTTTCTCATGATTCATTTACGTCCTTTTGATATTAGTTTGATTATGATGCCTATGATCTGAGCCTCCTTATTGTGGCTTTCTTATATGATCTATGCCTTTGCTATGTTTCCCTTAGATTTATGAACCTTTGACATTTGGATTTGATTATGATTCTTTGATGACTTAGACATTTGACTTTGATAGGATAGGCCATTAGAACCCTTCAGTTGATACCGAGCCAAAATTTGTTTCCTAGCCATGAAGGTAACATGGCCGTGTCATTGATGCACCAATGACATGACTCTAGTGTGGTCGAGTGATGTTCCACACCGTCCCTTTTTGTTATATGATAATGAGCTCAAAAATATATATGTTTGGCCACTATGATTTGTTTGCAGGGGCGTATGGATGCATCCTAGGTTTGTTTTGTTTAGTGGATTTAACATGATATAATATGATTTGATTTGGTGATTGATGCTGTGTGCAATACACGTCCTTCACATATTTGGGAGGTCGCTCCTCTATGGTTACTATGATATTTGATTTGTTTTGTTTGGGCTCGTGGTAGATTACTGACTTTTCCTTACCTGTGATATTCCATTTATTTATACCTTATGTTTTTCCCAATGCACCATACTTTATATGTTCGTTCTTTATCTTTCGGTTTGTTTATATATATATATATCTGTTCACTGGGCTTTTAAAGCTCAGCCGCATTTCCTTTTCCTGCGGCAGGTATCTAAGCTAGGAGCTGGGGATCGCTTTGGGTTGAGAGTTGAGCTTGTGTGGAGACTTTACCCTAGTCATCTTAGTTACCATTTGTTTTTATTATGACATTGTCTAGACTTGGATTTTGGTTGTTCCTTTCCTTGGAGTATTTCCTTTTCTTGAACTTATGTATTGGTTTAAGTCATGTTGACTTAACTCTTTTGATTATTTATGTTTAAGACTTCCGCTGTTATTATGTATGCTTTGATATGTCACCATAACGTGATACTTCTACCCTTGTCGGGTTGGGGTGTTATAGCCTGTGATATTCATCATGCATTACATAGATACCCAGCAAAAAAAAAAAAAAAAAAAAAAAAAAAAAAAAAAACTCTTTTGCTAACAACAAAAGCAGAAGCAACAGTCAGAAGTAAATTGAAAAACAACCATTGACCAAATCAAAACGGCCTCATCTGTAAGAGTTTAAAAGTTCAGATTCATAAGAATCCAACATAGAAGTAGTAAGAAACCCATGGGGTGCGGCAGGTGGAGATAGGGTAGCAGTTATTAGGCTCAGATTTTATAACCAAATAGGGTGAAAAAGATCTACGACCGGCCAGGTGGAGATACGGTTGCATAATGATGCCATCCGGTCCTTGCCCCGCCAAGTTACGGTTCCAATCTTTGACTACCCACTTCATTAGTCTCAGAAAATAGGTCTTAATCATCATATCCCTACCCTAGCTGAAGCAACGGACGACGTTTTGTAGGAAAATAAATGTGAATAAAACTGGTAACCACCTACAACAAATAAGTCTGGTAAGGATCGAAAAAAGAGGATATGCCTACCATGGCTGCAGGTGTAGTCACCTGCCCCGCCAAGATGTGGACCATCTCAACTTTATTCCCCTTACCCCGTAGAAGCAATAGTGACTTACTTTTTTACTGCTTCTATGATTGTTGTCATGACATATGTTAGGGATACATTATCTCCATTAGTTATAGCCACAACTTTCGATCTAACACACAAATGGTAAGAGATGATCAATGATGGATCAACGATAATGCATGATGATAATATACATAATAAGGTTCAGGTCAGCGATTATAAAAGTGGTACCCAAAACCGGCCTTGGTTGCAACCATCTGATGGCTATGCCAAGACACGGGTTATGGCAAGCTACACTTACCAAAATAGGAAATAGTAACAGCTTTCATCTTGCATTAATAGATACCCCATTAAAAAAAAAAAAAAAAAAAAAAAAAAAAAGAAAAAAAAAAACTGTTTTGCTAACAATAAAAGCAGAAGCAACAGTCATAAGTAAATTGAAGAACAACCATTGACCAAATCAAAACGACCTCATCTGTAAGAGTTTAAAAGTTCAGATTCATAAGAACCCAACATAGAAGCAGTTAGAAACCCATGGGGTGCGGCAGGTGGAGATAGGGTAGCAGTTATTAGGCTCAGATTTTATAACCAAATAGGGTGAAAAAGATCTACGACCGGCCATGGCTGCAAAGAAACACGGTTGCATAATGATGTCATCCGGTCCTTGGCCCACCAAGTTACGGTTCCAATCTTTGACTACCTACTTCATTAGTCTCAGAAAATAGATCTTAATCATCATAGCCCTACCCCAGCTGAAGCAACGGAAGACGTTTTGTAGGAAAATAAATGTGAATAAAACTGGTAACCACCTACAACAAATAATTCTGGTAAGGATCGAAAAAAGAGGATATAGCAACCATGGCTGCAGGTGTAGTCACCTGCCCCGCCAAGATGTGGACCATCTCAACTTTAATCCCCTTACCCCGTAGAAGCAATAATGACTTTTTTTTTACTGTTTCTGTGATTGTTGTCATGGGGTACAGTATCTCCATTAGTTATAGCCACAACTTTCGATCTAAAACACAAACGTCAACATACCTGGAAACTCTGACCTCCCCTTTAAATCCCTTTTGCTATTTAAACAATGTTCTGCATCAGATGTATTGCTAGCCCGTTGAAATACGAAAAGGAATTTGAGGGGAAGATAAGAAGAAATAGGTATGTTGTACATCGTGTGTCAATATTAATAAATGAAGAGTACATGGTATTGTTTATCTAGCGATATTAACAACTGATGTTCCATGTCTGTGATAGTAAATTTCTTCTTGCATATTTGCAGTCCCACCTCAACAGAAGCCCCTGATCAACAATAGGGTGCAATTTTCAAAGATAGATGGTAAACAAAAGAGGATGGTGTGAAAAAGTAATTTGCACCAAATTACTTGTCACATCATTCTCTTCTATTTTACATCTATCTTTGGTTAACTGCGCGCAACTGATGATGAGAGGCTTTTGTAAAAGTGAACCTGAGTATGATATAAAAGTGGTAAATGCAAGGCAGACATAGAAAGTATATATATGAAAACTGACCAGCAGTCGGCGTCGATCTGACTTGAACCATAATGTTATCCTGTAGTTCATAATAGTTGAGATCATCACCTAGACACTTATTATGAGTTTCCTCTTCAGATACTCCTCTAACCAAGTGCTGTGTGATTTCTTTGAGGCCCATTCAGGAGTAGGTGAACCATGATTCTTTTTCCCACATGGTTTGGCGGGGTCAACATCCCCAGCCGCCACCATCTCCCGGAGTAGGACCCGATTTCCAAGTTGATTTGGCAGCAGTGGAATGAACATCCATCCCATCAATATTCAGATCTAAACCGTCTTCAAATATAGGTCTAGAACCGGGTTTGAGGTTTCCTGAGCTCGATTCCGGTTCTAA
Organism: Artemisia tridentata subsp. tridentata; assembly: GCA_021014915.2. Classification (NCBI taxonomy): domain Eukaryota; kingdom Viridiplantae; phylum Streptophyta; class Magnoliopsida; order Asterales; family Asteraceae; genus Artemisia; species Artemisia tridentata. The sequence goes on from CP139507.1 coordinate 407,048,112, forward strand.
ACATGTATTTGAAGATGGTTTTTGTGATATTCATCGTGCATTACATAGATACCTGCCATAAAAAAGGATTGTTTTCATCAGAACAATAGCGGAAGCAACAATCATAACTAAACTGAATAACGGCCATTCACACAGGGCGAGATAGGGTAGCAGTTATTAAGTTCAGATTTTTAGAGGAAACATGGTAAAAAAGATGTAGACCTCGCGATCAAGGGAAAGAAACATGGTTGCATAATCATGCCGTCGGGTACTTGGGCCACCAAGTTACGGATCCAATGTTTGACAACCCACGTCATTTGTTTTAGAAAATATGTGTTAATCATCATAGGACTAACCTACGTGAAGCAACGAAAGGCGTTTTGTAGGGAAATAAATTTCAATAAAATCGGTAACCACCAACAACAAATAAGCCAGTTAAGGATAAAAAAAAGAAGACATGGCCACTATGGCTGCAAGTCAACCGACCTGCCCCGCCAACATGTGGAGCATGTCGACTTTAATGCCCTTACCCCATTGACTCATCGTAGGTTCTTGTGATGAATATCACAATAAAAACGAAATTATTAACCTTGGTGTCGATGGACCTGGTGTAAAAAAACAACGCCCTAAATAGGCCAATGAATGTAAGTTATATATTATATATACCTAACATTTGTTCGGCTGCTTAGGCCATTTTTTTTCCCAACCCGTTCCAGGCAGAGTCCAAATAATAAATTAGTTTGTTATTAGGTAACCCGGACTGTTCATCGTCATTCACAGTCTTTGCTTTCCTTTGTGTTCCGAAAGGTGCAAGCCCATGACGTAAACCCAACGGCGATTCAAGTTTTTCCGAGCCGAACATATGGGTTTTGTCGAACCCACCCAGCCATTAATCTGGCCTTTTCACGGTATATAAAGTTATGGTTTTTAAAAGTTAGAAACCATAAAACTGATACTATATTTCATTACCCTCAGATCTGCGAATGGAAAATGGTCAAAAAGGTCCAAATTCGGCCATAGCTGCAAATAAAGCCGGTTGCATAACAGCAAGTAAGATATGACGCCATCCGGTCCTTGCCCTGCTAAGTTACGGTTCAAACCTCCAACGACCAATATCATTTGACTCATTATATATACCTAACATTTGTTGGGCTGCTTAGGCCTTTTTTTCCCAACCCGTTCCAGGCAGAGTCCGAATAATAAATTGGTTTGTTATTAGGTAACCCGAAGTTGCGGGGTCATTTTGCCGAGTTCCTTTCATCTGGCCTTTTCACAGTATATAAACTTATGGTTTCTAAAAGTTAGAAACCAGAAAACTGATACTATATATCATTAGCCTCAGATTTGTGAATGGAAAATTGTCAAAAAGGTCCGAATTCCGCCATAGCTGCAAAGAAAGCCGGTTGCATAATAGCAAGTAAGCTATGACGCCATCCGGTCCTTGCCCTGCCAAGTTAAGGTTAAAACCTCCGACGATCAATATCATTTGACTCAGAAAACAACGTTTAATCATCATAGGCCATTACTATGTTGGAGCGAAACAACCCATGAAAAAAACACGGAAAAAGGCCAAGCAAATCGGAGTCATTTTAAATGGTATATTACTATTAACTAACATACCCGACATGGCTGCAACCACAATCAAGGTGCAGTTGCCATGTCTAATCTTTTCATCCACACTTTTAATAAACCCCAATGTAATAAACCCCGTCGTGGCTGCAAGCTTAAGAAGCTCGGCCCGACACGATGCAAACAATCTCATGTTTTATCGAATCCACCTAGGCATTCATCCATGCTTTTCATGGTATATAAACTTATAGTTTCTAAAAGTTAGAAACCATAAAGCTGATACAATATATCATTAGCCTCAGATTTGTTAATGGAAAATGGTCAAAGAGGTCCGAATTCTACCATGGCTGCAAAGAAACTCGGTTGCATAATAGCAAGTAAGCAACCACGCCATCCGGTCCTTGGCCTGCCAAGTTACGGTTCAAACCTCCAATCACCAATATCATTCGAGATCCGAAAGGTGCAGCTCCAGCACAACAACTGTAATCCAAAAGAAGTGTCGAATTAAATTAAGTAAAACCCTAAATGAGACAATAACAACAACACAACCCAAAATCTGACATTAGAAAATTAGCACCAGGCACAATTAAATAAGCCAAAACAGTAAATCAACCAATAACAACAACAAAACACTAAATCTGAGATAAAAAAAATAGCAATACCTGCAAGGGAAAAATAATAGCAGCTATCACAACAATAAGAGTGACAATTAAACACAGCAACACCCTAAATCTAACATCATAGAATTAGCAATAAGAACAACAAAAGAGAGAAAAACATAAAATAAAATAAATAAATAAATAAATAAATAAAACCTTGAACATACAACCAACCACTATATTATTCGGGTTGTTGGTTGGACCGGGTTGACGGAAAAAACGGGGTAAGTAGGCCAACAAATGTTAGATATATATATCATTAGCCTCAGATTGTGTGAATGTGAAATGGTCAAAAAGGCCCGAATTCCGCCATAGTTGCAAAGAAAACCGGTTGCATAATAGCAAGTAAGCTATCACGCCATCCGGTCCTTGCCCTGCCAAGTTACGGTTCAAACCTCCAATGACCAATATCATTTGACTAAGAAACCAACATTTAAACATCATAGGCCATTACTATGTTGGAGCGAAACAGCCCATGAAAAAAGCACGGAAAAAGGCCAAGCAAATCGGCGTCATTTTAAATGGTATATTACTATTAACTAACATACCCGACATGACTGCAACCACAATCAAGGTGTGGTTGCTGTGTTTAATCTTTTCATCCAAACTTTTAATAAACCCCAATGTAATAATCCTCGTTGTGGCTGCAAGCGTAAGAAGCTCGGCCAGCCACGATGCAAACGATCTCATGTTTTATCGAATCCACCTAGGCATTCATCCGGGGTTTTCATGATATATAAACTTATAGTTTCTAAAAGTTAGAAACCATAAAGCTGATACAATATATCATTAGCCTCATATTTGTTATTGGAAAATGGTGAAAGAGGTCCGAATTACGGCATGGGTGCAAAGAAACTCGGTTGCATAATAGCAAGTAAGCTACCACGGCATCCGATCCTTGCCCTGCCAAGTTACGGTTTAAAGCTCCAATCATCAATATCATTTGAGATCCGAAAGGAAAACAAAGACTGTGAGTGAGGATGAACAGTAGAGTAACCTAATAACCAACCAATATATTATTCGGACTATTGGTTGGACCGGGTTGCGGGGAAAAATGGGCTAAGGTAGTCCAACAAACTGGTCAAAGAGGTCTGAATTATGGCATGGCTGCAAAGAAACTCGGTTGCATAACAGCAAGTAAGCTATCACGCCATCCGGTCCTTGCCCTGCCAAGTTACGGTTCAAACCTCCAATCACCAATATCATTTGAGATCTGAAAGGTGCAGCTCCAGCACAACAACTGTAATAAAAAAGAAGTGTGGAATTAAATTAAGTAAAACCCTAAATCAGAAAATAACAATAACACAACCCTAAATCTGACATCAGAAAATTAGTTATAGGCACAATTAAATAAACCAAAACGGTAAATCAACCAATAACAACAACAAAACAGTAAATCTGAGCTAAAAAAAATTAGCAATACTTGCAAGGCAAAAATAATAGCAGGTATCACAACAATGAAAGTGACAATTAAACATACCAACAACGTAAATCTAACATCATAGAATTAGCAATAAAAACAACAAAACAGAGCAAAACATAACAAAAAACTTGAACCTACAACGTATGCTTTCCGAGGGTTTCTTCAGAGAATACGAGTGCCATTTTTGTTGATCAAAAAATGACGACCACGACTATTTTTGATCTAAAGTTGTGGATATAACTAAGGGGGATACTGTATCCATAACATATGGCATAAAAAGAATCACAAAAGCAATAAAAAAAATATTATCACTATTCATAGCACTGTACACCCCCTCACAGGAAACTGTAGTTGCCACAAAACCCATATGATCAGCTTGAAAAAACTTGAAACACCGTCGGATCTAGGTCACGGACCTACACGAACACATGAACACACCCAATTATATACAACCTACTCGACCTCATTATTTTCTTTTCAAACCAAACCAAAACTCAATCATTTTACCCTTCTCGTTAACCCTTTTATGCCGAGACCAAAACTAAACCAAACCACACATTTGCTAACCAAAACCATTACCATATTCGAACCATGTTCCCCCTTGGATACCATTCAAAACTCGACATCATTACACACACACGAAACCACTTCTTTTCCAGCCTCTTCGACACACACAAACACACCATTTAGAGCACATAAAATAACGATTTGACAAGCCCTAACCTTTCCCTTTTCGATCTCAATTTATACGACCCAACATGCATGCAATCTTCCTTTCTTTTATACGTATAAGACCAAGTTTTACACCACACACAACACATATTATGCAGCCCCTTTTAATACACATACACGACACACATAAACACTTTCCAAATGACCAGATCCTAAGTCTTTATATATACTGATTTGAACAGCAGATCAAACTAAATATCGACCTATATAAGTCCCATCATTTCATGATTTTATGCTGCGTTTAAGGTGTCATTTTAATCGTATAATAGAGATCAAACAAATGTGTTTATTTCAGATTCTAATAGCCATGTAAAACTTTATATCGACATGTACTTATTCCATCATTTCATGCGACCAAAACTCATCATTTCATGCGACATATATCCAGGTGTTAGATTGCATATTAGTGATCAAAACATGAGTCCAAAGACCAGATTCATAAGCTCTTATATATGTTCATTCGAATGGCAAAATAATCCAATATCGACCTACATATGTTTTCATTATTTCATGTGATCGATTTCCCATTATTTTATGTGACTCAAATAACATTTCATCCGTATTCTATTTAAGTCGAGTATAGCTTACATCCAGGTTACAATTTATGAACATGTTAGGTGTATATATGTCGAGAAAACAAGATCAAAAGTGAGTTATACCGTGTGTCGATTCAAGAACAAAACGAGAACAAAAGGAACTAGAAATCGAACCTACAATGAACACCCTATTCGAACCAAACCAATGCCCTCGAACCCACTATTGCCACGATCAAACACCTTCTTGTTAGGCCCTTTTCGTACCACCTTTCCACTCGAATGAAGAAGCCGACCTTGTGTATATTTTTAGGGTTTTATGTGTGTTATTTTGTTGGTGAGAAATTCGGTTGTATGAGAGTAGATAAAGGGAAGATTGGCTGATGTTTTGGCCGAGTTTATGGGATCACATAAGACCAAATCCTCATTTCAAACTCTAATGTATCTAGACATATTATTATGCTACAAGTTATGTACAAACTTTTTAATATTTTCGGCCTAAGTATGGACTTGTAGTCGTGTGATATTTACTTAGTATATCATGCTTGTGTCAACCTTATTTATACTTAGGTTATAGATTTTAGTCTTTTGTAGTTCTTAGGTTATAGCTTATATTTATTTAGGTTGTATTCGGGTTCAAGGTTTAAGATAGCCACGACTTAGAAACAATAATTTTAGGTTGTTATAATTCTTCCCCTCTAAAAAGAAAAATTTCGTTCTCGAAATTTAAAGTAAGAAAATCAAACGAATACGTACTGAATCACGAAAAAAAATGTGGATAGCTAGCTCGCATTGATTCTTCGGTTTCCCAAGTAGCCTCGCTCTCGGGGTGATTCCTCCAAAGAATCTTAGCGAACGGAATTGTTTTATTTCTCATGACCCAATCCTGACGCTCCAAAATAGCCTCAGGCTCCTCAACACAAGACAAATCTTCCCGAATCTGATCCAATGGGTAAGAAACAACATGGAGCGAAAGATAATTGTATCCCCTCAAAAGAGATACATGAAACATATTATGCACATGAGCAAGCTGTGGAGGAAGTGCCAAACGATATGAAACTTCACCAACGCGGTCTAAAATCTCAAAAGGACCAATGAAACGCGGACTAAGTTTTCCTTTAATACCAAAACACTTAACACCACAAAACGGAGAAACCTTAAGAAAAACACGATCCCCAGGACTAAATTCCAAAGCACGTCGATGACGATCAGCATAACTCTTTTGTCGAGCTCTAGCTTCTTTGAGCTTTCCTTTAGCAACGACGACTTTCTCATTAGTCACCTCAATCAATTCGGGACCTTCAATAAGCCGTTCACCAACCTCATTCCAACAGATAGGTGCCCTACACTTTCGTCCGTACAACAGCTCGAAAGGAGCCCCTTTAATACTAACATGCCAACTATTGTTGTAGGCGAACTCAACCAAACACAAATACTCATCCCAATGTCCCGACCATTCTAGAGCACAAGATCTCAACATATCTTCCAAGGTCTGAATAGTGCGTTTCGACTGCCCGTCGGTCTGAGGATGAAACGCCGTACTAAACTTAAGTCGAGTACCCCAAGCCTTATGCAAACCATTCCAGAAACGTGAAGTAAAACGCGGATCTCTATCAGATACAATAGCTATCGGAGTGCCATGTAAACGAACAATCTTCTGCTGAAAGATTTGTGCCAACTTACTACCCGAATAATCTTTCCGAATAGGCAGAAAGTGAGCGGATTTGGTTAAACGATCAACAACGACCCAAATAGCATCATGCTTCCTCTACGTGCGAGGTAAACCCGTAACAAAATCTATGGAAATCTGATCCCACTTCCAAGTAGGAATCTATAACGGCTGTAAAAGACCACTAGTACACTGATGTTCGATCTTGACCTGCTGACAGGTCATACACTTAGCCACAAACATAGCCACGTCCTGCTTCATAACATTTCACCAGAAATGCTGCTTCAAATCTCTATACATCTTTGTAGACCCCGGATGAATAGTGAAAGGAGAACTGTGTGCCTCGGATAACACAGCTTCTCGAATAGAAGGATCATTAGGAACACACAAACGATCACCATACCATACAATCCCATCATCGTCAACACGAAACTCCGTCTGCCTTCCTACTTCCAAATTCTGAATAATAGACCACAACTCACTATCGTCTTTCTGAGCTTTTTTAATTCATAGCATAAGGTTAGACTCAACCTTCAAACTAGCCCAGTAACCATTATATCCATGAACACATAACTCCACCTCCATCAGTTCCAAGTTGTTGAGTATCCTAGGCTCAATCTCAAGGCTAGCAATAATCCCCGACTTCCTACTGAGAGCATCTGCCACTACATTCGCCTTACCCGGATGATACTGAATGTTTGCATCGTAGTCCTTTAGAAGTTCTAACCAACGTCTCGGCCTCATATTCAATTCCTTCTGTGTGAAGATATACTTTAGGCTTTTGTGATCCGTGAAGATATCATGTGACAAATGGTAATTTTCACGTTGTTAATTAATATTATATGAGTATTAATTATTTTTAAGCTAAGCATTTCTATGCGCATTTGCATGTTTCTGAGTATTTTTTTAAGCATTTTTGGGAGCTGTTCAGCATACTGTAGCTTACAGTCACTGCAGAAAAAGTATATTTTTGTCAGTAAACCTAAATTATCACATTTCTGATAGTTACTGACAAGTCTTGTAATTAACTGAGAGCTTCTCGCATTTTTCTGAAAAACAACCGCACGCGCGTACCGACAGCACAGTACACATGGTAATAGTCAAATAAAAATGTTTTTGAGTCAGTAATGACATTTTATTATATTTCTGACAAAACGTGGTTAAAAACTTTATTTTACGTAATCGTGTCCAAAAACGTAAAACCGGGACTTTACGATAGCATTTAAGCTCAAACCGACACACGATACACCAACAACGAAGTAAAAATAAAACTTGCCCTTCCCTTGGATACCCATAACCGGCCATCACCCCACAAGATGACAAAAGCACCAACTAATTCTAATGTACTCCTAAAAGGAAATCCATTTTTGCCAAAAATGGTAAACTACTTTACTACTTATCCATTTACACTTATCAAAACTACCTAGATCATTTCTTCTTCATCATATTACACGACACACACACATAACATAGTTCATCCATTTTTCTCTACAGTTCAAAATAATCAAGGTGCATAATCAAGGTTTTTGAGTTATTTGGAGCTTGGTTTGGGTAAATTTGGTGAAGCATTGGGTGTTCTTGGTCCTTCCTAGCCACGTTAAAACATCAAGATTTGTAAGAATTCATAAAACTTTTCTAATCTTGTTAATCTCTTGTTCATTTGGTGTCTAAAGATGTTTAAAAGTGTTAAATGTATATGTTTTGATAATATGGATAAAGCTAGGGTTTGATCTTGGACATATAGTGCTCGACATTTTTGAAAGTTTATGAGTTAATTTATAAATTTCTTGCTTGTGTGGTAAATCTTGTTACATATAGTGTTAATTTGATGATACAAACATTAGTTATGGTTTTTACACAAGATTAAGCACTATATTGGTTTTTAAGGCTTATATATGGTTCGACTATATATAAAAATAAAAGATTATTGGGGTTTTGAAAAGCATAAAATTTTGGCTCAAATGGTGAAATGGTGGAAAAATATAATTAAGTGTTTATTTAGAATAGCTTATTGAATAAGCCATAATTAATAGAGATTTGCTAGTAAAAAAGTGAAAATGGGTCGAACTGTGTGTTAAGGGTCGAACATGAAGTATTTTGGCCATATTTGACTTTTTGACTTAATAGCTTAATTATAAGAGCTTAATTGATATTATTAAAGTTTAAGGTGTAAATTTATATTTACTAAATTACTACATAATGGGATAAATATAATTTTTGGGCTATAAAACCCACGAGCTTACTGTTGGGCCGAAGTCCATGGTGATTTTTGTAGTTTTGAATTTTTGACCAAATGGACCTATTGAGCGATAAAATGATTTTTAGAAACGCGTCGATATATACGTAATAACTAAAAATGTGTTTTGGGCTAAAAATGGTTATTGGGCTTATTTAAGAAATTCGGCCCAATTAACTAACAAAAATGATGAAATTGATTTTTGGAATATTTTCCGACTCACTATGGTCATTAATGATTAACGAAACGATAAATATAACGATAACTATTTTTGAACTTGTTTTGAGACGTCTAGTCTCCGAAATGGTAAAAATTGACATTTTCACTAAACTAATATTAAGATAAACTTTTGTTGACTTTTTAACTAAATATTGACTTTATGTCGAAACCCATTGATAATACTTAAAGTATCGATAACGAATAACATAACGATAGAAATGTTCACAACGACCAAAATATATATCACAAAAGTATTTTTGCACTTATAATTAGTTAGTGAAATATTTGAGGATAATTTGCAACACTTGAGAAAAATGGAAACGTTATATAAACGAATGGGTCATGCCCAAATTTTCTAAAAATACAACACTTAGAATATTTTTGTGAAAACACTTAACTTAAGTAAACTTTATGGAATTACTTAACAATACTTATTTTTCTTAAAATAAAGGTTGCATTAAAAATAATAAACGATATTTTTAATATAATAATTCTTCACTAACTCTGTTATATTAATTATTTTTCAAAAGCTTATTTAATTAATTTTAATCTTAATTAATTAAATACATAAGTAATTAACTTAATAGATATATATATTTATATAATATATATATATATATATATATATATATATATATATATATATATATATATATATATATATATATATATATATAAATGTATGAGTATATATATATATAACACTTGCGCATTTAAGCCGCGAATGCTAGCACGGATGTTCCGTTACGTATTCCCACCATACACTTTCACCATGAGCCACCACCAAGAGTTACAATGATAAATCATTTCGAAATATATATTACCACACAGCAAGCAAGAAATACATGAGCACTGGTCAAACGTAAACTTTTCAAATAAACTAAAGACACATGAGACACGAATATTTCGCTAAGACTTACCGTACTGATTTAGGTTGTCTGTCGCGCGGTTGCACTATTTGATTGATTAAGCTGATTTTGGCGTTATTGAAAGGTGTTTTATAGCCCCGTATTTTAACGATTTTGTTTATAAGTTTGGGGAGAAACATACAAAACTGTTTCATGGACCAAAATGATTTGTTTTTAATGTACAATAGATAGTCAGAAACCTAAGTTTGCTGAATCCCATTTTGTGCCCACTATCAACTCCGTTATATCCTCTCTAGAAGCCTTTGATATAAATAGATCTATTGGGATGGACGTCCCCTTCGGTTGGCTCGGCATAGCCAAGGGAACGTATCCAAATCGAATAATAGTCCGAGTGTCTGGGGATTAACACTCGCGGGCACCCTTAATTATTGCTAAACGCTAGTCGTGCTGCATTTTCATAGATCGGTAGGATGAGGCTTAGTGTTTGCATAACGGATAGTGTGTATCGCTGAATTGCTTTTATGATGTTGTTATTGGTCCATATGATATTTATTTAAACCCATGAACTCACCAGCGTTAGCTGACTTTTAGCATGTTTTTCTCAGGAAACTGAGGTGCGTTTAGCCGGTCAGAGCAATGGCGTCGGTCACAATAAATGATGGAAATGTTTTAATGCGTTTAACTTGACAATTGGAACCTTTTTAATTTAAATGGGCTTCATTTTCATCTAAATGGTTTTTATGTATTGCTACATGACTTGACTTATGTAAAATAATTTTAAAACGGATTTTTAATTCCTCTCTGCTAATACATCTTATGTTGTATATATCAATACCAGTAGCACCCAAAGTGTATGCTTCCGCAATATATATATTTTGGGGTGTTCCGTGAACATATCACAAGTCTCACCATATAAGTAATGTCTCCATATCTTTAGTGCAAAAACTACAGCTGCTAACTCCAAATCGTGCGTCGGATAATTCTCCTCGTACGGTTTCAACTGTCTAGATGTGTGACAAATGGTAAATTTCCCCTAATATTTAATTCATGACTGTCCATTTATTATGACTAAATCACCAGATTAGGCATTTATATGATTATCACGAAAAACAGACCCACACACTGTGTCACCCGAAAATCTCACCAAGAACAGTGAAATTATCCCATCTCACATTTTACCCACTATAATGTAGTAAAAATGAGAGGTTATCTCATTTTTACAGAATGACACCACACGCGTACCAATGTCTAAACAGAAATAAATTTAAAACTCAGAAAAGTATTGTGAATTCATAAAACTCTAAATACATTCAAGTATTCTGTAGACGTCTCTGAAAATCCAATATTCCACATCTATAACGGTTCCGGGAAGGACCTGAGTTTAACTCAGTTCAGCGAGACGCGGGTATAATATACCCACTCTTTTAATAAATTCTATCTCTAAAACACTTATAATAAAACACCCACTCACACATATATCAACAAATCTGTCTTCTTCTTTACCCTTTACCCTAGGTCTTCTATCTTTTTGTCCGCCCCTCTTCTTCCCCAAAAAATGAATCGATACATCACAATCTTCATCTCTATCATCTCCTTTCTTTCTGACCTAAACACTCACATCATTTTCACTGATCTTGGAATCCCCCAAGTCAAACCTAGAAGGTTACAATAGAGGTAGAAAGAACACTCGAATGGAAATCTTATTTCTCCCAAATCCGAAAGTAACCATGGAGTTACTCTCCATATTCGTCCTTTTAAACCGGTATTCCAAGAGAAGTCAAACCACACCTCAACAAATTCACACAAAGGTTCTGAGTAGAAGTGTATAGTTCGATGCAATGCACCGAGATTAAGTCCTTTCTCGTTGGTTCTAATCTTATCGGCGAGTAAACCCTTAATGATTACTTATGACTATCCTATTTATCTTTCTTCCTACTTTTCTACAGACGATAGAATGCATAGGCGATCTAATAAATAGGCGAGGGCAGAGGCATGGCGACCCGATCAACGCTCAGCTAGACACAGAGGTTATCAATGCACTAATAAAAGTCACCAAAGACATCAACATATAAACTTTAATTAATGAGAAAGCAGTTTTAAGGGAGTGCAATCTTTCCGTTGTCACATTACACAAGCCACCAATCTTGATGAATTAAAGTTTACTAACACAATAAAACAAAACTACTTAATGAATTAAACACATGCAGCACCTTCTTACAGCTCTTGTATCTTTGTTTGGGTGTGTCTTGTGCTGCCTATTCGTCTGAATTCGTCCTAGGTTTTTGTACTTCGTACTTCGTATATAATATTATGCCTTTCGAATTCGTCTAGTCTTGGGGTATTTATAGTTTCTGTCTGAGGGTAAGATGCGGCGCATCTAGTAAGTAGATGCGGCGCATTGACTTAACTTCGCGTGGGGTCCAAGATTATAATATTCAGGAATATTCGTACACCGCCAGAAGATGCGGCGTAACTCCATAAATAGATGCGGCGCATGTCCTCTTGTATCTTGGATCGTATCTGGTGAAATCTTGATAGCGATGCGCCGTATGTAATGAGTGAGATGCGGCGCATCTGGAGCAGATTCGTCTTGATCTTGTCCATTTCAGTAGACTCTTAACTTCTTGCATGTTTTGCTCCATAATTAGTCAAAAATCGCCAAGTTTCACCAAATGCTTGTTTTTACCTGAGAATTACAAAAGTAAACGATTAAGTATCAATCCTCATACATAATATAATAAAACAAGTCAAATAATTAGGATAAATGATAGTAATAAAATGTACTTATTTGAGTTCATCAAATATCCCCCCACTTGAACTTTCTTGTCCCCAAGTAAACCTTAGAATTAATCTTATGAAAATGTATCCTAAAAGATATTAGGATTTATTTTTATATTGAAGCATGTATTCATTTTTGTCATAATCACACAACCAAACACTTAACGAATTAGAAGTAAAATAAAATAATTTGATAAAAGCAAATCTAATCGTTTAACTGTCCAGTCGTGACGAATATTCTATCATAAGCTTGGCAAGTATACACATCTCCACCACTAAAGCCAAGGAATAACAAGTCTAAAGCGGTAAAAAGGGTTTTGAGGCTTAAAGGGTTAATTATTCTCCTTAATCTCTATCGATCTCAAATTCCAGAAAAGGCGACAAAATCACAAATACATGATCGAATCCACGAACACGATACTTGCAATTGCTCAAATCCTTAACTCGAATAGGCTAAAGATAGGACCAAGTAATCTTTACCAATAATATTATATCAAAAAGGGCTACAAAATCATAAATACATAGTCGAATCCACGACTACGATACTTAAGATTGCTCAAATCCCTAATCTCAATAAATCAAAGGTTTGGATCAAGAATAATATAGGGTATGGATAATATTTGGGATACAAATTGGTGTAAAATAAAAAATAAACAAAACAGATAAATTAAAATCCTAAGTGTGGTTAATCACTATCCCAACCATCCCATGAATAAGACTCATATCATAGAATAACTCACGCTTTAACACTTGAAACACACGCTTTAGGTAGACACGAATTATACTCAACAAGATCTTAATCAAAGAATAAACCTTAGTTGGCGTTCCCATAATTGCCAACTCCCATTCAATCCATAGATATAATATACAACAATTAGTGGTGATATCGACCACTTAATACAAAACTTCACATAAGTTGGTTAAAACAAACATCCAACTCTTCCTTTTTCTTTTTCTTTTCTATTTTTTCGATTTTTTTTTTTTTTTTTTTTTTTTTTTTTTTTTTTTTTTTTTTTGACATCAACATATACAAAGATGTGTAAAATTTCACCACATCACTATAATGATAATTCTGGATAATTTTTTCATACTTTTCATGACTTCAGAAATAACGGTAATAGTGAAAGTAGTAAACACACGAAAAATAAACTCAAAGATATACAATATTTACTTTCACTCCAATTGCATTGTGCAATTTCCCGATCTAACCATAGATAATGAATTACGCACGCGAACACAGGTAATGTAAGGAAACACACTTTGCCTAAAGCAATTAACCAACCACGGATTTTAATCTATAGGGTAGGCTGAGGTGTAAGGGTGTAACGAAACATTTTAACAAGGGTGTAAGAAACGAAAGGAATGGCTCTGAGTGTTTTTCTAGGGGTATCTTACTCTAAAAATGAGAGTAACAAAAGGGTTTATACGGGGGTTAACTAACCAGTGTAGTTAGCTAAATAACACATAACATATAAGGCTATTTGGGTGTAATCCTAGAAATTTTACCAATTTAGACAAGTCATTCCAATTATATAAATAATACTTATTATGGTGGTCTCGAATAGTATACAAACCAAGTTCTAAAGTTTACAAGTCACCGGCACACTCATAGATTTGTGAGTTTTGAAAAATCACAATTTTTGAAAATAACGTCATGTGTGCAGCAATGCAACTTAGACTTTAAACAAAAACATGCTAAAAAAAATTTTAAAATTTTGATATATTAAGCACATTTTAAGCATATTTTGAAAAGTTTAGGACAAGTAAGTGTTAAGTGTTCTAATTCTCCAATCCCCCCACTTAAGTTAAACAACGTCCTCGTTGTTTGTATCAAAGGTTAAAAACTGGAAAATAAAAGAATTAGAACAGAAAAACTCCCCTGAGATTTGCTCGGTATGATCCTCCATTTGTATAAGAGAAAAAATCATCTTTCTTGTGGATTAGAACGTTTAAGCTTCATATTCGATGTATCCACAGGAAATGCAGGAATCTATAATACCACCAAGGCTTTAAAACACACCTAAGGTAAGAAAGGTTCAAACTTGCATAATACATTAGTAGTTAGTTAAAATAAAACATAAAAATTAAAAATGAAAATCATCAGGTCAGTCGATGCGCCGTATCTTATGGAAGAAGATACGCCGTATCGAGCCTGGAATAAGTACGGATCAGAATAGAAGATGCGCCGCATCCTTAACTAGGGATGCGCCGCATTAAAATAAACTGATAAAAAGTTTTAAAGTCGAAAATAAAAAATGCAGAAAAAATAAAGATATGACCTGTGCAGGAGATGCGTCGCATCTTAGGATTGAGATGCGCCGTATCCTCTGCGGCCTGACTGACTCGACACAAAAACAGAAAATTAAAAGATAAATCCGGGTTGTCTCCCGGTAAGCACTTGTCTTTATTCCAGAGTCTTCAAGTTAGACTCACGTTCAGCTCATCGTTTAGTCCTTGTCACGGTCCATCCTTCTTCCTTCATCCGAAAGATGTTCCCGTATAGCTTGGCGACGTTTTCTTCCGTTCGGCTTAATCTTCTATAACTCTTGGTCTTTGTCGCAACATATTCCTCCTCTGGTCCCAAAGAGTATTTGATGATTTTAAATTTTTCAGAAATAATCATGGGTGGCTCATTATAAGGGATCCCAAGTAGTTGACATTTTCTTTTGGTGAATTCTTCCTCGTCTTCATCAACAAACTTAAAATAAGGATCCTTAATCAAATAGTCATCTAGTTCATCAATTAATGACTTATTGTTATCATCATCTTGAATTGCCTCCCACTCTCTTTCCAATTCCCATTGTAGCCGTCGACTAAGCTTCGTGTAATCATCAAATTGTTCATGCACCCATTCCCAGAAAGTAGTATTTGATGTCCCTTTAAGTCCTTTCAAGTATTCAATCCTACCCTTTTCTTGCAAAGCCTCCGCTTTTTGTGGGCAGTCTTCAACATTATCGTACCACTCATAATCTTCAAAGGTTACATCGTTTCCAACCCGTTTCATCCCAACTATACTTCCCCCATTACAGGTTCCGTCACTCTTATAATCACAGGTCGGCCAAACACTACTTCCATCCTTGAAAACGAAAGGTGTACAGGTGTGATTAATGTGCTCAAATTCCCATGGTTTATCCCAAACCCATGGTATTTGGTCATTCCATTCGTAGTACCAGGTGTTTTTGAAATCATCATAAGTCTTGAATCCTGGTAGATCTCCAGTTAGCACATCATCGTCGACTCGAAGAAGGTAGTTAAATTCCTTGAATTGCTTGCACAAAGGGTGTCTCATAATCGAACACGTCAATGTCTATTCTGAATAATTCTTCAATGCCCTCATTGATTGTTGAATCATGAAGTGACGACCCGTAGTCGCTCTCTACTTCTTCATCTTCACCTCTCATCCAATATACCCATAACGCATCCTTAGTAGCTCGATCCATGCTCTTATGGTTATTGAACTTACTAGCCAACCAATCTGAAAAATCAACATCGTTAGGATCGTGGTTAACGTCAAAGCAAGTCTTTCCAATCATTTTCCTCTTTATCTCCATGAACTCGTTAAATTGCTCCCTAAAACTCCGTGTCAACCATGAAGTCATAATCCGCTTGACTTCATTTGCAGGGGCAAATTTTGGACTACCATATTTAAGTTCAAGCCAATCATTGAGGGAGAGGTCCATCAATCTTACCAACCTGCCATGAAATAGTAACTCCGCCACAGCATAAATTCTTTCATCGTCCAGATAGTTCTCATTTAATCCCCAGTACTGTTCGGAATAAGGCATGTAAGAGATTTGGGTATTGCCTCCACCACAGCTTTTGTTGCTTGAGTCCATGTATGCAAGATAGAATTTCCCATCATCTTCTTCGATAGTAGTCCAAGCCAATCCTTTGGATTCAATGATAGGCCATAAGAGCGACAATTCATCTCCAGTGTACCTCACAAATACATCATAAGAGAATACCCCTTTGTCAATGTTGCATAAACGCATGAATTTCTTAAAAGCAGCTTCAAGAGGGGTCTCCCAAGAGAATAAATCCGTATCAATCTCGAGTACATTGAAGTTGACATTTTCATAAACTTCCATAGATGAGTTCGAAAGCAAGAATTCCATAGCAAGATATCCGTTCTTCGACATATCTTCCATAGCAAAATCTGTCATCACAAGTAAAATCATCAGTAGGATTTGTTCGCTATAAAAGAAATTAATGAATATAGAAACGGATATAAGAATAAAAATAACTGATATCTGCAGACGATGCGCCGTATCCAAAAAGTTGGATACGCCGTATCTTATAATCGTTAAAATTAAAGCAGACTTTTATTCAGAAAATAGATACGCCGCTTAGAAATTTGAATGCGCCGTATCAATTTTAATAATCAAAAATCGATATTTATTTAAAATTAAATGCGTCGTATTAACAAAAGTTAATGCGCCGTATTTTCGTTATGTTTCAAAATATAAGATTTTTGATTCAGAAGATGCGCCGTATCGATAAAAATCGATACGCCGTATCTGTTTAATAATTCGAAAACTGTTTTTAATTAAAATAATAGATACGCCGTATCTGCTAAAGCAGATGCGTCGTATCGCGTTAACGTTTAGAAATTTTTTTTTATCAAAAACAGATACGCCGTATCTTGGGGAAAAGATGCGTCGTATCGAATTAATTAAACGCGTTGTATTTTATAAAAATTAAACTCAATACGCCGTATCTGAGAGATCAGATGCGCCGTATCGTTCGATTTAGCTCAGTACAACGATAGCAGAATACAAAAAATACGAAAAATAAAAACAAATAAAAACACAAACGAAAATAAACACAAATTAAAGCAAACAAATATCACACAAAAACAGAAAATATGCAAAATAATACAATGAATGCAAATTAATCTAATACACAACAGAATTAGCGGTTAGATAAAAAAAAATTAAAAACCTAATTAAAATACTAATCAAATTAACAGATAATAACAATTCACTCCCCGGCAACGGCGCCAAAAACTTGATGCGGTGCGATGTGTCGTTGCGGTTTAGCAGTATTAATGCCTACTCAAGTTTTAAATTTATATTTAGCCGACTTATCAATAACACACACACTTAACGAGCAGTGTACCCGGTCAGTATGAATATAATGGTAAGTAGAGTGTCGATCACTAAGAGTGGAACATATTATCTAGTTATTCTAATCAGTATTTTAATAAATTAAGTTAGCTATACAACCTATTCTAACGCAAGGGGGTTCAGCCTGAGAGACTGGCACGATTTGGTTGCAATTAAATAATAAACTAAACCAATAGGCACGAATCAGCGAATAGCACACACGTACACAGATAAATACTCGAGACAATAAGAAGACTGTCCTGATAGATAAGTAGTTTGTCACTTGTTTTATTGCTAGTTTTATATGAAGTGTATAGTTCGATGCAACGCACCGAGATTAAGTCCTTTCTCGTTGGTTCTAATCTTATCGGCGAGTAAACCCTTAATGATTACTTATGACTATCATATTTATCTTTCTTCCTACTTTTCTACAGACGATAGAATGCATAGGCGATCTAATAAATAGGCGAGGGCAGAGGCATGGCGACCCGATCAACGCTCAGCTAGACACAGAGGTTATCAATGCACTAATAAAAGTCACCAAAGACATCAACATATAAACTTTAATTAATGAGAAAGCAGTTTTAAGGGAGTGCAATCTTTCCGTTGTCACATTACACAAGCCACCAATCTTGATGAATTAAAGTTTACTAACACAATAAAACAAAACTACTTAATGAATTAAACACATGCAGCACCTTCTTACAGCTCTTGTATCTTTGTTTGGGTGTGTCTTGTGCTGCCTATTCGTCTGAATTCGTCCTAGGTTTCTGTACTTCGTACTTCGTATATAATATTATGCCTTTCGAATTCGTCTAGTCTTGGGGTATTTATAGTTTCTGTCTGAGGGTAAGATACGGCGCATCTAGTAAGTAGATGCGGCGCATTGACTTAACTTCGCGTGGGGTCCAAGATTATAATATTCAGGAATATTCGTACACCGCCAGAAGATGCGGCGTAACTCCATAAATAGATGCGGCGCATGTCCTCTTGTATCTTGGATCGTATCTGGTGAAATCTTGATAGCGATGCGCCGTATGTAATGAGTGAGATGCGGCGCATCTGGAGTAGATTCGTCTTGATCTTGTCCATTTCAGTAGACTCTTAACTTCTTGCATGTTTTGCTCTATAATTAGTCCAAAATCGCCAAGTTTCACCAAATGCTTGTTTTTACCTGAGAATTACAAAAGTAAACGATTAAGTATCAATCCTCATACATAATATAATAAAACAAGTCAAATAATTAGGATAAATGATAGTAATAAAATGTACTTATTTGAGTTCATCAGTAGATAAGAGCACTCAAGGAAGAACAAGGGTTTGTGGTGATTGTGGTTCGATTTGGAATAGTTGGGTTTTCGGATTGGAGTTTTGTTCGAGTTCATCATCTCTCAAAATCACTGTAAGAATATAAATTTATATCCGAATCTTTCAATTCCATTCATCTTAGATTGTTTTAGTTAATGTTAGATCGAATAGGTAAAGGTTTAGGTTATTGGATTTCATTAAATTTCGGTTAATAATTATTGTCCAGAAGTAATGATTTTTGTTGTAAAATTCTGTTTAGATGTTGTTGTTGTTGTTGTTGTTGTATTCGTGTGGCTTAGGATATAAGAAAATTTAGAACTCGATGCTAGGTTGATATCTTGTTGATTGTTGTGGCTAGAGTTTGTGATTCGAGTCAAGTGACTCCAGTGAATTCTTAGAATGAAATATCGAATCAAGTCTAGTAAGTATTGATGAGAAATTTAGTACTAGAACCCTTTAAGATGACTCACTCTTTTGGTGTGGTGTTAGTGATTCGGATGAAACATTGTTCACCATTTAGCCGAATAGGAACCACTCCAAACAAGGTGTTTTGGTGGTGATCTTAGGCTGGGAAACCGCCCTACACAGGGGAGGTTCTGGCCGGAGTTCTTGTCGAATTTGACACACCTGGGCAGCCACCGTGTAGGTGAGCTAGCCTTGGGTTAAAGGCTCAATGTTAGCAAAGAATGAGTTCCTCACAACTCGACCAAGTGTACACCAAGTAGAACCCCTCTTGCTAAAAAACAAACCCACAAGGCTGTTAAAACACGAGTTAGTTATTTCCTTGACGGATGTTTTAGGATAAGACACTTGAGGCACAAGATGCTATTGTCACAAGGATTACCTCACACTCGAATTGCTTATTTCCCTTGCGGAACGCGAAGGAATGTGCCAAAACCAAGACCCCATGTTAACACCGAGACTCCAAAACTTTGGAGTTGAGTAGTACTCAACCTAAAGTTTAGCCGAGACATGAGTTTCTCTAGTCCCTTGATGTCGAATTTTGGTCAAGAGCATTCCCAAAAGAACACACCAAGTCTTTTAAGACTTGAATGTGTATGTATTGTGTTTTTTTTGTACCAGGCCAAACCAAATCAAATACAGCCCACTTAGGACTCAATTTCAAGCTCAAGATCAAAGCCCTTTTGTTCTAGCCCATTGTTGTGTTTCTGCGAGTAGTTGTTGTGGCCCACCAGGCCCAATGTGGCTATTGGTGGTGAGCTTCCTCAGTCCAACCCAATACCGAAACATTTCCCCCTCCTCCTCTAATCCAGTTGGGCCGCAATCCAACAAATGTTAATTATACAAAAATCTGTTAACATGTATACTAGTCACAAAATAAAAATTGTTATAGCCGATCACGCCAAAGATTCTTGTATTGAACTAACGTACATAAATATAAAATTTGTATCGACACAACTTAAAAACTCATTAACTAATATAATTGGACCATTTAACTTATAATTGTCACTTAGATGTCGCCTTACAACTATATATAATGTAAACATAAAAATTGGCATAAACGGATACAAAGCTTCATATACACACACTCGCCGTTAAAAATATAAAACTTGAGTAAACTAACAATAAAACAAATTCATCTTGAGTATAGACTAGAGTACACACTAGTGGATATACAATTTGACGTTTATTTTAATCGACCAGTAATCATGTCATTAAGGAAAACTAGGAATATGGACATTAACATAAACCTTACTTAAACTAAATTAACGAGACAAAGGGTTTTCTAAACTTGTAATTTATAAATACAAGTCATAACTAATTATTAATAATTAGATAAACTTAGTTCATTTTAACAAACGAGATAAACATAATGGTTTTTAAACCAACCCTATATTACATATTCTCAAAACGTTAAGCTATTAGATAATAAACGTCACTTACGCTAAATTTCATTTCAAAACCTACATAACTAGATATAACGACTAAACTACACGACCTCAATATATATCACATCTCGATTAAATCCATTCGTGCTTTAAATTGTTCATTCCATTCCATTCCAAATTCCGTCACGCAAGTTCCTATAATATTCCCGTTTCCTCATATAAGTCATTCGTAGAGCTAAACCTTACCATTTCTTAGGGAATTCATTCGTAACCCCACTTGCTGCCACACAAGTGACAACAACATAAACACTCTAAAATATTGGAATTAAAATTCTGAAAAGACTTAAATTTAATACTTGAAACTAAGACATGGTTTATTAATCTAGGTTGCGTGTTGGTGCCGTACACTCCTTAATTTCACAACATTCACTGTTCAGACCATTAAAGGTGAGTTTATAGCCCCATTTTATTTATACTTGTTTTACAAATATGGGGTGAGAAACATGCAAATCTTTTTATGGACCATAATATTATAACTTTTTCTCAAAACTATTGCATAGTTAGCCTAAGCCCTAGAACCCACTATCATGCCCATTTTCATGAGCCATTAGTTCCCTTTGGGAAGCGCGATTGCTTAAGATAGATCTATTGGGGTGACTCCCCCGTTCGGTTGGCCAGACAGGTCAATGCGGACGTATAGCAAGTCGGACTTCGAGTGTATTGGGTTAAACACTCGCTAAGGGCCCCTTGACTATTATTTATGTGCTATAGTTTAGCGCACTAAACTGTCGAGCTTCGGTTGCATGAACTTAGTGCTAGCGCGATAGACTATTTTGTATGACATTATATGTGCTGTAATGATCATGCTGGTCCAAATTAATTATTTAATGCTTTTACTTAAACCTATGAACTCACCAGCTTTTTGCTGACTTTTAGCATGTTTTTCTTAGGTGTGTAATTTGATTTGTTATGGCAAGGCAAGGGTCATGGACCTTTTCTGAAGAAGTGGCAAATAATTTTAGACTTGTTTTTATGTGGGACCACTGTAACCAATGGGTCTAATTTTTCTAAACAATGAAATTAATTTTTTTGTAAACTCTAAATGTTGATTTAATTAAAAATGGAGTATGTATTCCGTTCTTTATTTACCTTGTGTTGTGATTTCAATCTACGCAAGTAGCACCCTCAAAGTTCTGTATGCTTCCGCAACCATTAAATTTTGGGGGGTGTTACAAGATGCGTAGGCGATAACCTTCCCATGCTGCATAAGAACACATCCTAAACCTTTCTTTGAAGCATTGCTGTAAATCTGATAACCACCAGTACCCGAAGGAAGAGTAAGAATAGGCGCGGAAACTAGTCTCTTCTTCAATTCCTCAAAAATTTTTTCCCTTTCCTCAGTCCAAACAAACTTCTCACCTTTCCGCATCAGTTTCGTCAACGACAAAGCTAAACGTGAGAATCCCTCAATAAATCTCCGATAGTAACCAGCAAGCCCCAAGAAACTTCTGACTTCAGTCACATTCGTCGGTCTTGGCCATTTTGTGATAGCCTCAACCTTTGCCAGATCCATTTTAATCCCTTCAGCCGATACAACATGACCCAAGAACGCTACTTGCTCCAAAACATTTAGAAAACTTAGCATACAACTTCTTCTGTCGCAGAATCTCTAATATGATATGAAGATGCTCCTCGTGCTCTTTCTTCGTCTTAGAATATATCAGAATGTCATCGATAAACACAATGACAAATTTATCTAGATACTCATGGAATACACGGTTCATAAAATCCATAAAGACAGCTGGAGCATTAGTCAACCCGAATGGCATCACTAGGAACTCGTAATAACCATAACGAGTACGGAAAGCAGTCTTAGGAACATCCTGTTCCTTCACACGCAGCTGGTGATATACGGATCTGTGATAAATCGTTATTTCAGGTCATTTTTCCAAATTTTGAAATTACTATTCATGGGTTACTATTCATCATTTTTTAAGTCAGTTTGCAACTTTGAGATGTTTTCAAAAAAATTTACTATTCATATAACACTATTCATCCCTGGAGGGAAATCACTATTCATGGTTATCGTTCATCACTTCGTAAACTAGGTTTACGGGTATTCAAATTCGCGTAACCATTATGGTTTAGCTGCGTATTCATGCATCATCATCAAGGACACATCATATAGACTAGAGTAGTCTACATATCATCAGTAACATCATCTCATATTAGGTCATGCACTAGTTTGCATAATTTATATTCACGTATATTTATTTAATAAATAAACGCTAACATTTGATCATTTACTACTAACATTATACCCGACACTCCCGACTATGATCCTAATATATTTTAACACTCATTATAATGATATAAGTATTATAATATTAGTCTACCCAGTGTTTTTAAATCATTTACTATATTTTCCGTTAAAAGCTTATAACTACGACGGTTTGCAAAATTTCAACACGACAACTATCTGAACACCCGATTCTTGCAAGGAATGTGATTTTATAATTTTTACAACTTCGTCATACTTTATTTTGTTCCGTCAAGATTTATTTCTAGCTAACTCGATACCCGGTAACACAATATCTTAACTAAATCTAACCTAAACACATAATAATCATTCAATGGACAAGATCTTTAATTAGCCCACAAACATTCTCCCTCCCCCTCCTTGTTTCAGGCCCCATGCCCCCCCCCCCCCAAGTCCAAGTATACTTGATTGTCTTGACTAACATTAATGCTACTAGATATAACATGCAAATATTTCACTTACACTTTCATATAACAAAATAAACTAGCCAAGTTTTTCTCTCATTCTCTCCTTCCTTATATGATCGGCCAAGAACACAAACAAGAGAAGATTTCACCAAAAATTTCAAGATCTAGTATTCCAAACTCTATTAGTGCCCTAGTTAAGGTTTTGGAATAAAAACCTCAAAGATTACGTAAGCATTTTGCGCCAAAAATCATCAAAACATCAAGTAAATTTCTCTACTCTTTTATACTTCCATTTACTATATTTTGATGTTCTAGTAGTAGATCATGCAAATGTACATATGTTACATACCACTTAATGTTTATTTTCTTACTAAAAATGGATCTAGAGATTTTTATTTGTAACCTCATGAACTCCCTCACTTTTGGTGAAGATTAGGAACCCATGACACCTTAAGAAGGTGTATGGTAGGCTTAGACTAGTTGTGGTGTTGATTGGAAGTGTTTTGAACAAGCCTTGAACTAGAAATTTTGGTTTTAACAAAGTGTAAATGAGGTGCTGTCCATTTTTGTGAATTCTGGAAAAATCAGTAAACTATGGACTATTTTGGCTTAAATATTTGGAAAGTACTCTTAAAAACAAAACCGTGGCTGCCGGAATGAGCAAAAACGAGCTTACGACGAGAAAGATACGCTAATTTTAAGTTGACGACGAAAATTATTTTTCTGAAAATTTGCGTGCTGTCACACGAATTTCAACAAGTAAAACGAGGCGTTAGACGTGATCTAGACGAGCCGACATGCCAAGAATCTATTAGTTAGAAGTAATACGAAGCCGTGGATATAAAGAACGTAGAAAACGAGCTTATAACGACCAAGATACGAGCGTTTGAAAACCGACGATTAACCAAACATTTTATCAGCTTTCCATATAAAATATTTCTAAGTCTAAAATAGTTTTTGCAAATAACCATGTTAAGAGCTATTTTTTCTTATTGATCGAGACGAGTATGGACAAAAGTTTGAAGATACGAACTCAATATATTGTTATAAGGTTTCTAAAAACACCGAGCCTATTTCCTAACAACCAATGTACACCATTTTATGACTAGTTTTGCGAGGCCATTTAGTCATTTTTATAAGTTGTGAAAAATGCTAAATTATGACGGAAAACATTATATTTATCGATAAATCACCAAACGAAGAACGTGGGATATTGTTACGATATATTTACACGAAAAGTGTTTTATAACTTAACAAGACGTCAAAAATATATTTTTCGACAATAAACGTTATTTTCAAAATTCACGAGTGGTATCGATAACATACATATTTGCATGTGTAGCATCATTTCATGACTTACATTAGATCATATCATTCATATTAGGTTGCGGCAAGGGATCGCCCCTCATTTCGATGTATACATTATTGTCATTATTGCTAATGCATCAGGTGAGTTTTTCATAGCCCCGTTTTCAATTGATTATTTTATTTCTAAACTTGCGGGAGAGAGTACATTGCATCAATTATTTTTATGCGGACCAAAGTATTAAATTCATTTACATTGCTTAAGTTACCTCATTGCCATGTTTAAGTCCCCTTTTATTTATCATGAACCGTTAATTACGGAGTAAGCGAGAGTAAGTGAATAGATCTATTGAGGGTGACTCCTCCATCCGGGTTGGTAGATCCAACCAGGTCAAACGGATGCATTTCATTTAATATCAAATTCAGAGTGTCCGGAAAAATAATCTGGTGGGGCCTTCATAATCAGTCTAGCTTCAGGGTCATGAGCTTAAGGGCCAATGTATGATTTTATGTAGCGTCTTTATCATTTCACTTTATACTTGTGGTTACCGTAGAAACTTATCATTTACATAAACCTATGAATCTCATCAACATTATTGTTGACCATTTTTAGCAATGTATTTTCAGGTAATTAAGGTAATCGCATCATGGCCTGCATATGGACCTATTTTGGAGTCGCGGTGACGACGCGTCTCACTGTATTTATATGCACTTTAAATTATCGTTTGGTTTGTAATGACTTATTTTCGCAAACTTGAAACTTCTTTTGGGACCTAACTTTTGTAACTCTGAATGTTTTAATTAATCAAACGATGTATTCTTAAAACGGCACCCGACCCGGCAAGGGTAGAGATGTCACAAATACGGATCCTTATTAGAACAAATACAAGCACATGACATTAATAATACAATAGAATTCAATGGTTACAAAGGAAATATGAAATTACAGGATTTCAATACAACGATTTCTAAGTCTAACATGAGTTCTTCTAACCATCATCAATAGCTAATTCCAAACTGCTAGTAAAATTCTTCTAAGTCCAAGGTCTTCTCTATAAATAACCCAGCTTCCAACTAAACCTGCCGCACACGAAAAGAAAACGTGCGGCTGAGCTTAAAAAGCCCAGTGAACAGATATATCGGTAACAAGCAGTAACGGTAAAAAATAGCGAAGTAGAAGAATGAATACCACAAGAGTCAGGAACAGGTATATAAAAATTATACAGATATAACATGATTAACACTTGTTACAGAAAAATAAGTATAAACACGTAATCCAAGATCCTACCACATACCAGGTCAGATCAAATCAAGTAAAGTGTTAAATCACATACCAGGTTGCCGGGTGACAGTAATAGTAAAGGAAAGCAAAGGTAATCAGGTTATAAGGTTACAAGGTGTAGGGTAACAGAAATCCTCTACGAGCCCAGAAACATGAACATGAAATCATAATCATACCGCCATGCAGAGAGATGTTCCTCTCACTAATCCCAGAAATCAGAAAATATTGAGTGATCAGCTCCCAGAGTGTGAAAGACGTGTATCGCACACATCATCAGTCACCAGTAATACAGAAATCAGTAATCAGTAATCAGAACAGTTCTAGGATGCATCCATACGCCCCTGGTGGCTATAAACCTCCCAACACACCAAATAAAATACAGAAAAGGGACGGAACAGGTCATCACTCTCCTGCCCTAGAGTCATGCCATCGGTGCATCAATGACATGGTCATGAAACCCTCATGACTAGTTATGGCTCGTAGTATCAAACTGTGGTTTAGGGTCAGGTATCATGTATCATGTGTCAGGTGTCATGTCTCAGAAATCAGTATCATGTATCGAGAATCATGTATCAAGAATCAGTATCATGTATCAGAAATCCGTATCATGTATCAAAAATCAGTATCATGTATCAGAAATTAGTATCATGTATCAGATGTCAGGTATTCAGGTGTCAGGTTTTCAGGTTTATGGCAAGGCATTAAGTATTTAATTTAGATGCATAAGTCAATTCCCATTTCAGAATATCAGAAGTTCATATCAGAGGCTCATATCAGGAAGGTCATAACAGTAGGTCAATATCATAAAAGTTCAATATCAGAAAGTTTTAATATCAGAAAGATCATATATCAGAAGGATCATCAATCAGAAGGATCATAAATCAGAAAGATCATATATCAGAAAGATCATATCAAACACTCATAATATCATGAAAGAAACAAACAAGGTTCACAGAACAAGGAAGCATAGCAATAAATCAGGAATCAGAAAATAGGTTCAATATCAAAAGGTCCAATGTCAGAAGGGTCAAGTATCAGGGAGTCCAAAATCAGAAGGTTCATATCATTTTGTTTCAAGGTTCATAACAAGGTTCAATTTAAAGATTTATATAAAAGTTCCTATCATAGTTCAAAAGTAATCTTTTAAAATAGCTTTCGTGAAAGTAAACCTTAAACAGTCTTCATAAAGTAGGTCCTTTAAAGAAAGTTTTCAAAACATTTTCACATGTAATTAAGAAGAGTTTTTACATTTAGTTATAAAATCCTATGAACCTTCAAAGTATTCCAGAGTCATAAATATTCACATTACAGGGTGATGGACAGATCATATCATGTATCAAAATAAATAAAGCAAGGTTCATGAATTAGAGAAAACATAACAAAGACATAGATTCAAATAGGAAAGCCCCATATAAAAGGCTCAGATCATAACCAACTGATATGCATAATGAAGACCCAATCAGAGTATAACAACGGCTCAGAGAAATACTAAGATGAATCATAGATACTGAATGAAATAAGCAAGAGGATACCCTTACTGAAAAAGGGCAGAATATCTGTACCTTATTGCCCGAACAGTAGAAATCAAAGGATGATTAGTGACAGACAAACGATCACTCCCCTTCCATACCTAGAGGAGTAAAGACAGAATTACTATCGATCCCATTATCCATAACTTTCTATTTTAGGCAGGTTTCCTCATTTGGCAAGTTTCCATACTTTAGGGTTTCAAATGTAATTCTTCCAAAGTTAAAGGTCAAATATGTAATTATCACATTCATTCTTTTTAATCCTTCATTTATTCAGAATGTATGTCTTCAATACTTCAAGTTTGCCAAATTGCATTTTATACCCCTTAGTTTACGAAATTTCCATTTAAACCCCTTAATTCATAATTTTACACTTTAAATCCTTATCTTATCCATAATTACCAAACAAGCCTCATATTTTATCAAAATACAGAATATAACTTCAGAATTACTTATTGTACGAATCCAGCCCCTCAAGTTTCAGAAATTACACATTTAGTCCCTTAAGTTTACAAAACTTATAATTTAAATCATAATTCCATATTAATTACATATTAAGCCCATAAATACTCAAATTTACCCAAAACACTTTTAATATCATTATTTACTCAGGACAACCTCAAATTTCCAGAATTTACACTTTTAGTCCCTCTAGTTTAATTAATTACAAATCATACCCTTTAATTACCATTAATTCATTATCTTGAAATATTTACACTTAGGACCCTCAAGTTATAATTTTTATATGTTCTCCCTGATCTATAAAACATTACAAAAATATCCCACAAGTTTTAATAATTACAAAACACCCCCTTAACTAATTATATTCCAATCGGTTTAACATTTTATGTACCAAATCAAACCCTAACAATTTCTAATCATAATCTCATCATTCTATCATCATTATATCATGTTTATTTCCAGATTTCATCATCTAAAAACCCTAGTTCAATCGGTATTTGATGAGGCGAAAAGTGTACCGCTTTTAAGGGGTCATTTAAGCCCGAAATCGTATTTATTTGATCAAATATTGCCCTAAATCGTTCCTTTTGTCATTTTAGGTACTTTTGAGGAGAAATCTGGAAAAGGAGGCATTTTGGACGTTTTTGGAGCATTAAAGTGAAGAAAACGGCAAAGTCTCAAGAATCGGCTAAAAGTTACTCTTGACGGCGTCACAATTAACATGGGACGGCGTCATGCCTTGGCAAGAAAAGTTGGATGTGAAATTTACTCATGACGGGCCAGTGAGTTAGCATGTGAATTCTGACGGCGTCACGTTTTAACTAAATCAAGGGCGTCACGGCTTAAATCATAAGGGGACGGCGTCACGTTCATTATCCGACGGCGTCAAGCCTTGATAGGCCAGAATGGATTTTTGAAGAGCTAAAGAGGGACGGCGTCAAGAAGGTCACCCGGGAACCCTAAAAGCGGCGAGGTGACGGCGTCACAATGCATAAGGTGACGCCGTCAGATCCAAAAATCTATATATAGTTTTCTAATTTTTTGTCATTGAGGGAGAGCTTAGTGTGTGGAATTTTGGGATAAAACCCTAAGACGATTTTAGCTACTTTTTCAGGGCTTTTTGCCTTGAGATCTTCCATGTTTCATTGAAAGATAAGTTATCAATTAATCATTCAATATGTCTATGTGTTGTTTGATTCTATCTTATGCTTGTCTTTTGTTTAACATGTTAGGCTAATTTTATCTTGTGTTTGCTTAGATCTAATGAAACCTAGCTATTGATTATTGGTTGTTAGTGTGTTGTTAGTTGTATTGGATGATTGTTTATCTATGTTAGGCTTAAGAAAACTGGCTAACTTCCTATTCGGTAACTTGCTTGAACGTCTTAAGAAACATGAACCAAACGCGTACTAAAGGTTTTTATGGTTGTATTTAATGCACAAGCGAATTCTAGTGATCCCATGTTAGGAGCTTCCTAGCCGGCTCGACATAGGAGTGAAGTAGGAGCTTGTAGAGTTGGGGAAGTAAGTACGCCACCCCACGAATGGTATTAAGGAATACACCCGTCATCCACGCAACTAATACACACTAATTAACCGGTAAAAGATAGTTAGGGAGTAAGGAAATCTAAGTAAACACATTTCTCTACACATAAGTTTCTCACCACATTTCATTTTTGTTATTTTATTTTATTTGCATTCGTAGTTATTTGGGTTAGTTGACTAGCAACTAATTCCGCCCACTCCTTCAAACCCGAGATTTTACTTGCTTTCATAAAACTATAAAAACATAAAAAGAATCTTCCTCAACCCTTAGACCTAATTAGAGTAGCCTTTCATACCTAACGAACACTATTCCCTGTGGAGAACGATCAATCCCCCGTACTTACCACTACACTATACTACATCGGTCAGGTACACTGCCTGGTGGGGTTGTAAGCCTCTTGAGATCCCTCGAGAGGTAAAACCTGTTGTAAGGTTACAAAACCACGCAATCAAGTTTTTGGCGCCGCTGCCGGGGAATAGTTATTGTTTAGGTTGAATTTTTATTTCTATTAGGTCTACTCATTAGATTCCTATCTAGTGAGATTTTTATTTTCTTTTTATTAGCTTTCTAGTAGTCTATCTTTTTCTTTGTGCCCTTTGTTTGTAAAACCATTTTCATTTGTCACTATGGCGGATGAAATTCCATTTAGATCATTGACAATAGATGAACAATTATACTTCACCAAGAGATTTGTTTCCTATCATTCCTATGAATTGTTTCGTGATCTTTGTGATATCCAAATGAAGTTGGGGGTAAGGTTAGATGGGTTTAATGAATTCTATGCATGTGATACTTCTCTTAGACAAGCATTATCTGGATCAATTCCTTTTAGTCAGGCCCTTTGGATGAATTTCGAGGAAAGCTTCCTAACCATGACCCATAAGTGGAACGAATTGGTGGATTCGTATGAGCAAAGAGACCTAGTTTCTAAGAACATGGACTTAGAATCAAAACAAGACTGTGAGATGGTTAGTGTTGAACTACCTAGTTGCATGAGTGGGATTGATTTCACCAAACCAAGTACTCCACAAAACCCACCATCATTTGAGGCACCCACACCGCCCGTGACTTACCCGGAAGAAGTAGAAGAAACTTTAAGAATCCCGATGGAGGTAGAACCCTTGGACCAAGCACAACTAGAGGATATAGGTTTGCACACTTTTAGTGATGACCTTACTCATAGTTCTAGGGAATTTCCTAGTTTTGATGAATTGGAACCTCAACCTTTACACAACTTTTCATCCTTAGATTTACATCTAGGAGAAAAAAGAGGAACCGACCCACCCATCAACCAATATTATCCGGGTAGTTTTAGGATGAAGGAAGCCATTCACTCACCCCCTTCACCTCACGTGGCATATTCACACTCTAAGGGTGTGTATCGCTACTTTCACCTACACTTAATCCTAAGTGTAGGGAAAACCTCCCCTATTTTTGTTAAATAAGGGTAGAGTCAGGCTCGTGACTCGAACAAAAACAAGCGCTTATTGGGAGGCAACCCAAGCTTTATTTGCTTTATTTGTTTGATTGTTTGTTTATTTAATTTTATTTGTTTCCGTATGCATTTCTTATTCTTTTTGTTTACTGTTCATGTCTCAAATATAAATTGTGAAAATGCTTTATTTTGTTTTTAACTTCGTCTTAACTACATATAAAGGTATTTTGCAAAAGATAAGTGTAAGGGAAATCCAAATTTGTTTTTAAGAACAAGATTGAACATGAACGATAACAATGAGATATAAGCATGCATATTAGTATTTGTTTGAGTCAAATGCTTGTATCGAGTCATAATGAAGTTTTGCAGGAATTCCAGGAAGTAAGGTATAGGTTTTTCCAGAAATTTTCCGGAAACTTAACATGAGAATTCTGTCAGATCATTTCTGACGGCGTCAGGCCTTACAACCTGACGGCGTCAGGTTTTAATTTTCTGAAATTTTTGAAAGTTTTGTTTTTCTACCGGAATCATAAAAAGTTTTTATTAAATCTCTAACTTATAAACTCCAGGAATCTGTAAAACATTCATTCCGCAAGCATTATATCTTTAATTGTTTTATTTCTAAGTCTGGAATTACACCTAGTTGTGAGTTGTCTTTGTTCGGTTTGATGCTTTGGTTTTTCGTGTTTGTTTTCTCAGGTTTAACAGGTTATTTTGGACAAGGAAATGTTTTGAATCAAGCTTATGGCGATGCATTAGTCATGAAGCTTTTACATTCTCTTTGGAAGAAGATCTAACCGTGTACTTCATTATCCACCGAGCGAATCAGGGGAGTATTTGATTTCATTCTTTTACTTTATGCTTTTACATTTGTTATTTGAACATTGGGGACAATGTTCATCTTAAGTGTAAGGGGGGGTAAAGTACGATTAGAGAATGCTATTACGCTTGATTTTTGTTTGTTTAATAGTAGATGTGTAATAAAACTGAGATAAATACCTGTTAGGGTAATTTTAGTGCCAAATTTAAAATTTTTTACAACATATAGGAGTGAAACTTTGATCTTAATGAGCGTCTCATGGATAGGAGTTATATGACTAGCACAAAAAACCGTACCACTAAAAAATTTTCCACCCCAAATATGTGAGGTTCGCCCCTAGAATTGGTAGGAAAAGCATTTATGCTATGATGTGTGTACCGGTAGCACTTAGATTCTAGAACTTGCGTTAGGACCATTCCAAGGCCACAAGTGAGACTACATTCGTGTAGTTAGATTTACTACATGATAAGAGGCATTAGGATTAACCCATTGTTTTACACCTGTGTTTTTGTTATAATTACGTTGGCTACATTGGTCAAGTAATTCTCCCACACCCTTTGCGTTGTACTCATTTTTAGTACACGATACCCCTAGTACACCCCTCAGAGCCTATCTTTTCGTTTCGACCTTTAAGCATTTTACTTAAAGGAAGAATTTGTTACACCCCACTAAAATGTACACCCAAATCGCCTTAGCCTACCTTGTATGCACTCATCTTTAGTGCATTATTGTGTCAACATTTGTTTAAACCCAAGTTAATTATCTAATTGATTACATGGTTGCTAAGTCGAGTCATATCCTTGTACATATTGTTTTGGGACGATTGGGACTCATGGGTAAAGTACTAGTGTAATGGAGTAACGGGGAAGAACATCATTTATTACCCCCATATGTGCTAAATATTTTAAAAGTACTCCAAGTGTTTCAATTATCTTAATTCGAGTCATTAGATTAGTATTTGTAAAGTTATGTAAAAATTCAAGTGTAAGGGGAATGCAATGCCCCTATGATGTATTATTTTGGATGGTAGGGTAAGAGTGTATGCAAAAAAAAAAAAAAAAAAAAAAAAAAAAAAAAAAAAAAAAAAAAAAAAAAAAATCAAGAAAAACACAAAAAAAATGAGAAAATGAAAAATAGAAAAAAAAACATACGGACTACCATCCCGTTTCATTTTATGTTTGCTTTATATTTTTGTTATTTTGTTATTTCGTTTTTAGCTTAAGATCGAGTCGAGTCTTGGCTTAGCAACATTGTATAGTACATGTAATTGATCAAGATCTTTAACTCGCCACCAGTAAAATATCCCGTATCCAACAAAACCGTGTTTTCCTTTTCCCTACACCTAACGTTATAACCCATTTAAAAGCCCTCTTTGATAGTTTATCTTAGGTGCTTACGCCTAGTGGAGGAGGTTTTCGATCCTTTCCCAAGCCTATGGTAATCTATTTGCTATGACAGGTAGTGAGAGATATTTTCCGTTTTCATTTATGAGATTTATTTTGATGACACTTGAGAGATGTGAGTATCTAAACACTACTTGTGAGGTGCTAGTATGTAATCTCCGTGCTTATTATGATTGAAGTGGAACGATTATTTGTTGTAATTACTTTTATGTTAGCATTAAATGACCCCTAACTTGTATTTTGATTAGAATAAAAGCGCATTTGCTTGAGGACAAGCAAATCTCAAGTGTAAGGGTATTTGATGAGGCGAAAAGTGTACCGCTTTTAAGGGGTCATTTAAGCCCGAAATCGTATTTATTTGATCAAATATTGCCCTAAATCGTTCCTTTTGTCATTTTAGGTACTTTTGAGGAGAAATCTGGAAAAGGAGGCATTTTGGACGTTTTTGGAGCATTAAAGTGAAGAAAACGGCAAAGTCTCAAGAATCGGCTAAAAGTTACTCTTGACGGCGTCACAATTAACATGGGACGGCGTCATGCCTTGGCAAGAAAAGTTGGATGTGAAATTTACTCATGACGGGCCAGTGAGTTAGCATGTGAATTCTGACGGCGTCACGTTTTAACTAAATCAAGGGCGTCACGGCTTAAATCATAAGGGGACGGCGTCACGTTCATTATCCGACGGCGTCAAGCCTTGATAGGCCAGAATGGATTTTTGAAGAGCTAAAGAGGAACGGCGTCAAGAAGGTCACCCGGGAACCCTAAAAGCGGCGAGGTGACGGCGTCACAATGCATAAGGTGACGCCGTCAGATCCAAAAATCTATATATAGTTTTCTAATTTTTTGTCATTGAGGGAGAGCTTAGTGTGTGGAATTTTGGGATAAAACCCTAAGACGATTTTAGCTACTTTTTCAGGGCTTTTTGCCTTGAGATCTTCCATGTTTCATTGAAAGATAAGTTATCAATTAATCATTCAATATGTCTATGTGTTGTTTGATTCTATCTTATGCTTGTCTTTTGTTTAACATGTTAGGCTAATTTTATCTTGTGTTTGCTTAGATCTAATGAAACCTAGCTATTGATTATTGGTTGTTAGTGTGTTGTTAGTTGTATTGGATGATTGTTTATCTATGTTAGGCTTAAGAAAACTGGCTAACTTCCTATTCGGTAACTTGCTTGAACGTCTTAAGAAACATGAACCAAACGCGTACTAAAGGTTTTTATGGTTGTATTTAATGCACAAGCGAATTCTAGTGATCCCATGTTAGGAGCTTCCTAGCCGGCTCGACATAGGAGTGAAGTAGGAGCTTGTAGAGTTGGGGAAGTAAGTACGCCACCCCACGAATGGTATTAAGGAATACACCCGTCATCCACGCAACTAATACACACTAATTAACCGGTAAAAGATAGTTAGGGAGTAAGGAAATCTAAGTAAACACATTTCTCTACACATAAGTTTCTCACCACATTTCATTTTTGTTATTTTATTTTATTTGCATTCGTAGTTATTTGGGTTAGTTGACTAGCAACTAATTCCGCCCACTCCTTCAAACCCGAGATTTTACTTGCTTTCATAAAACTATAAAAACATAAAAAGAATCTTCCTCAACCCTTAGACCTAATTAGAGTAGCCTTTCATACCTAACGAACACTATTCCCTGTGGAGAACGATCAATCCCCCGTACTTACCACTACACTATACTACATCGGTCAGGTACACTGCCTGGTGGGGTTGTAAGCCTCTTGAGATCCCTCGAGAGGTAAAACCTGTTGTAAGGTTACAAAACCACGCAAGTTCAATCGGCCTAATATTTTTCCCAAACTTTCCCTTTTATTCTTTGAAAACCGATTATAACATAAATTCCAAAACCCATGAATTCGACTTCCACAAATCAAGATACTATTTTTCTCATGTTATATGATTAATATGAGATCCACGAAAATTATATACAAGGCTCCTAAAAATCGCATACATGTTTTAATGTTTTAATTCGATTTTAGGGTTTTATAGTTTATTAATTTCTATTCGGCCAAAAATACAATGCATGGTTCGATTTAAGTATTGATGCTCGGTTGCACTCATTCGACCCAAACAATTCACCACAGCCAAACGATTGGCCCTAGAACCTTGTAGCTATTTTTCCCACCTCCTTTGCACCTCTAAGAACTCCAGAAAATTATCTCTTTGCTGCAGAAAAATCGGATTGGGCGTGGGTGGATTTTTGAAGGTGGCGGCACACTTGTTTTAGGGTTAAATGGGGTAAAAATAAATTAGAGATTCATTCTAAAGGTTAAGACCGAGTTTGGGGGAGGGTTTAAGGCCAAAGAACCGGCCTTCAATATGGCCCATAAATATTTTCCTTTTATCTTGAATTTTCCTAATTTAAATTGTAATTTAAATGGTTCATAAATAATAATAATTGTGTATTGAAATTTTCGGTACACACAAGGGTACTTTGGTCATCTTACGACTTGTATAAATGTTAATCGAAGTCGTCAAAATTATTTTGTATCATATCTTGTTCGTTTCCAGAAGTTTGGGATCGATTCGGGACTTTAATTAAGCTTTAATTAATTTTTAAAGATTTCAGGGGTATTTTGGTAATTTTACGGGTTATCTGAATTTTGGGTATTACAACTTCTTCCCCACTAACAAAAAATTTCGTCCTCAAAATTTGCAGGAAGCGGAGAGAAATGAGAACGGAATACTCATACGGAATGCGATCGAGACTTCAAATTAATTCAACTGTATCAACAGTAGGGAGTTCTTCAAAGGGTTAACGATTGATAACTGAGGTCAACAGAATGCAAATCGAGAATTCCAACTTATTCAGGCAGAGTATACTCATAACGGTGAAAGCAGATTAAACGCATAGGTAGATCGAACTTGACATCTTACTAAACACAGATGATCTCAGCCAAATGTCCGAATTTCTAAGGTTTCAAAGGCACTCCTCGAAATATCCTATGATCACAATGAGGGTACGTCATATGACGTAGGTATTATCACGTTCGCGAACCATCATAATACCAGCCTCATATGAGTATACCATCATGATGATCATACTTTATCTCAAGTTGGGAACTAAACATCTTATCTTCATCCACCTAGTACTTCTAAAATCTCAGAGGTTAACCAAAGCAATGTCATAGCAAGGCATGAATCAGAGTGATGCGAAAACGATAATACTTGAATACCTTATAGTCTACCCATTCCTCACCGGTTAAAACTTAAGTTCATATCAGGGAATCCTAAAGAAAGTCCTCAAGGTGTTCTCCTATGTTCTTACAGTGGAAACCTAATGGTCCTAAATGCACAGGACAGGGTAAATGTATTACAAGTCGTCAGCCTGTTCTCTGATACCATAAATTGTAACACCCCGACCCGGCAAGGGTAGAGATGTCACAAATACGGATCCTTATCAGAACAAATACAAGCACATGACATTACTAATACAATAGAATTCAATGGTTACAAAGGAAATATGAAATTACAGGATTTCAATACAACGATTTCTAAGTCTAACATGAGTTCTTCTAACCATCATCAATAGCTAATTCCAAACTGCTAGTAAAATTCTTCTAAGTCCAAGGTCTTCTCTATAAATAACCCAGCTTCCAACTAAACCTGCCGCACACGAAAAGAAAACATGCGGCTGAGCTTAAAAAGCCCAGTGAACAGATATATCGGTAACAAGCAGTAACGGTAAAAAATAGCGAAGTAGAAGAATGAATACCACAAGAGTCAGGAACAGGTATATAAAAATTATACAGATATAACATGATTAACACTTGTTACAGAAAAATAAGTATAAACACGTAATCCAAGATCCTACCACATACCAGGTCAGATCAAATCAAGTAAAGTGTTAAATCACATACCAGGTTGCCGGGTGACAGTAATAGTAAAGGAAAGAAAAGGTAATCAGGTTATAAGGTTACAAGGTGTAGGGTAACAGAAATCCTCTACGAGCCCAGAAACATGAACATGAAATCATAATCATACCGCCATGCAGAGAGATGTTCCTCTCACTAATCCCAGAAATCAGAAAATATGGAGTGATCAGCTCCCAGAGTGTGAAAGACGTGTATCGCACACACCATCAGTCACCAGTAATACAGAAATCAGTAATCAGTAATCAGAACAGTTCTAGGATGCATCCATACGCCCCTGGTGGCCATAAACCTCCCAACACACCAAATAAAATACAGAAAAGGACGGAACAGGTCATCACTCTCCTGCCCTAGAGTCATGCCATCGGTGCATCAATGACATGGTCATGAAACCCTCATGACTAGTTATGGCTCGTAGTATCAAACTGTGGGTTAGGGTCAGGTATCATGTATCATGTGTCAGGTGTCATGTCTCAGAAATCAGTATCATGTATCGAGAATCATGTATCAAGAATCAGTATCATGTATCAGAAATCCGTATCATGTATCAGAAATCAGTATCATGTATCAGAAATCAGTATCATGTATCAGATGTCAGGTATTCAGGTGTCAGGTTCAAGTATTCAGGTTTATGGCAAGGCATTAAGTATTTAATTTAGTTGCATAAGTCAATTCCCATTTCAGAATATCAGAAGTTCATATCAGAGGCTCATATCAGGAAGGTCATAACAGTAGGTCAATATCATAAAAGTTCAATATCAGAAAGTTTTAATATCAGAAAGATCATATATCAGAAGGATCATCAATCAGAAGGATCATAAATCAGAAAGATCATATATCAGAAAGATCATATCAAACGCTCATAATATCATGAAAGAAACAAACAAGGTTCACAGAACAAGGAAGCATAGCAATAAATCAGGAATCAGAAAATAGGTTCAATATCAAAAGGTCCAATGTCAGAAGGGTCAAGTATCAGGGAGTCCAAAATCAGAAGGTTCATATCATTTTGTTTCAAGGTTCATAACAAGGTTCAATTTAAAGATTTATATAAAAGTTCCTATCATAGTTCAAAAGTAATCTTTTAAAATAGCTTTCGTGAAAGTAAACCTTAAACAGTCTTCATAAAGTAGGTCCTTTAAAGAAAGTTTTCAAAACATTTTCACATGTAATTAAGAAGAGTTTTTACATTTAGTTATAAAATCCTATGAACCTTCAAAGTATTCCAGAGTCATAAATATTCACATTACAGGGTGATGGACAGATCATATCATGTATCAAAATAAATAAAGCAAGGTTCATGAATTAGAGAAAACATAACAAAGACATAGATTCAAATAGGAAAGCCCCATATAAAAGGCTCAGATCATAACCAACTGATATGCATAATGAAGACCCAATCAGAGTATAACAACGGCTCAGAGAAATACTAAGATGAATCATAGATACTGAATGAAATAAGCAAGAGGATACCCTTACTGAAAAAGGGCAGAATATCTGTACCTTATTGCCCGAACAGTAGAAATCAAAGGATGATTAGTGACAGACAAACGATCACTCCCCTTCCATACCTAGAGGAGTAAAGACAGAATTACTATCGATCCCATTATCCATAACTTTCTATTTTAGGCAGGTTTCCTCATTTGGCAAGTTTCCATACTTTAGGGTTTCAAATGTAATTCTTCCAAAGTTAAAGGTCAAATATGTAATTATCACATTCATTCTTTTTAATCCTTCATTTATTCAGAATGTATGTCTTCAATACTTCAAGTTTGCCAAATTGCATTTTATACCCCTTAGTTTACGAAATTTCCATTTAAACCCCTTAATTCATAATTTTACACTTTAAATCCTTATCTTATCCATAATTACCAAACAAGCCTCATATTTTTATCAAAATATAGAATATAACTTCAGGATTTCTTATTGTACGAATCCAGCCCCTCAAGTTTCAGAAATTACACATTTAGTCCCTTAAGTTTACAAAACTTATAATTTAAATCATAATTCCATATTAATTACATATTAAGCCCATAAATACTCAAATTTACCCAAAACACTTTTAATATCATTATTTACTCAGTACAACCTCAAATTTCTAGAATTTACACTTTTAGTCCCTCTAGTTTGATTAATTACAAATCATACCCTTTAATTACCATTAATTCATTATCTTGAAATATTTACACTTAGGACCCTCAAGTTATAATTTTAATATGTTCTCCCTGATCTATAAAACATTACAAAAATATCCCACAAGTTTTAATAATTACAAAACACCCCCTTAACTAATTATATTCCAATCGGTTTAACATTTTATGTACCAAATCAAACCCTAACAATTTCTAATCATAATCTCATCATTCTATCATCATTATATCATGTTTATTTCCAGATTTCATCATCTAAAAACCCTAGTTCAATCGGCCTAATATTTTTCCCAAACTTTCCCTTTTATTCTTTGAAAACCGATTATAACATAAATTCCAAAACCCATGAATTCGACTTCCACAAATCAAGATACTATTTTTCTCATGTTATATGATTAATATGAGATCCATGAAAATTATATACAAGGCTCCTAAAAATCGCATACATGATTTAATGTTTTAATTCAATTTTAGGGTTTTATAGTTTATTAATTTCTATTCGGCCAAAAATACAATGCATGGTTCGATTTAAGTATTTTTCCCAGGTTATATGTGATTAAGAGAGAGCTAGAAAAATACCAAAAGAATTATGGGTCGAGGGTTTCACACGCTTTGATTTAATGATGCTCGGTTGCACTCATTCGACCCAAACAATTCACCACAGCCAAACGATTGGCCCTAGAACCTTGTAGCTATTTTTCCCACCTCCTTTGCACCTCTAAGAACTCCAGAAAATTATCTCTTTGCTGCAGAAAAATCGGATTGGGCGTGGGTGGATTTTTGAAGGTGGCGGCACACTTGTTTTAGGGTTAAATGGGGTAAAAATAAATTAGAGATTCATTCTAAAGGTTAAGACCGAGTTTGGGGGAGGGTTTAAGGCCAAAGAACCGGCATTCAATATGGCCCATAAATATTTTCCTTTTATCTTGAATTTTCCTAATTTAAATTGTAATTTAAATGGTTCATAAATAATAATAATTGTGTATTGAAATTTTTGGTACACACAAGGGTACTTTGGTCATCTTACGACTTGTATAAATGTTAATCGAAGTCGTCAAAATTATTTTGTATCATATCTTGTTCGTTTCCAGAAGTTTGGGATCGATTCGGGACTTTAATTAAGCTTTAATTAATTTTTAAAGATTTCAGGGGTATTTTGGTAATTTTACGGGTTATCTGAATTTTGGGTATTACAGTTGTTCTGCTGACCACGGTGCTTGTAACACCCCAACCCGACAAGGGTAAAGATATCACAATGATGGTTTCATATCAGATCAAACAAGCATACATCTATAGCAATACAAGAATACTCAAAGGTTACAAATGAAATACAGATACTATAAGGTTACAAATGAACTTCCACTAAATACTAATTCCGAAATAATAATAACTTCTAATCACTTCTAAATCCAGAATAGCTATCAGTCTTCTAAGTCCAAAGGTACTCTCCACCCATTCCCAGCTCTTTACTAAAAACCTGCCGCAGGAAAAGAAATGCGGCTGAGCTACGAGAGCTCAGTGAACAGATATAACGATAACAAACAGTAATAAAGAATAATGCAGAATAACAGAAACAATGGCCAAACAGATGTAATAAGGATCACGGAATAAGTCAATGAATAAACATAAAGGGAAAAGAGAAGGGATAGTAATCCACCACGAGCCCAGAAACAGATCATATCATATCGTAACCACAAATCTTCAAATCATATAGAGGGGAGACCTCTCAGATAATCAGATAATATGAGGGGTGTCCTCATTCTTCAAATGGAGTAGCGAGCTCCCAGGA
Source organism: Artemisia tridentata subsp. tridentata (assembly GCA_021014915.2). Taxonomy (NCBI): domain Eukaryota; kingdom Viridiplantae; phylum Streptophyta; class Magnoliopsida; order Asterales; family Asteraceae; genus Artemisia; species Artemisia tridentata. The sequence continues at coordinate 407,089,382 of CP139507.1, forward strand.
ATTGTGAAGGGCATGTATAGCACACAGTACCAATCACCAGAACAGAAATCATATCATATATAGTTAAATCCACTAAACAGAACAAAACCTAGGATTGCAATCCATACGCCCCCCAGAAACATATATAATCCATAGTCAAAGTAATGCGCATATCATAATCAGAATGGGGACGGTGTGAGAAATCACTCACCCACACATGAGTCATGCCAATGGTGCATCAGAGACATGGCCAGGTTACCTTCCTGGCTAGGTAAACAGAAATGGCTCGGGTATCAAAATAAGAGTCAAGTATCATACCAATTCAGAGTGTCACATCAAAAGGTCATATATCCGAAACTACATCTCAATATCTCAGAAGTAATCTCAAAAGGTCCGAATCAGAGTTTATCAGATCAAGGTTCATATTGAATAATCAAGTCAAGGTTCATATCAAAAGTTCATTTCAAAACTTTCCATCAAAAGTCCATTTTAAACAATCCTTTATTCATGATTTTCATAAAACGATCCTTTAAAGTAGTTCTCATAAAAATATTCTTTCAAAAAGGTTTTTCGTAAAAAATTAGTCTTCCAAAAATAGTTTTCATAAAAGCTAGTAATATTTATATAAAAATGGTTTTGCCTCATTTATAAACCTCTTTTAAGATAGTTTTTCTCAAAACATTTCCAATATATAAGTTGAAAAGGTTTTCATAACATAGCTTCATATCAGACATCATATTAAATGGAATCAACAGGGAAGGTTCAAGCAAAAGGGGAAATCATAGCAATCGAATCAGAAACTAACGGATCAGAATACGAAAGAGATCATGAGAAACCTTAAAAGAAAGGTCAGAATATCTGTACCTCATACCGCAACCGAAAACACAACAGAAAATATCAAGGTCGGAAGCAGACTCCATCTCCAGCGAATCTACACGAATTCATGACTAACTTATTAAAAGCTTATTTGATTCAGATTACTTATTCTAGTCGGTTTTCCAGTTTTTGTAACTTTCCATATTTAGTAACTTTCCATCTTTAGCAAATTTCTATTTTTAGAAAGTTTCCATATTTGGTAAGGTCCCATAATTAGGAGATTAAAGTATTTTAACTTAAGTTAAGTCATAATTAATCATATTATGGACATAGGGTATATTTTAACAAGTTTAGATAGTTCAGGGTTAAATGTGACAAGTTTTCATAAATTAGGGTTTTAATTGTAAATATTCCAAAGTCAAGGGTTTAAAATGAAAATATTGCAAGTTACTGATTAAAACACATATTTTATTCAGAATCACCTTTTAGTCCTTTAATTTTCATAATTTACACTTTACACCCTTTAATTATCAAAATTACAAAATAAACCTTATAATTACATAATTTACAATTTAACCCATATAATATCCATAATTACACAATTGACCCTCACATTTACTAAATTACAGATTATACCCTCAAATATAAGTGTGGTACGAATTCAACCCCTTAGTTTCACATAATTACCTTTTTAGTCCCTCCATTTAAAATAATGTAATACGAAACCCTAATTTCCCATTAAATTCCAAATCTTGCAAATTTACACATAAGACCCTCATTTTATAAATTTTACACTTTCTCCCTGATCTACATAACATTACAAAAATAGCCCACTAGTTTTAATAATTACAAAACACCCCCTTAACTATTTATTTCTCAATCGGTAAACCTATTTCATCAACAAAACCAAACCCTAAAATTCCAAATCAATAAGCAATCATTATATCATCATTATACCTCATTTATTTCCAGATTTCATCCTACAAAAACCCTAATTCAATCGGTTCTATAATTTTTGTCTACGATTTCCTTTTTATTCCAAAAACCCGATAACCAAATAAAATCATAAATCGCGATTTAGGTTCAAAAAATTTGAAGGACCATTTTTCCTATGTTATATGATGTATATAGAACTCATGAAAAATAAGTACACACCTCAGAAAAATTGCATGTAATATATATAGAATAATTACGTTTTTAGGGTTTAATTCACAAACGAATTATAGATCATGCATGGATCGACTTTAGCATTTTATATGAAGCTTATATGATGTAGAGAACGTGAGAAAAATACCAAATTGATTTTTGGACGTGTAGAAAAGGCGTGATTATTTTTGTCCCACAACTTAGCAATTCGACACAAATAATTCTCCACGAGCACACGAGCAACTCCACGACCTTATATCCATTTTTCACACACCATATATGATGTAAGGAACATAGGAAAATTAACAAAAGAATTTTAGAAGGGTCGTACGAATTATGGGAGAATATACCTCACAATTACACGCGACAAGGGAAACAATTTCCCACAATCGAAACAGGCAAGGTACCACCTTAAACGAATTTTTATAGCATTCTTGGGATGATAAGGAACACAGCAAAAATGATCATACACCTCCAGAAAATTGGATGAACACAAAGTGGATTTTTGTTAGGGTTTTTGGATATTCGGTATTTTTAAGAAGGAAATAAATAGGAATAAATTATATAGGAGGGAATTGCCGAGTATTAGGGAGAGAATGGTGCAATAGAACCGGTGATTGATTGACTAAAATCAGTTTACCATAATTAAGTAATTTACTTAATTTATTTTGTAATTTAAATGGTTTTAAAATAAATAAAACTATACTTTATATAATTAAATTCGGCCCATATATTCTTTAGGTGAAATTGTACCCTTTTGTACATTGTAAAAATATTAGAAGCTTTCTTCGAAATTATCTCACACTATTTTTAGTTCATTTTCAGAGATTCGGGATTAATTTGGTACTTTAAATAAGCTTTAATTAAATTTTTAAAATTTTAGGGGTAATTTGGTAATTTTTGCATGTTTTAAATTTTCGGGTTTTACAACTCTTCCTCTCTTAAAAAAAATATCGTCCTCGAAATTTGATGTCGCAGGATTAGACAAAGTCGAAGCAATTCGTAAAAGATCGTCACGAACATCCTCACGCCCGGGGAGGTTCCTCCAAAAAGGATCTTCAAACAGAAATGGTTTCTCATGACTCAATTAAAACAAGTTGGGTTTAGATTCCTCAGAAGGAGACAATATAAGTTGATTTCTGATCGAAGGTCCATGCAACAAAAAAAATGGACGATATGTGAATCTTCAGGAAGCTCATATGGAATACGAACAAGAGTTCAAATCAAATTGACTGTATCAACAGTAGAGGGTTCCAAAGGGAGTTCAAGATTTATAACTGAGGTCAACAGAATGAAACACGAGAGTCCAAAATCATCCCGATATTAAATGAACGAAAACAGAGTATACGCATAGGTAGAATGAACCTAAAGTCTCACTAATCACGGATAACCAACGGAGATCAGATTCTAAACTTCTTAGGTACTCCCCAAAATATCCTATGGCCACAATGAGTGCACGTTATATGGTGTAAGTATTATCACGTTGATCAGGCGTCATAATACTAGCACCACATAAATATGCCTTCATGATGATCATACTTTATCTCAAGTCGTATTCAAAACCACCTATCTTAATCCACCTAGTACTTCTACAGTCTCAGAGGTCATCAAAATCAAACACCATAACTAAGAGAAGAAAGAACTACTCGGAAATCTCAGAATGTCTATCAGAATTTGGTACATCATTAAAAGCATCAGATCATCCATCATTCGTCAAATTTCACATAACAAAACCATCGTCCACCATACGCAGAATGAACACCGAGCGGAATTACTAACAGGGAACATAAATCATTCAGGGAATCCTATCTTAAGTAACGGAAATTTGAGTAGGTCAAGAGGAAATGAATTACGTCATCCATAGCTTCATTCTTCACCAAAATCAACTCTTCCAAACACAAACGTTCACTTCAGAATTATCGTCCATTCAAATACATGATCTTAAACTTCTTCCAAGTCCATGCAGTCTATCGTATGATCATAGAGTGGAAAAGAAATATCAACTCGAGTCTGGTCCCTCAAGCCTTCGGCACTTCTCCTTGGAACTGTGGTGTAGTAACGTGGATCTCCGGTATGCTCACTGTGCATTCTTCCATCCGTGAGTCTGCTTCTGCCCTCGATTCATCTTAGTACAAGTAAGATGGATAGAGAGGCAAGACTGCGGTTCTTAGACAGGTCTTCAGCGTAGTTCAAAATTTGCCAACTCGAATGCCGTCATCGCCGGTTGCATGGTAGTGTTGTCTGCTACAATCTCTGGACGCCAATCAAATCTACTTCTTCCAGAATAAAGGGTCATTCTACAAGATGATCTACATGTTCCTCTTCGTGCATAAAACTGAAATACTTCTCGGAAATTACTCTCAAATAGTCATCTCTTTTCTTAGAGGTTCTTGAGGTTGCTTCTTCAGTCCTTCAATCATTTAAAAGGAGTTTACAAAGATAGAATCGATCATTGATACGCTGAATTGAAAGATGATCATGGTAGTGATACGATTAAGTTTACAATAATCAATACTCCAAAGTTTTCTTCTTTCTTCTTCCCAAGTTAACAGGGTATTCAAAATAAAACACTGAGGTGAACAAAATCATATTCCATCATCTTCTCCAATTTCTCAACTTCTGTGGCATCATGGTCCGTTGATGCGCATGATGTGTCGTTGCGGTTTAGCAGTTTTAATGCCTACTCAAGTTTTAAATTTATATTTAGCCGACTTATCAATAACACACACACTTAACGAGCAGTGTACCCGGTCAGTATGAAGATAATGGTAAGTAGAGTGTCGATCACTAAGAGTGAAACGTATTATCTCGTTATTCTAATCAGTATTTTAATATCCTAACGCAAGGGGGTTTCAGCCTGAGAGACTGGCACGGTTTGTTTGCAATTAAATAATAAAATAAACCAATAGGCACGAATCAGCAAGTAGCACACACGTACACAGATAAATACTTGAGACAATAAGAGGGCTGTCCTTATGATTAAGTAGATTGTCACTTGTTTTATTGATAGCTTTATATGAAGTGTATGTAGTTAACCCTTTCTCGTTGGTCCTAATCTTATCGGCGAGTAAACCCTTAATGATTACTTATGTCTAAAAGTTATTCCTAAGTGATCAATTTAGTAATAACCGTGGGAGCCACATTATGTCCCGCAGTCAAATGCCCGCAAGCCACTAATAAACACAGAGGTTATCAATGCACTAATAAGTAGTAACCAAAGATATCAACATATAAACTTTAATTGATGGGAAAGCAAGTATTAAAGGGAGTGCAATCTTTCGTTGTCACATTACACAAGCCACCAATCCTGATGAATTAAAGTTTGCTAACACAATAAAACAAAACTACTTAATGAATTAAACACATGCAGCACCTTCTTACAGCTCTTGTATCTTTGATTCGGGTGTGTTCTTGTGCTGCCTCCTTGACTGAATTCGTCCTTTGTTTCTCCTGTTCGAACTTCGGTTTTTGGTTTTCCGGATCTTGTAATTCGTCTGGTCTACGGGGTATTTATAGTTTCTGTCTGAGGGAAGATGCGGCGCATCTACTAAGTAGATGCGGCGCATGTACTTAACTTCGCGTGGGGTCCAAGATTATAATATTCAGGAATATTCGTACACCGCCAGAAGATGCGGCGTAACTCCATGATTAGATGCGGCGCATGTCCTCTTGTATCTTGGATCGTATCTGGTGATATCTTGATAGAGATGCGGCGCATGTCGAGAGTGAGATGCGGCGCATCTGGAGCAGAATTGACTTGATCTTGTTCATGTCAGTAGACCTTCAACTTTATGCACGTTTTGCTCCATTATTAGTCCAAAATCGCTAAGTTTCACCAAATGCTTGTTTTTACCTGAGAATTACAAAAGTAAACGATTAAGTATCAATCCTCATACATAATATAGTAAAACAAGTCAAATCTATATATTCTAATATACAGCAGTTGAAAAAGACGGTAAATGCCCCTCTAAAAAAGCCATACTCAAATTCTAAGATGTCTACATTTGTCATTTCATCTAACAATTTAAATTAAACCAATAATTAAGGAAAGTTAATATTTTTTTCAAAAGTTTATAAAGAAAGCTTCTAAATTTTCGGTCCAGTCTAACCCATTTTCGTTCACAGCCCATCTCAAAAACACTAAACATATCACAGCCCAACTTATCACTTCCCCTTTTCATTAAAAACACCAACCCGCCTAAATTAAACCCTAGCAATAACATTATACAGCCGCCGCCTAAATCAAACCCTAAATCAAACATATTCATCCGGATCATATTCATGAATCGTTTCATTTAATCGGTTCTTTTTGTTTAGTGGTACATGAATAAGGGTTAATGAGAGATTAGTGATGCTGATGACACACCGATTAATCTATAATCAGGTAAGTGTTTTTGTTTTGATTACAAATGTGCGATTTATTGTTAATATGACTGAGTGTTTTTCATTTTGCATTTGTAGGTTTTCATTCAAGCTATTTTGATGTGGACGGAAATCAACATCTCGGTTTGATTAATCAAAGGTATGTTCTTCAATGAATGAATCAAATTTATATTAATTACCGGCTTATTGATTAATGGATTGATTTTTTTTTTTTTTTTTTTTTTTTTTTTTTTTTTTTTTTTTTTTTTTTGGTAAAGATTAAATCTTTATGGTGGGTTTTAAGTTTTTAAAGGCAAACAAAGAAATTTTGATCAATTTTGAAGGTTGTTTGTTATAAAGGTATGTATTTTTTTTCCAACGACAAGTTCAAATATTTGTGGAAACTATTTAATGAAAGAGCTGATGTGCATAAGATTTTGTGGATTTGTTAAGGTAAATGGTCTATGGTCACTATGTAGTTAAATTTGCGCAGTTTATTGTAGTTGTACTGACTTTTAGCTACTGAGGGTTAGTTGAAATGATGTTATGTCTTATTGTGTAGATTTCTTGATATTAGATGCTGTATGTTCATCTAATAATGTAATTTGCACGATATTGTTGTTTTGTTAAGATAATTTAAGATTAGATGATGTATGTTTACTATCAAGCTTAATCCGCGCGATTTAATTGTTTTTGTTGTTATTTTGAATTTTGAGTTATTTATGGTTGGTTGAAGTATTTAAATGAAATTAGGAGCTAATGTGAGTGAGTGTTGTTGCGCTGATTTTTTAGGTTAGATGATTTGTCTTTTATTGTTCGCTGTATAGTTTAGTTTGATTTTTTTTTTTTTGTTGCTGAATTGTCAAAATGAAATTCGTGGGTATGGGTGTTTAAATGGGTCAATTTGGGCTGAAATGATTGTGGGACTGGATGCTGAAATGGGTGCTAAAACGGGTGCTTTTGTGTCGTGAAATATGGGCTGAAGTGGGTTCGTATGTAGGCTGAAATGGGCGAGTCTCGGTCATGAAATGAGGCTCAAATGAGTGCGTTTGAGGGCTGAAATGGGGTGTCAAAAGAGTCAGTTTGCGGGCAGAAATGGCTATTGGATTGGGTGCTAAAATGAGGTCCGAAGTAGGTCAGTTTTGGTCCTCAAATGGGTAACTTTCGCGTGATAAAATGGGACTAAAATAGATGTCTTTAGAGGCTTGATTTGAGTAAAAAATGAGTCAGCTTTGGGCCTAAAATAGATGTAGTTGCCACTTAATACTACTATTCATATATTCTAATTTCAAGAGTGGCAGCTTAAAATATTTCGTATGGCATTAAACCAACCCTAATACTTATCGGGTTTAAGGCATGTTGTTGTGCCTAAATTTTTCTATTATTTTTACTTTTTTTATTTATTTTTTTTATTTACTTTTTTTAGTTATTTTTTTATTTTTTCTTAATGATAGGCGCAACATCAGGCAGAACTTCTTACTATTGGTACATTGTGTGATAGCCTCAAACAAGCCGAACCATATAAATCTTCCATCATCTGAAGCCCATAACTATGAAAGGTTGTCTTGCTTCCCATTTTATTTTTTGTTACTGAATATGCCATTACTCGGGTTTCGGATACTCTTTTAAGGATGGTATGAGCATATACATGTGAGAGTTAGTATTGCATATGTTGAGCTTATAAATTGTTTGTTGCTTATGCAAAACTAAGTAGTAAGTACATCTTGATGCACAAATGCAAAAATGGTGTAATGGTTATGTATATAGGGAGTAGATATAAATAGTAGCTTCTGCCTGTTGATAAGGATAGTTACCTTTGCCATAAGGTGTATGTATAACGCATGTGATCAAATGGTTTAGGGTTCAAATCCCTCATACGTCTAAAGTATGACTCTGAGGTATGGGTGAGTTTGCCGCTTAAAAGTGGATATTTGTATATTGCAGAATACAAAAAAGAACAAGTGATGGCGCTGAAGCTCATGAAATTGCTGGGCTGCGAAAGGAGAGATCCGAGGGCAAGGTAAAATTGAAATCACTTATATGCTTAATGATATGGCTGCAAAATGGGTCGGTCATGTGGATTGAGTCACAGATCAAACAGGCCAAGGTCAAAACAGGTAAAGTTTTGTACAGGTTGATGTATTGTACATAAAAATTTGCACGAGATTTTTTGACCCATTTGACCCACTCATAAGTAACTCCATCAGTGTTTGTACATATTTTGACAGATAAAACCAAATATTTTCAAAATTTAGAACTCTTATTCTGATCTTTAATCCTCCTTATTTGTATCTATCTTTACAGAGGTCATATATTTGATTAGGTAAATATCAAAAAAGGCTAGAAAGTGGAAACACTGTTATTCGACTTTGAGATGAAATTCACACTCTTTTTCACCAAAGGCCGGGTGCCACTTCCGTATATTATGAAGAAAATATCAGTTCTCAATACAGGTCGGATCGTGTCAAGTTCGGTTGATTCCAATACTTTTTGTCCAAAGTCATAAAGTTATTAAAAAAAAGTGTGTTAAATATAATTACAAAAACTCTGTCTTTTTTGTTGAATATAAGGAGACATTATTATGTCCGAGTGTTTGATAACCTGTACATGAAATTGTTAATTGCCTCAACTCGATCAAAACCATCTTCCAAAAATGAGTTACAAGGTATAACAACAATCTTTATTCACATATCATTTTTTTTTTAATAAAAAAAGGTGGTTATAATATAATTGTGTTTCATCAGTTTCAAGTTGTGGGCAGAGCCTTACCCACTGAAAATGATGAGCATCCCAAGATTTACAGGATGAAGCTTTGGGCCACTAATGAAGTACATGCTAAAAGCAAGTTCTGGTATGTTTGTTGATCCACCCAATTAATTATATATACTGTTAGTGAGAATTTTATACAAAGCAAGTTCAGGTTATTTATGCAAATTATGGTGTTAGAAACATGTAAAAACTCCAAAAAAAGAAATATGGGCATTCTTATTATGTTAGAAACATGTAAAAGTTCAGGTTATTTATGCAAATTAAGGTGTCGTGTCAACCTTTTTCTCTCTTCAAATCTATATAGTACGTAACTTTTATAAATAATTTCCCGACATTGGACGGATTTCAAATGTAATATATATTCGTTGTGCTGTAATAATCTAAGATTTGAAGGACGAAAGGATGTGCCACCTGTTTTAAGGCAAAAAGCCAAAACAGATAATAATAACCACAGTGCCATGTGAGTCCTGGAGAACTTTCCAACTACTGATGAACTGGAAGTATAGTTAAAGATGTGTTTGTTATTCTAAAGAGTCGATCTTTTGACAGCAGAGTATGTGAATAATTCACATGTACACTATCAAAAACAACACTGTCGGTTTGGTGGTAACTATAGGTGTTTGCCACAAATTTGTCTTGTAATCAGCATATTTGAATATGTAGAACTTAGCATAATTGAAACATGCGAGTTACTCGGTCATAATCAGATCCTATATTTGTTCTTCAAACTTATAATCATAAATTTGATATCTGTTTTCTTTCCTTATATTTAAAAATAGGTGTGAACCATTTCCCACATATCCACGCACATATGACATGCTTCACGCGAATGGGCTCCTCTCGGACCTGATATCAGATGGATGCAAGTATCACAAACTTACTTCTAGAGATGGATCGTATCCTACGCCCTGATGTAATTTTTTGTTCATGTTACTTCAAACTACATTTTTAAAACTTGTCAGAACAGTGACATTTATGAGATCAAATTTTGATGTTTTTTCAAGGGTGGGTCGTTCTTTCAGATAAACTAGGGCCAATAAATGATGCACGCACGATTGCTAGACAAATACGATGGGAAGCAAGGGTCATCGATCTGGATAATGGCAGTGACCAAAGGTTACTTGTTTGCCAAAAGCCATTTGTAAGAAAATAATTACTTTCACCCACCAGAGGTAAAACCTTCCCCTTGGAACATTCTTCTGTATAGAACTCTCCGGTAATTATTCAACACCACTCACGCAATAATCTTCACGCTCTCATGATATTCATCAATGGTGAAACCAGAGTTCCAATTGAGATACAGAAGCAACTGTAAGCTGTAGATTACAGAAAGTTTTGTTGCCACATATCCCGAGTTGTTTTTCGTGTTTCATTTTCTATTAATTTTGCAAAGGAGTTGTAGCAATTCTTTCACCCCCATTTGTTTTTCTTCATTTAATCTTGTAATTGGAACCATGTCTTGTATTTACATTTACTTACTATCGGATGTACATTACTACTAGAATTGATCTCAGTTCATGATGTTACTCATGTTACAATCAATCGAACTTTTATATCAAGTTACATTTACTAACCACATACCCATGAGAAAGCTAAAAACTATATATCCAACTGTTATATCATGTCGTAAATAATAAATTAAATTGAGGTTAGAACTTACATAATATACTCATGTTACAATTAATTATCATGTTAATGAGTTAAGTATATTATAAATCATAAACAAGATTCCATATGAAGTTCGCCCGCCCATCCGGTGGGTCATGAATTAGAAATGTTTTTCTACACTTCAACAAAACAATTTGCTTCATACTTTAGACATTTTATCTGACATTTTATCTTCCATAATGACTATAGTTTCTTAACGCCACCTGAAAATCGACCTCTTATAGAGATAATGTCAACGGTTTCTTTTTGCCCCGTCAATTTCACTGGGTCTATAAACTATTATCTATTCATGCATATAACACATGCTTTTACTCGCATGATATCACAAGTCAATCGCTTATATAAACATATTTATGTTCATAATAATAACAAAACTAACATTTCACGGTTTTAAATTTAATCCCGTGAATTTCACGGGTCTATAAACTAGTTAATAGGATAAATGATAGTAATAAAATGTACTTATTTGAGTTCATCAAATATCCCCCACTTGAACTTTACTTGTCCCCAAGTAAACCTTAGAATTTCTTTTATGAAAATGTATCCTAAAAGATGTTAGGATTTATTTTTATATTTAAGCATGTATTCGTTCATTTCATAATCACACAACTAAACACTTTAACGAATTAGAAGTAAAATAAAATAAGTCGATAAAAGCAAATCTAATCGTTTAACTGTCCAGTCGCGACGAATATTCTATCATAAGCTTGGCAAGTATACACATCTCCACCACTAAAGCTAAGGAGTAACAAGTCTAAAGCGGTAAAAAGGGTTTTTAGGCTTAAGGGTTAATTATTCTCTTTCACTATCGATCTCAAATTCCAGAAAAGGCGACAAAATCAAAAATACATGATCGAATCCACGAACACGATACTTGCAATTGCTCAAATCCTTAACTCGAATAGGCTAAAGATAGGTCCAAACTTCACCAATAATAATATATCAAAAAGGGCGACAAAATCATAAATACATAGCCGAATCCACGACTACGATACTTAAGATTGCTCAAATCCCTAATCTCAATAAATCAAAGGTTTGGTTGGATAAAGAATAATAAAGGGCATGGATAACATTTGGGATATAAATTGGTGCAAAAATAAAAATAAACAAAACAAATAAATTAAAATCCTAAGTGTGGTTAATCACTATCCCAACCATCCCATGAATAAGACTCATATCATCGAATAACTCACGCTTTAACACATGAAACACACGCTTTAGGTAGACACGAATTATACTCAACAAGATCTTAATCAAAGAATAAACCTTAATTGGCGTTCCCATAACTGTCAATTCCCATTCAATCCATAGATATAGTACAACAAATAGTGGTGATATCGACCACTTACATAACTTTACATAAGTTGGTTAAAACTAACTTCCAACTTTTCTTTCTTTCTTTTTTTTTCTCTCTTTTTTTTTTTTTTTTTTTTTTTTTTTTTTTTTTTTTTATTAAACATAAACATAGATGTGTAAAATTTCACCACATCACTATAACTTTCTTTCCGGATAATTTTTCCATACTTTTCATGACTTCAGAAATAATGGTAATAGTGAAAGTAGTAAACACACGAAAAATAAACTCCAAAATATACAATATTTACTTTCACTCCAATTGCATTGTGCAATTTCCCGACCTAACCATAGATAATGAATTACGCACGCGAACACAGGTAATGTAAGGAAACACACTTTGCCTATAGCAATCAACCAACCACGGATTCTAATCTACAGGGTAGGCTAAGGTGTAAGGGTGTAACGAAACATTTTAAACATAGGTGTAAGAAACGAAAGGAATGGCTCTGAGGGTTTTTCTAGGGGTATCTTACTCTAAAAATGAGAGTAACAAAAGGGTTTATACGGGGGTTAACTAACCGGTGTAGTTAGTTAATAACACATAACATATAATAGGCTATTTGGGTGTAATCCTAGAAATTTACCAAGTTAGACAAGTCACTCCAATTATATAAATAATACTTATTATGGTGGTCTCGAATAGTATACAAGCCAAGTTCTAAAGTTTACAAGTCACCGGCACACTCATAGATTTGTGAATTTTGAAAAATCACAATTTTTGAAAATAACGTCATGTGTGCAGTTATGCAACTTAGATCTTAAACAAAAACATGCTGAAAAATTTTTAAGTTTGATATATTAAGCACATTTTAAGCATAATTTTTGAAAAAGTTTAGGACAAGTAATTGTTAAGTGTTCTAATTCTCCAATCCCCCCACTTAAGTTAAACAACGTCCTCGTTGTTTGTATAAAAGGTTAAAAACTGGAAAATAAAAGAATTAGAACAGAAAAACTCCCCTGAGATTTGCTCGGTATGATCCTCCATTAGTATAAGAGCAAAAATCAACTTCTTGTGGATTAGAACGTTAAAGCTTCATACTTGATGTATCCACAGGAAATCCAGGAAACTATAATACCACCAATACTTTAAAACACACCTAAGATAAGAAAGGTTCAAGCTTGCATAATACATTAGTAGTTAGGAAAAATAAAACTTAAAAATTAAAACTGAAAATCATCAGGTCAGTCGATGCGCCGTATCTTATTGAAGAAGATACGCCGTATCGAGCCTGGAATTAGTACGGATCAGAATAAAGATGCGCCGCATCCTTAACCAGGGATGCGCCGCATTAAAATAAACTGATAAAGAGTTTAAAAGTCGAAAATAAAAATGCAGAAAAATAAAATAAGATATGACCATTGCAGGAGATGCGTCGCATCTCAGAATTGAGATGCGCCGTATCCTCATGCGGCCTGGACTGACTCGACACAGAAAACAGAATAATAAAAGATAATTCCGGGTTGTCTCCCGGTAAGCACTTGTCTTTATTCCAGAGTCTTCAAGTTAGACTCACGTTCAGCTCAGCAATAAGTCCTTGTCACGGTCCATCCTTCGTCCTTCATCCGAAAGATTTTTCCGTATATCTCTGCGACGTTTTCTTCCGTTCGACTTAATCTAGTATAACTCTTTGTCTTCACCGCAGTATATTCTTCATCAGGACCCAAAGAGTATTTGATGATTTTAAATTTTTCAGAAATAATCATGGGCGGCTCATTGTAAGGAATCCCAAGTAGTTGACACTTTCTTTTGGTGAACTCTTCCTCGTCTTTATCAACAAACTTAAAATAAGGATCCTTAATCAAATAATCATCTAGTTCTTCAATCAACGACTCATTATTATTATCATCTTGAATCGCCTCCCATTCTCTTTCCAAATCATATTGTAACCGTCGACTAAGCTTTGTGAAATCATCAAACTGTTTATGCACCCATTCCCAGAAAGTAGTATCCGATGTTCCCTTAAGTCCTTTCAAGCGTTCAATTCTGCCCTTTTCTTGTAAAGCCTCCGCCTTTTGTGGGCAGTCTTCAATATTATCGTACCACTCATAATCTTCAAAGGTTACATCGTTTCCAACCCGTCTCATCCCAATTATACTTCCCCCATTACAGGTTCCGTCACTTTTATAATCACAGGTCGGCCAAACACTACTCCCGTCCTTGAAAACGAAGGGTGTACAGGTGTGATTAATGTGCGCAAATTCCCATGGTTTATCCCAAACCCATGGTACTTGATCATTCCATTCATAGTACCAGGTGTTTTTGAAATCGTCATAAGTCTTAAATCCTGGTAGTTCTCCAGTAAGCACATCATCGTCGACTTGAAGAAGGTAGTTAAATTCCTTGAACTGCTTGCACAAGGGTGTCTCATAATCGAACACATCAATGTCTATTCTGAATAACTCTTCAATGCCTTCGTTGATTGTTGAATCATGAAGTGACGACCCATAATCGCTTTCTACTTCTTCATCTTCTCCTCTCATCCAATATACCCATAATGCATCCTTAGTAGCACGATCCATGCACTTATGGTTATTAAACTTACTAGCCAACCATTCTGAAAAATCAACATCGTGAGGATCGTGGTTAACGTCAAAGCAAACCTTTCCAATCATATTCTTTTTTATCTCCATGAACTCGTTAAATTGCTTCTTAAAACTCCGAGTCAACCATGAAGTCATAATCTCCTTGACTTCATTTGCAGGGGCAAATTCCGGACTACCATATTTGAGTTCTAGCCAATCATTGAGGGAGAGGTCTATCAATCTTACCAATTTCCCATGAAATAGTAACTCCGCCAAAGCATAATTCATGTCATTATCCTGATAGTTCTCATTCAATCCCCAGTACTGTTCGGAATAAGGCATGTAAGAGTTTTGGGTATTGCCTCCACCGTAGCTTTCGTTGCTTGAATCCATGTATGCAAGATAGAATTTCCCATCATCTTCTTCGATAGTAGTCCAGTTCAATCCTTCGGCTTCAATGATAGGCCATAAGAGCGACAATTCTTCTCCAGTGTACCTCACAAATACATCATAAGAGAATACCTCTTTGTCAATGTTGCATAAACGCATGAATTCCTTAAAAGCAGCTTCAAGAGGAGTCTCCCAAGAGAATAAATCTGCATCGATCATGAGTACATTGAATGAATCTGAAAACAAGCATTCCTTAGCAAGATATCCGTTAACTGACATGTCTTCCATAGCAAAGTCTGTCATCCAAGGTAAAATCATCAGTAGGATTTGTTCGCTAGAAGAGAAATTAATGAATATAGAAACGGATATATGAATAAAAATAGCTGATATCTGCAGACGATGCGCCTGATTGCGTGGTTTTGTAACCTTACAACAGGTTTTACCTCTCGAGGGATCTCAAGAGGCTTACAACCCCACCAGGCAGTGTACCTGACCGATGTAGTATAGTGTAGTGGTAAGTACGGGGGATTGATCGTTCTCCACAGGGAATAGTGTTCGTTAGGTGTGAAAGGCTACTCTAATTAGGTCTAAGGGTTGAGGAAGATTCTTTTTATGTTTTTATAATTTTATGAAAGCAAGTAAAATCTCGGGTTTGAAGGAGTGGGCGGAATTAGTTGCTAGTCAACTAACCCAAATTGCTACGAATGCAAATAAAATAAATAACTGAAAATAAAATGTGGTGAGAAACTTATGTGTAGAGAAATGTGTTTACTTAGATTTCCTTACTCCCTAACTATCTTTTACCGGTTAATTAGTGTGTATTAGTCGTGTGGATGACGGGTGTATTCCTTAATACCATTCGTGGGGTGGCGTACTTACTTCCCCAACTCTACAAGCTCCTACTTCACTCCTATGTCGAGCCGGCTAGGAAGCTCCTAACATGGGATCACTAGAATTCGCTTGTGCATTAAATACAACCATAAAAACCTTTAGTACGCGTTTGGTTCATGTTTCTTAAGACGTTCAAGCAAGTTACCGAATAGGAAGTTAGCCAGTTTTCTTAAGCCTAACATAGATAAACAACCATCCAATACAACTAATAACACACTAACAACCAATAATCAATAGCTAGGTTTCATTAGATCTAAGCAAACACAAGATAAAATTAGCCTAACATGTTAAACAAAAGACAAGAATAAGATAGAATCAAACAACACATAGACATATTGAATGATTAATTGATAACTTATCTTTCAATGAAACATGGAAGATCTCAAGGCAAAAAGCCCTGAAAAAGATGCTAAAATCTTCTTAGGGTTTTCTCCCAAAATTCCACACACTAAGCTCTCTCTTAATGACAAAAAATTAGAAAACTATATATAGATTTTTGGATCTGACGGCGTCACCTTATGGAGTGTGACGCCGTCACCTCGCCGCTTTTAGGGTTCCCGGATGACCTTCTTGACGCCGTCCCTCTTTAGCTCTTCAAAAATCCATTCTGGCTTATCAAGGCTTGACGCCGTCTAACCATGAACGTGACGCCGTCCCCTTATGATTTAAGCCGTGACGCCCTCGATCAAGTTAAAGCGTGACGCCGTCAGAATTCACATGCTATTTTCACTGGCCCGTCATGAGTAAATTTCACGTCCAACTTTTCTTGCCAAGGCATGACGCCGTCCAGAGTAAAGTCTGACGCCGTCAAGAGTAACTTTTAGCCGATTTTTGAGACTTTGTCGTTTTCTTCACTTTTATGCTCCAAAAACGTCCAAAATGCCTCCTTTTCCAGATTTCTCCTCAAAAGTACCTAAAATGACAAAAGGAACGATTTAGGGCAATATTTGATCAAATAAATACGATTTAAGGCTTAAATGACCCCTTAAAAGCGGTACACTTTTCGCTTCATCAAATACCCTTACACTTGAGATTTGCTTGTCCTCAAGCAAATGCGCTTTATTCTAATCAAAATACAAGTTAGGGGTCATTTAATGCTAACATAAAAGTAATTACAACAAATATTCGTTCCACTTTAATCGTAATAAGCACGGAGATTACAAACTAGCACCTCACAAGTAGTGTTTAGATACTCACATCTCTCAAGTGTCATCAAAATAAATCTCATAAATGAAAACGGATAATATCTCTCACTACCTGTCATAGCAAATAGATTACCATAGGCTTGGGAAAGGATCGAAAACCTCCTCCACTAGGCGTAAGCACCTAAGATAAACTATCAAAGAGGGCTTTTAAATGGGTTATAACGTTAGGTGTAGGGAAAAGGAAAACACGGTTTTGTTGGATAAGGGATATTTTTCTGGTGGCGAGTTAAAAATCTTGATCAATTACATGTACTATACAATGTTGCTAAGCCAAGACTAGACTCGATCTTAAGCTAGAAACGAAATAACAAAATAACAAAAATATAAAACAAACATAAAATGAAACGGGATGGTAGTCCGTATGTTTTTTCTATTTTTCTTTTTCTCATTTTTTTTGTATTTTTCTTGATTTTTTCGATTTTTTTTTTTTTTTTTTTTTTTTTTTTTTTTTTTTGATCATACACTTTTACCCTACCATCCAAAATAATACATCATAGGGGCATTGCATCCCCCTTACACTTAAACTTTTACATAACTTTACAAATACTAATCTAATGACTCGAATTAAGATAATTGAAAAACTTGGAGTACTTTTAAAACATTTAGCACATATGGGGGTAATAAATGATGTTCTTCCCCATTACTCCATTATACTAGTACTTTACCCATGAGTCCCAATCGTCCCAAAACAATATGTACAAGGATATGACTCGACTTAGCAACCATGTAATCAACTAGATAATTAACTTGGGTTTAAACAAATGTTGTCACAATAATGCACTAAAAATGAGTGCATACAAGGTAGGCTAAGGCGATTTGGGTGTACATTTTAGTGGGGTGTAACAAATTCTTCCTTTAAGTAAAATGCTTAAAGGTCGAAACGAAAAGATAGGCTCTGAGGGGTGTACTAGGGGTATCGTGTACTAAAAATGAGTACAATGCAAAGGGTGTGGGAGAATTACTTGACCAATGTAGCCAAAGTAATTATAACAAAAACACAGGTGTAAAACAATGGGTTAATCCTAATGCCTCTTATCATGTAGTAAATCTAACTACACGAATGTAGTCTCACTTGTGGCCTCGGAATGGTCCTAACGCAAGTTCTAGAATCTAAGTGCTACCGGTACACACATCATAGCATAAATGCTTTTCCTACCAATTCTAGGGGCGAACCTCACATATTTGGGGTGGAAAATTTTTTAGTGGTACGGTTTTTGTGCTAGTCATATAACTCCTATCCGTGAGACGCTCATTAAGACCAAAGTTTCACTCCTATATGTTGTGATGCGTGGTTTTGCAACCTTACAACAGGTTTTACCTCTCGAGGGATCTCAAGAGGCTTACAACCCCACCAGGCAGTGTACCTGACCGATGTAGTATAGTGTAGTGGTAAGTACGGGGGATTGATCGTTCTCCACAGGGAATAGTGTTCGTTAGGTATGAAAGGCTACTCTAATTAGGTCTAAGGGTTGAGGAAGATTCTTTTTATGTTTTTATAATTTTATGAAAGCAAGTAAAATCTCGGGTTTGAAGGAGTGGGCGGAATTAGTTGCTAGTCAACTAACCCAAATGACTACGAATGCAAATAAAATAAAATAACAAAAATGAAAAGTGGTGAGAAACTTATGTGTAGAGAAATGTGTTTACTTAGATTTCCTTACTCCCTAACTATCTTTTACCGGTTAATTAGTGTGTATTAGTTGCGTGGATGACGGGTGTATTCCTTAATACCATTCGTGGGGTGGCGTACTTACTTCCCCAACTCTACAAGCTCCTACTTCACTCCTATGTCGAGCCGGCTAGGAAGCTCCTAACATGGGATCACTAGAATTCGCTTGTGCATTAAATACAACCATAAAAACCTTTAGTACGCGTTTGGTTCATGTTTCTTAAGACGTTCAAGCAAGTTACCGAATAGGAAGTTAGCCAGTTTTCTTAAGCCTAACATAGATAAACAATCATCCAATACAACTAACAACACACTAACAACCAATAATCAATAGCTAGGTTTCATTAGATCTAAGCAAACACAAGATAAAATTAGCCTAACATGTTAAACAAAAGACAAGCATAAGATAGAATCAAACAACACATAGACATATTGAATGATTAATTGATAACTTATCTTTCAATGAAACATGGAAGATCTCAAGGCAAAAAGCCCTGAAAAAGTAGCTAAAATCGTCTTAGGGTTTTATCCCAAAATTCCACACACTAAGCTCTCTCTTAATGACAAAAGATTAGAAAACTATATATAGATTTTTGGATCTGACGGCGTCACCTTATGGAGTGTGACGCCGTCACCTCGCCGCTTTTAGGGTTCCCGGGTGACCTTCTTGACGCCGTCCCTCTTTAGCTCTTCAAAAATCCATTCTGGCCTATCAAGGCTTGACGCCGTCTAATCATGAACGTGACGCCGTCCCCTTATGATTTAAGCCGTGACGCCCTTGATTTAGTTAAAGCGTGACGCCGTCAGAATTCTCATGCTAACTCACTGGCCCGTCATGAGTAAATTTCACATCCCACTTTTCTTGCCAAGGCATGACGCCGTCAAGAGATGATTCTGACGCCGTCAAAGGTAAATTTCAGCCGATTTTGAGACTTTGTCGTATTCTTCACTTTAATGCTCCAAAAACGTCCAAAATGCCTCCTTTTCCAGATTTCTCCTCAAAAGTACCTAAAATGACAAAAGGAACGATTTAGGGCAATATTTGATCAAATAAATACGATTTCGGGCTTAAATGACCCCTTAAAAGCGGTACACTTTTCGCCTCATCAAATACCCTTACACTTGAGATTTGCTTGTCCTCAAGCAAATGCGCTTTTATTCTAATCAAAATACAAGTTAGGGGTCATTTAATGCAAACATAAAAGTAATTACAACAAATAATCGTTCCACTTCAATCATAATAAGCACGGAGATTATATACTAGCACCTCACAAATAGTGTTTAGATACTCACATCTCTCAAGTGTCATCAAAATAAATCTCATAAATGAAAACGGAAAATATCTCTCACTACCTGTCATAGCAAATAGATTACCATAGGCTTGGGAAAGGATCGAAAACCTCCTCCACTAGGCGTAAGCACCTAAGATAAACTATCAAAGAGGGCTTTTAAATGGGTTATAACGTTAGGTGTAGGGAAAAGGAGAACACGGTTTTGTTGGATAAAGGATGTTTTACTGGTGGCTAGTTAAAGATCTTGATCAATTACATGTACTATACAATGTTGCTAAGCCAAGACTAGACTCGATCTTAAGCTAGAAACGAAATAACAAAAATATAAAGCAAACATAAAATGAAACGGGATGGTAGTCCGTATGTTTTTTCTATTTTTCATTTTCTCATTTTTTTGTGTTTTTCTTGATTTTTTTTTTTTTTTTTTTTTTTTTTTTTTTTTTTTTTTTTTTTTTTTTGCATACACTCTTGCCCTACCATCCAAAATAATACATCATAGGGGCATTGCATCCCCCTTACACTTGAACTTTTACATAACTTTACAAATACTAATCTAATGACTCGAATTAAGATAATTGAAACACTTGGAGTACTTTTAAAATATTTAGCACATATGGGGGTAATAAATGATGTTCTTCCCCATTACTCCATTATACTAGTACTTTACCCATGAGTCCCAATCGTCCCAAAACAATATGTACAAGGATATGACTCGACTTAGCAACCATGTAATCAATTAGATAATTAACTTGGGTTTAAACAAATGTTGTAACAATAATGCACTAAAAATGAGTGCATACAAGGTAGGCTAAGGCGATTTGGGTGTACATTTTAGTGGGGTGTAACAAATTCTTCCTTTAAGTAAAATGCTTAAAGGTCGAAACGAAAAGATAGGCTTTGAGGGGTGTACTAGGGGTATCGTGTACTAAAAATGAGTACAACGCAAATGGTGTGGGAGAATTACTTGACCAATGTAGCCAATGTAATTATAACAAAAACACAGGTGTAAAACAATGGGTTAATCCTAATGCCTCTTATCATGTAGTAAATCTAACTACACGAATGTAGTCTCACTTGTGGCCTCGGAATGGTCCTAACGCAAGTTCTAGAATCTAAGTGCTACCGGTACACACATCATAGCATAAATGCTTTTCCTACCAATTCTAGGGGCGAACCTCACATATTTGGGGTGGAAAATTTTTTTTAGTGGTACGGTTTTTGTGCTAGTCATATAACTCCTATCCATGAGACGCTCATTAAAACTAAAGTTTCACTCCTATATGTTGTAAAAAATTTTAAATTTGGCACTAAAATTACCCTAATCAAGTATTTCTCTCAGTTTTATTACACATCTATTATTAAACAAACAAAAATCAAGCGCAATTGCATTCTCTAAAATCGTACTTTTACCCTCCCCTTACACTTAAGATGAACATTGTCCCCAATGTTCAAATAACAAGATGTAAAAGCATAAAGTAAAAGAATGAAATCAAATACTCCCCTGATTCGCTCGTTGGATAGTGAAATCACACGGTTAAATCTTCCTCCAAAGAGAGTGTTGAAGCTCCATGACTAATGCATCGCCATAAGTTTGATTCCATAAACATCTCCTTGTCCAAAATAACCTGTTAAACCTGAGAAAACAAACACGAAAACCTGCATAACATCGGCGGGATAAAATCTATATATAAGGATATAATGCTTGTGGAATGATAATTTTGCAGATTCCTGGAGATTATAAGTTGGAGATTTTAATAAAAACTTTTTATGAAAACAAAACTTTCAAAAATTTCTGGAAATTAAATCTGACGCCGTCAGGTTATAACCCCTGACGCCGTCAGAAATGACCTGACAAAAATTTTCATTTTAAGTTTCCGGAAAATTTCTGGAAAAACCTTTACCTTACTTCCTGGAAATCCTGCAAAACATCACTATGACTCGATACAAGCATTTGACTCAAACAAATACTAATATGTATGCTAATTTATTATTATTACGATTCATGTTCATTTGTGTTCTAATAAACCGATTTAGATTTCCCTTACACTTATCTTTTGCAAAATACCTTTATATGTAGTTAAGACGAAGTTAAAAACAAAATAAAGCATTTTCACAATTTAGTTTTTAACATGAATCAATAATAATAAAAATTAAACACACATACGGGAAATAAAATCAAACAAGCAAATAAATAAACACACAAAGCAAATAAAACAAATAAAGCTTGGGTTGCCTCCCAAGAAGCGCTTGTTTTTGTTCGAGTCATGAGCCTGACTCTACCCTTATTTAATGGATAAAGGAGAGGTTTTCCCTACACTTAGGATTAAGTGCGGGTGATAGTAGCGATACACACCAGCTCGGTAGGAGTATGCCACGTGAGGAAAGAGTGGTGGATGAATTATATGCTCAAAGGGGTGTGCTCCTTTCATCATAACCTTGCCTAGTTCACTTTGGTCAATGGGTGATTTTGAGTTTCCTCCTAAAAAGGGATCATCTTCTATCAACTTCGAGAGACTCCTAGTTGGGAATCCATCTTGACCTAATAAACCCGGTTTAAACCCATAATGTTTCTTGTGATCAATCATGAATGGGTGATGTAAGTATGTAAGGTCAAGGTTCACTCCTATGTTAGCTTCCTCTCTACAAGGCCTATAGTCTACTACCTTAATCTTAACACTACCCGGACTACATGGTTTGATGGGTGGATCGGGACCTAATTCAATTCCTAAGTTCACATCTAAGGATGGAAAATTAGGTAACGGTTTTGGTTTAGGCTCTGGTTCATCAAAACTAGGAACTTCCATAGGACTAAAAGAAAGGTTGTGATCACTAAAAGCATTCAAACCTATTTCTTCTAGTTGTGTTTGGTCCAAGGGCTCTACCTCTATTGGGGTTCCTATAGTCTCCTCAACTTCTTCTGGGTAAGTCACGGGCGGTGTGTGTGCCTCAAATGATGGTAGGACTTGTGGAGTACTTGGTGGGCTTATGTGACTTACCTCATCATTCCTTGTGTCAAGATCACCTATATCCTCATCATGTGTTTTAGTAGAATTTAAACCTAACATTTTCCCTAATATCTCAAGTGCTTCTCTAGGCATCTCAACTTCTATATCCGAATCATAAGGATCATCCTTAATATTCTGACTACTATATTCAAATTGCCCAAAAGATTCATCATGTGTTTCTTGAGATTCATCGTCATCGATCATAAAACCTAGGTCTTTTTGATCAATGTGATCATGTTCGGCTAAATCCTCCATCACATCAAGGTCACCTATGTGTTTGTTTTGTACTATGGCATTACATGACAACCACTTAGGTATCTCAACACTAATGTATTCATCCCCAAACAAACTTGTTTCATGATCCAGGAAATTTATATTCAATTGACTTGTACTAACGTTTGTTGGGTTGTCTACCCTATAATAATATTGGGCACAATCTTCTATGGCATCCCATGCTTCTTCAGCACTTAATTCCCTAAAGTCCCCATTGGCAAAATCCTCAATGCGCATTTGGTCATTTTGGCCAACACGATAGTAAAAGGTTCGGGTTAGGGATGCTAAAGCGAAACTATGATGAGGGAATTTTCGGAGTAAATTTCTAAAACGAGTCCATGCATCATATATGGGTTCATCTCGATATTGTTTGAAATTCGAGATGTCAATAGGGTAGAATGGCCTTTGTGGTTGGTGGTATGGTGGATTCGCGTACTCCATAATGGTGAACGGAAGAGTCAATGGAAATTACGAACAAACACACAAAGAAAAAGATAGACTAAAGAAAACCTAAAAATAAAAATAAAATCTTACTAGAAAGGAATCTAGCAAGTAGACCTATAAAATAAAAATTCAACCTAAACAATAACTATTCCCCGGCAGCGGCGCCAAAAACTTGATTGCGTGGTTTTGTAACCTTACAACAGGTTTTACCTCTCGAGGGATCTCAAGAGGCTTACAACCCCACCAGGCAGTGTACCTGACCGATGTAGTATAGTGTAGTGGTAAGTACGGGGGATTGATCGTTCTCCACAGGGAATAGTGTTCGTTAGGTATGAAAGGCTACTCTAATTAGGTCTAAGGGTTGAGGAAGATTCTTTTTATGTTTTTATAATTTTATGAAAGCAAGTAAAATCTCGGGTTTGAAGGAGTGGGCGGAATTAGTTGCTAGTCAACTAACCCAAATGACTACGAATGCAAATAAAATAAAATAACAAAAATGAAAAGTGGTGAGAAACTTATGTGTAGAGAAATGTGTTTACTTAGATTTCCTTACTCCCTAACTATCTTTTACCGGTTAATTAGTGTGTATTAGTTGCGTGGATGACGGGTGTATTCCTTAATACCATTCGTGGGGTGGCGTACTTACTTCCCCAACTCTACAAGCTCCTACTTCACTCCTATGTCGAGCCGGCTAGGAAGCTCCTAACATGGGATCACTAGAATTCGCTTGTGCATTAAATACAACCATAAAAACCTTTAGTACGCGTTTGGTTCATGTTTCTTAAGACGTTCAAGCAAGTTACCGAATAGGAAGTTAGCCAGTTTTCTTAAGCCTAACATAGATAAACAATCATCCAATACAACTAACAACACACTAACAACCAATAATCAATAGCTAGGTTTCATTAGATCTAAGCAAACACAAGATAAAATTAGCCTAACATGTTAAACAAAAGACAAGCATAAGATAGAATCAAACAACACATAGACATATTGAATGATTAATTGATAACTTATCTTTCAATGAAACATGGAAGATCTCAAGGCAAAAAGCCCTGAAAAAGTAGCTAAAATCGTCTTAGGGTTTTATCCCAAAATTCCACACACTAAGCTCTCTCTTAATGACAAAAGATTAGAAAACTATATATAGATTTTTGGATCTGACGGCGTCACCTTATGGAGTGTGACGCCGTCACCTCGCCGCTTTTAGGGTTCCCGGGTGACCTTCTTGACGCCGTCCCTCTTTAGCTCTTCAAAAATCCATTCTGGCCTATCAAGGCTTGACGCCGTCTAATCATGAACGTGACGCCGTCCCCTTATGATTTAAGCCGTGACGCCCTTGATTTAGTTAAAGCGTGACGCCGTCAGAATTCTCATGCTAACTCACTGGCCCGTCATGAGTAAATTTCACATCCCACTTTTCTTGCCAAGGCATGACGCCGTCAAGAGATGATTCTGACGCCGTCAAAGGTAAATTTCAGCCGATTTTGAGACTTTGTCGTATTCTTCACTTTAATGCTCCAAAAACGTCCAAAATGCCTCCTTTTCCAGATTTCTCCTCAAAAGTACCTAAAATGACAAAAGGAACGATTTAGGGCAATATTTGATCAAATAAATACGATTTCGGGCTTAAATGACCCCTTAAAAGCGGTACACTTTTCGCCTCATCATGTTGTAAAAAAATTTTAAATTTGGCACTAAAATTACCTTAACAAGTATTTCTCTCAGTTTTATTACACATCTACCATTAAACAAACAAAAATCAAGCGCAATGGCATTCTCTAAAATCGTACTTTTACCCTCCCCTTACACTTAAGATGAACATTGTCCCCAATGTTCAAATAACAAGATGTAAAAGCAAAAAAGTAAAAGAATGAAATCAAATACTCCCCTGATTCGCTCGGTGGATAATGAAATAACACGGTTAAATCTTCTTCCAAAGAGAATGTTGAAGCTCCATGACTAATGCATCGCCATAAGCTTGATTCAAAACATTTCCTTGTCCAAAATAACCTGTTAAACCTGAGAAAACAAACACGAAAACCTGCATAACATCGGCGGGATAAATCTATATATAAGGATATAATGCTTGTGGAATGATAATTTTGCAGATTCCTGGAGATTATAAGTTGGAGATTTTAATAAAAACTTTTTAAAAACAAAACTTTCAAAAATTTCTGAAAATTAAATCTGACGCCGTCAGGTTATAAACCCTGACGCCGTCAGAAATGACCTGACAAAAATTTTCATTTTAAGTTTCCGGAAAATTTCTGGAAAAACCTTTACCTTACTTCCTGGAAATCCTGCAAAACATCATTATGACTCGATACAAGCATTTGACTCAAACACACACTAATATGTATGCTAATTTATTATTATTACGATTCATGTTAATTTGTGTTCTAATAAACCGATTTAGATTTCCCTTACACTTATCTTTTGCAAAATACCTTTATATGTAGTTAAGACGAAGTTAAAAACAACATAAAGCATTTTCACAATTTAGTTTTGAACATGAATCAATAGTAATAAAAATTAAACACACATACGGAAACAAATAAAATCAAACAAACAAACAAATAAACACACAAAGCAAATAAAGCATGGGCTGCCTCCCAAGAGCACTTGTTTTTGTTTGAGTCACGAGCCTGACTCTACCCTTATTTAACGGAAATAGGGGAGGTTTTCCCTACACTTAGGATTAAGTGCGGGTGATAGTAGCGATACACACCAGCTCGGTAGGAGTATGCCACGTGAAAAAAGAGTGGTGGATGAATTATATGCTCAAAGGGGTGTGCTCCTTTCATCATAACCTTGCCTAGTTCACTTTGGTCAATGGGTGATTTTGAGTTTCCTCCTAAAAAGGGATCATCTTCTATCAACTTCGAGAGATTCCTAGTTGGGAATCCATCTTGACCTAATAAACCCGGTTTAAACCCATAGTGTTTCTTGTGATCAATCATGAATGGGTGATGTAAGTATGAAAGGTTATGGTTCACTCCTATGTTGTCTTCCTCACTACAAGGCTCAGAGTCTACTACCTTAATCTTAAGACTACCCGGACTATATGTTTTGATGGGTGGATCGGGACCTAATTCAATTCCTAAATTTTCATCCAAGGATGGAAGATTAGGTAACGGTTTTGGTTGAGGCTCCAGCTCATCAAAACTAGGAACTTCCATAGGACTAAAAGAAAGGTTGTGATCACTAAAAGCATTCAAACCTATTTCTTCTAGTTGTGTTTGGTCCAAGGGCTCTACCTCTATTGGGGTTCCTATAGTCTCCCCAACTTCTTCCGGGTAAGTCACGGGCGGTGTGTGTGCCTCAATTGATGGTAGGACTTGTGGGGTACTTGGTGGGCTTATGTTACTTACCTCATCATTCCTTGTGTCAAGATCACCTATATCCTCATCATAGGTTTTGGTAGAATTTAAACCTAACATTTTCCCTAGTATCTCAAGTGCTTCTCTAGGCATCTCAACTTCTATATCCGAATCATAAGGATCATCCTCAATATTCTGACTGCTATATTCAAATTGCCCAAAAGATTCATCATGTGTTTCTTGAGATTCATCGTCATCGATCATAAAACCTAGGTCTTTTTGATCAATGTGATCATGCTCGGCTAGATCCTCCATCACATCAAGATAACCTATGTGTTTGTTTTGTACTATGGCATTACATGACAACCACTTAGGTATCTCAACACTAATGTATTCATCCCCAAACAAACTTGTTTCATGATCCAGGAAATTTATATTCAATTGACTTGTACTAACGTCTGTTGGGTTGTCTACCCTATAATAATATTGGGCACAATCTTCTATGGCATCCCATGCTTCTTCAGCACTTAATTCCCTAAAGTCCCCATTGGCAAAATCCTCAATGCGCATTTGGTCATATTGGCCAACACGATAGTAAAAGGTTCGGGTTAGGGATGCTAAAGCGAAACTATGATGAGGGAATTTTCGGAGTAAATTTCTAAAACGAGTCCATGCATCATATATGGGTTCATCTCGATATTGTTTGAAATTCGAGATGTCAATAGGGTAGAATGGCCTTTGTGGTTGGTGGTATGGTGGATTCGCGTACTCCATAATGGTGAACGGAAGAGTCAATGGAAATTTCTTTTACGAACAAAGACACAAAGAAAAAGATAGACTAAAGAAAATCCTAGAAAAATAAAATAAAAATCTCACTAGAAAGGAATCTAGTGAGTAGACCTAATAGAAATAAAAATTCAACCTAAACAATAACTATTCCCCGGCAGCGGCGCCAAAAACTTGATTGCGTGGTTTTGTAACCTTACAACAGGTTTTACCTCTCGAGGGATCTCAAGAGGCTTACAACCCCACCAGGCAGTGTACCTGACCGATGTAGTATAGTGTAGTGGTAAGTACGGGGGATTGATCGTTCTCCACAGGGAATAGTGTTCGTTAGGTGTGAAAGGCTACTCTAATTAGGTCTAAGGGTTGAGGAAGATTCTTTTTATGTTTTTATAATTTTATGAAAGCAAGTAAAATCTCGGGTTTGAAGGAGTGGGCGGAATTAGTTGCTAGTCAACTAACCCAAATTACTACGAATGCAAATAAAATAAATAACTGAAAATAAAATGTGGTGAGAAACTTATGTGTAGAGAAATGTGTTTACTTAGATTTCCTTACTCCCTAACTATCTTTTACCGGTTAATTAGTGTGTATTAGTCGTGTGGATGACGGGTGTATTCCTTAATACCATTCGTGGGGTGGCGTACTTACTTCCCCAACTCTACAAGCTCCTACTTCACTCCTATGTCGAGCCGGCTAGGAAGCTCCTAACATGGGATCACTAGAATTCGCTTGTGCATTAAATACAACCATAAAAACCTTTAGTACGCATTTGGTTCATGTTTCTTAAGACGTTCAAGCAAGTTACCGAATAGGAAGTTAGCCAGTTTTCTTAAGCCTAACATAGATAAACAACCATCCAATACAACTAATAACACACTAACAACCAATAATCAATAGCTAGGTTTCATTAGATCTAAGCAAACACAAGATAAAATTAGCCTAACATGTTAAACAAAAGACAAGAATAAGATAGAATCAAACAACACATAGACATATTGAATGATTAATTGATAACTTATCTTTCAATGAAACATGGAAGATCTCAAGGCAAAAAGCCCTGAAAAAGATGCTAAAATCGTCTTAGGGTTTTCTCCCAAAATTCCACACACTAAGCTCTCTCTTAATGACAAAAAATTAGAAAACTATATATAGATTTTTGGATCTGACGGCGTCACCTTATGGAGTGTGACGCCGTCACCTCGCCGCTTTTAGGGTTCCCGGATGACCTTCTTGACGCCGTCCCTCTTTAGCTCTTCAAAAATCCATTCTGGCTTATCAAGGCTTGACGCCGTCTAACCATGAACGTGACGCCGTCCCCTTATGATTTAAGCCGTGACGCCCTCGATCAAGTTAAAGCGTGACGCCGTCAGAATTCACATGCTATTTTCACTGGCCCGTCATGAGTAAATTTCACGTCCAACTTTTCTTGCCAAGGCATGACGCCGTCCAGAGTAAAGTCTGACGCCGTCAAGAGTAACTTTTAGCCGATTTTTGAGACTTTGTCGTTTTCTTCACTTTTATGCTCCAAAAACGTCCAAAATGCCTCCTTTTCCAGATTTCTCCTCAAAAGTACCTAAAATGACAAAAGGAACGATTTAGGGCAATATTTGATCAAATAAATACGATTTAAGGCTTAAATGACCCCTTAAAAGCGGTACACTTTTCGCTTCATCAGCGCCGTATCCAAAAAGTTGGATACGCCGTATCTTAATACGTTAAAATTAAATCAGACTTTATTCAGAAAATAGATACGCCGCTTAAAATTTAAGAATGCGCCGTATCGAATTAATTAATCAAAAATCAGCTTATCTAATTAAAATTAAATGCGTCGTATTAACGAAAGTTAATGCGCCGTATTTTCGTTACGTTTAAAAATAAAAGATTTTTGATTCAGAAAGATGCGCCGTATCGATAGAGATCGATACGCCGTATCTGTTTAATAATTCGCAAACTGTTTTTAATTAAAATAATAGATACGCCGTATCTGCTAAAGCAGATGCGTCTTATGGCGTTAACGTTTAGAAAATTTTTTTTTTTTTTTTTATCGAAAAACAGATACGCCGTATCTGCTAAAGCAGATGCGTCGTATTACTTTATCGCTTAGAAAAATTTTCTTATTAAAAACAGATACGCCGTATCTTGGGGAAAAGATGCGTCGTATCGAATTAATTAAACGCGTTGTATTTTTTTTTTTAAAAATTAAACGCAATACGCCGTATCTGAGAGATCAGATGCGCCGTATCGTTTGATTTAGCACAGTACAACGATAGCAGAACAGAAAAATACGAAAAATAAAAACAAAAATTAAACACACAAACGAAAATAAACACACAAAAATAAAAGAAAACAATTAACACACAATACAACAAATATGCAAAATAGTACAATGATGCAATTAATCTAATAAAAAGAAAAAAAAAAACTAATTAAAATACTAATTAAATTAACAGATAATAACAATTCACTCTCCGGCAGCGGCGCCAAAAACTTGATGCGCGTGATGTGTCGTTGCGGTTTAGCAGTTTTAATGCCTACTCAAGTTTTAAATTTATATTTAGCCGACTTATCAATAACACACACACTTAACGAGCAGTGTACCCGGTCAGTATGAAGATAATGGTAAGTAGAGTGTCGATCACTAAGAGTGGAACGTATTATCTCGTTATTCTAATCAGTATTTTAATATCCTAACGCAAGGGGGTTTCAGCCTGAGAGACTGGCACGGTTTGTTTGCAATTAAATAATAAAATAAACCAATAGGCACGAATCAGCAAGTAGCACACACGTACACAGATAAATACTTGAAACAATAAGAGGGCTGTCCTTATGATTAAGTAGATTGTCACTTGTTTTATTGATAGCTTTATATGAAGTGTATGTAGTTAACCCTTTCTCGTTGGTCCTAATCTTATCGGCGAGTAAACCCTTAATGATTACTTATGTCTAAAAGTTATTCCTAAGTGATCAATTTAGTAATAACCGTGGGAGCCACATTATGTCCCGCAGTCAAATGCCCGCAAGCCACTAATAAACACAGAGGTTATCAATGCACTAATAAGTAGTAACCAAAGACATCAACATATAAACTTTAATTGATGGGAAAGCAAGTATTAAAGGGAGTGCAATCTTTCGTTGTCACATTACACAAGCCACCAATCCTGATGAATTAAAGTTTGCTAACACAATAAAACAAAACTACTTAATGTTAGGATCTCTGGGAAATAAGAGTTCATTGTTGCTGCCGATAGTGTAAAGTTGGTTCCTGCCGATAGCTTGGTTCCTGCTGAAAGCTCATTGCTGCCGACAGTGTTATCTTGTTCCTGCCGATAGTGTTGTTGCTGCGGATAGTATTATTTGTTTATCCGTATATTTAGAATGTTTGTTATGATTTATTTTTAGAAGAGATTGTTGTTAATCTCTTTACACGTTTTCTTGTAGAACGGGTTAGGGTTAGGTGATCTTGTTAGTATATAAAGATAACCCTCTATGAGTTTATGTACGCTTGAACATCTATTAACATTCAATAAACGATTCATAGTTCATTAGTTTTGATCCATAGAGGATCATTGTCCTTTAGAGTTTTTCTTCTTTATAATACTTGTTGTTTAGTTTCCGCATAAACACTTGTATTGCAGAGGTTCTTGGTTATACCAAGCTCAATCAAGCTCGAAGTACTCGATCCTACAAGTGGTATCAGAGCCTGGTAAGGATCTCTGATAAAGAAGAAAAAGGTCGATCTCATATCTCTAAACCCTCTCTCAATGGCAGACGATAACCCTGAAACCAATGTCATTAACCCGGAAGATCAACAACCCAAACCAGAAACCACTCAAGTCCAAACACAAGTCCTCACCACCATGTCCACCAACAATGCTAAATTCCCATATCTGAAGAAAGATGAGTATGAAGTCTGGGCGATGAGAATGGAGTATTGGATCACAAACACTGATTACAATCTGTGGAATGTGATTCTTAAGGGAAATAGCAAGAAGAATATTGGAAGGGATGATGATGGCAATATTTATATAGAGCCACCTGTTACAGCAGAGGAACACCTTGCTGTTCAAAGGGAAACAAAGGCAAGAACTCTTCTACTTCAAGCTATTCCAGAGGATCATATGAGTGATTTTCATCACTTGGATGATGCTAGAAAGATCTGGCATGCTGTAAAGACCAGATTTGGAGGGAATGATGAATCCAGGAAGATGCGAAAGTCTATGCTCAAGCAAGAGTTTCAAGAATTCAAGATTTCTGAGGCTGAGGGAATTCACAAAGGCTATGACAGATTCCACAAGATCTTGAGCCAACTTAATCAGTTGAAAGCTAGGCCGGACGATGAAGATTGTAATACCAAGTTTCTGAGGGCCTTGCCACCATCCTGGTCACAGGTTTCCATAACCCTCAAGGCCAAAGGAGGACTGGATTTCATGAGCTTTGATGATCTGTACAACAAACTGAAAACCCTTGAACTTGATATCAAAGGGTATTCCACCTATTCACCTTATACTTCTACCCATACTGCTTTTGTTAGTAACTCTAGTCCTAACAAAGCATTGTATGGAAACAGTCCAACACCATCAACATCCTCAATCTCCTACTCATCTCCTACACCAAAAACTCAGCCCAGATCTGATAATCTTGTAGTGGATGTGCTTCACTCGTTTGTTGCTGAAAGTACACCACAGCAGAAGATTGTGTACGATGATTTTAAACAGGTTGATGAATTGGATCTGGAAGAGATGGACTTAAGATGGCAGGTGGCCATGATATCGTTGAAGTTGGATAGGTTTGAAAAGAAGGCAGGAAGAAGGGTCAATTTTGATGGACAAGAGCCTGCTAGGTTTGACAGAAGAAAGGTGAGGTGCTATAAATGTTCTCAAACAGGACATTTTGCCAGGGAATGCCCAGACAAGAAGGTGGATGATAAAGCACGGTATTCTGCTTTCAGAATTCAAGAGTTGGAGTCAGACGACCCCAAGGCTTTGGTATCTGTGGATTCGCTGGTGGACTGGGAGCATCATGAGAAGGGCTGCTGGGAGTGGATCAGATAAAGTCTTTGGGATGGTAGCTGGATATGGTGAAAATAAACAAGTGGCTGGTCAGTTTGGAATGATGGGTCATCCATCTCAGGTACAAAATTGTCCATTTGGTTGTAAATCTATATATGCTAAATTAAAACAGGAATTTGATGATATTGAAAGAGAAAATAAGGATAACCTTATTCAACTTAAGGCTCATAAAAAGGCTGTTAAGACATTAGAACAACAAAAGGTCTGGTATCAACAACAACTGTCTGCATATGAAGTAAAAGTAAAGGTTTTGGAAAGAGATTTAAAAAATGCCACTAATGAGTTTAAAACATTCTGAAAGAGAAAAAGCTAAGGTAGAATTGGAAAATCAGGATCTTCAGTCTAAGCTTGATAACTCATTGGCTAGATTTGATAAGTGGAAAGACTCATCCAAAAATCTTAACATGCTTATTGATAGTTCTATGTCTACTAAAACTAAAAAAGGTTTAGGATTCAGTAACCTAATAGGGACAAATCAATATTATGACCCTAATGAGTATAGTGTTTTTAATCCTGAACCTGTAGATTATAGAAAACCTGTTAAGTATGTAAAGGAGGGTGGAATGAATGATGTTCCTCCACCCATAACTGGAACATTTAAACCTGCTGATCCTTTTGTTGACTTTGATGATTCACAAATGTGCTATGGCAAAAAGGCAAATGAATTGCCTAATCTTGATTGTGACTCTAATGAATTTGTCTCTTGTTCTTACAGTGACAAATCTTCAGAAATCAAGACTGATGACTATGCCACATGTGGATCAAGTGACAAGTCTGCATCAATAAAGTCAGAAGACCTCTCCTCAGAAGCAGCTACTGATGAATCTCAATCAAAGAAAGCTGCATTTGAAGATGTTTCTTTTGATAATTTTAAGAACAATAATGTTTCTAGTTGTGGTTTTGTTTCAAACAATTTTGGTTGTGGTTTTGTTTCTGTTAAGGATAATTCTGTTTCATGTGTTGGTTTGAATAATTTTGTTTGCAATAAGAATGTTATTGTTAAGAAAAAGTCCCCTAGAAAGAAATCTTGCTTTGTGTGTCGTAGTTATGATCATCTTATTAAAGACTGTGACTACTATGAAAAACAGATGGGATTACATGCTTGTAAAAATAGGTCTGTATGGAAAAATGTAAATGATATTCCCCCTTATATTCCTCAAGCAGCTAGGAGAACTTCAGTTGCTTATGGCAAACCAGTTTCTGCTGATAAGCCTGTTGCTGCTGAAAAGTTCATTCCTGCCGATAGGCCTATTCCTGCTGCTTTTCCTGTTCCTGCCGACAGGAGCAATCCTGCTGGTTGGAAAAACAATAATATTAGATCTTTCAGACCTACTAGTACTTACTTTCAAAATGCTTTGAGACCTGTTTGTTTTGACACAATGCACAAGGGAGGGGCAAGATGGAACACTGCTGTTAAGTCCTCAGCAGGTTGGTCTTGGAAAATCAATAACCAACATATGAAAATGGGATCCAAGATCAATGGTGGATCTTATCAATCTCCAGGGTTTAATTCTTATTGATCCACTAGGCAGGCTCAAGTCAGCAATGGCTTGAGTCTCTCTTGTATCTAATGTTGTATATGTATTCTTTATCTCAGGATTTTCCTTTTAGAAGCAAAGATGTTGGAATTGTTGACAGTGGATGTTCCAGGAGTATGACAGGGAATTTGGAAAGGTTACATGATTTTATTCCTTTGAATGGAGGTACTGTGACATTTGGAGGAGGAGATGGAATGATCTCAGGGAAAGGAACTATCAAGACTGCCAAGCTTGACTTTGAAGATGTGCTGTATGTGAAGGAACTCCAAGACTTCAATTTGTTCTCTGTCTCTCAAATCTGTGACAAGAAGAACAGTGTTCTATTCACTGAGAATGAGTGCTTTGTGTTGTCCAAAGACTTCAAGTTGCCTGATGAAAGTCAGGTTGAACTTAAAGTTCCTAGGACTTACAATCTTTATAGCTTCAATCTTAGTGATGTTCAGCCTGAGGGGTCACTTGCTTGTCTGGTTGCAAAAGCTTCTGTGGATGAATCTAATAAATGGCACAGAAGAATGGCACATGTAAATTTCAAGACCATTAACAAGCTGGCTAAGAATGGTCTGGTGAAAGGGCTTCCTTTGAAAAACTTCTCTAATGAGCACAATTGTGTTGCCTGCAACAAAGGAAAGCAGCACAAAGCATCATACAAGGCCATAACTGCTGTGAGCACCATCTCTGAGCCTTTGCAGCTTCTTCATATGGATCTTTTTGGTCCTACTTCTATCAGAAGTATTGACCATAAGAATTATTGCCTGGTGGTTACAGATGATTTTAGCAGGTTTTCTTGGACTTTCTTTTTGAGTACTAAAGATGAAACTTATCCAGTACTTAGGGATTTTATTGCTTTAATAGAAAATCAGCTAAATAAAAAGGTTAAGTCTATAAGGTGTGATAATGGCACAGAGTTTAAGAATTTTAATCTTATTGAACTCTGTAGGTCTAAGGGGATAAAAAGGGACTATAGTAATGCTAGAACTCCACAACAAAATGGGGTTGCAGAAAGGAAAAATAGGACCTTGATAGAAGCGGCTAGGACTATGTTAGCTGAATCTAAGATGCCCACTATGTTTTGGACTGAAGCAGTTTGCACTGCTTGTTATGTGTTGAATAGGGTATCTATTACTAGGCCTCATAATAAAACACCTTATGAACTTTTGTCTGGGAAGGTTCCAAACATTAGTTACCTTAAGCCTTTTGGATGTCAAGTCACTATTTTGAACACTAGTGATTATCTAGGCAAGTTTGATGGAAAGGCTGATGAAGGGTTTATTGTTGGATATTCTGCTCATGGTAAAGCCTATAGGGTTTATAATCTGTCCTCTAAGAGAATAGAAGAGACTCTCAACTTAAGATATCTTGAAGATAAACCTAATTTACAGGGTGCTGGTCCAGAGTGGTACTTTGATCTGGATTATCTATCTGACACCTTAGGGTATACTAGATTCAAATCAAATCTGTCTGGTGGTACAAATGTTTCTCAAACTAACAATGCAGGTACCTCAGATGATGATTCTGATGCAGAGAGTGATGAACGACCTATAGTTGTTCCTTCTTTTCCCTCTAACAACATTTCAGGTTCAAAGCTCAAAGATTCTTCTGATATGGATGGAAGTGATTCTAGTTTTGCAGAAGATCTTGCTAGGCTTCAAAGACAAGAGTTTAATGCCAAAAGAGCTGCTGAGATGTTTGGTTCTGGATTTTCTAAAGAGACAGAGGAGATCCTGAGAAAGGCTGAAGCTGAAGTTCGAAGGGAACTCAATACAACTGTAGTATTCCTGTTCCTGCTGATGCTGTTCCTGCTGATAGTGGATCGGTTCCTGCCGATCCTTCTAATGTTTCTGCTGATGTTCCTGTGTCTTCTCCATTTGTTGACAAGTTGGGAATTGATAACTCCCCTGAAAGATTTCCAATCCCTTCTGATCTTGGAAATTCGGTCTCTTCAAGAGATAAGCTTAATGATCCTCATCATCAGTCCAGATCTGGCATTTTCACTTCTTCCTCATATGATGATGACTTCAACCCTTCAATTACTAATCAGGCATCCTCCATTGATGTTAATCCCATTGCTACCAAGAGGATCAATACAGTTCATCCTCAGTCTTTGATTCTTGGAGATCTTAATTCCCCTGTTCAAACAAGGAGTAAATTGCATCCATCTAAATTTGGAGAATCTGCTTTTCTCAGTTATATACAGGATCAATTGAGGAGTAATCATACTGATTACTTACCTTGTCTGTATGCTTGTTTCTTATCTCAAGTTGAACCAACTAGCATAGCTCAGGCACTTGCTAATGATGATTGGGTTGAGGCCATGCAAGAAGAGATGCAGCAGTTCCAGAATCAGAAAGTATGGATGTTGGTACCTTTGCCTGCTGGCAAACATGCTATTGGAACTAAATGGATTCTAAAGAATAAAAGAGATGCAAGGGGAATTGTGGTTCGAAATAAAGCTAGACTGGTTGCTCAAGGTCATAGACAAGAGGAGGGGATTGATTATGATGAGGTGTTTGCACCTGTGGCAAGAGTTGAAGCAATTCGGTTGTTTTTGGCTTTTGCTTCCTTTATGGGATTTGTAGTTTATCAGATGGATGTGAAGAGTGCATTTTTGTATGGAAGGATTGAGGAAGAGGTTTATGTTACTCAACCACAGGGATTTGTAGATCCTCAGAATCCTAATTTGGTCTACAAAGTGGTTAAAGCACTTTATGGTCTTCATCAAGCACCAAGGGCTTGGTATGCACGATTATCAGCCTTCTTGCTAAAACATGGGTACAGAAGAGGGGCTATTGATAAAACTCTTTTTATCAGAAAGGACTTCAAAGATATCATTCTGGTCCAAGTATATGTAGATGATATCATCTTTGGCTCCACTAATGAAGCTTGGTGCAGGGAGTTTGAAGAATTGATGAAGAGTGAATTTGAAATGAGTGCTATGGGTGAAATGACTTTCTTCTTGGGTCTTCAGGTTAAGCAGACATCAGATGGGATCTTTATTTCTCAGGAGAAGTATGTTTATGACATGCTTAAAAAGTTTGATATGGAGAATGGAAAGATTGCTGTAACTCCGTTTGAACCTCCAAAACCTAAGTCCAATAATGAACCAGATGCTGCAGTTAATGTTCATTTATATCGATCCATGATTGGCTCCCTCATGTATTTAACAGCTTCACGACCTGATATCATGTTTGCTGTTGGTGCATGTGCTAGACATCAGGTTACACCATTGACTTCTAACCTTAATGCAGTCAAGAGAATCTTTAAGTATTTGAAAGGACAGCCAAAATTGGGACTTTGGTATCCCAAAGACTCTCCTTTTGTGTTAGAAGCCTATAGTGACAGTGATTATGCTGGGGCTAACTTTGATAGGAAGTCTACAACTGGAGGTTGTCAGTTTCTGGGTAGAAGGTTAGTTTCTTGGCAGTGCAAGAAGCAGACTATAGTGGCTACATCTTCTACTGAGGCAGAATATGTTGCTGCTGCTAGTTGCTGTGGACAGGTTCTTTGGATGCAAAATCAGCTGTTGGATTATGGATTCAACTTCATGAACACTAAGATCTTTATTGATAATCAAAGTACTATGTGTATTGTTAAGAATCCTGTTTATCATCAAAGGACAAAGCATATTGAAATTCGACACCATTTCATAAGAGATGCTTATGAGAAGCATCTTATTCAGGTGGAAAAGATTCACACGGATGATAATGTGGCTGATTTGCTTACTAAGGCTTTTGATGGACCAAGGTTTAAGCATTTGGTGGTTCATATTGGGATGGTCAATCCCTAGCTACAGGGCTTAAGGGGAGGATTGCAGCTTAAGGGGAGGAATGAAGTTTAAGGGGAGGTTTATTCTTGTTGTTGTTGTATAGTTTTCATTTCTTTCTTTCTATTTTCTTTTCTTATTTTCTTTTTATTTTGGTGTGATTCTTAGTTCAAAAAAAAAAAAAAAAAAAATCGCACTTGTATACTAACTTTTGTGCAGGTACAGTGTTGGTGTTTACACCTACACAATAAATGGTGCTCAACTCACCATGTCTTGCAGACAAGAAAGAGTTGACTCACCATGAGGGTACGGCTCTGGTGTGATAATCAAATCCGTTGATAGCTGTAATAGCTTGCTTAAAGCTATAGGGTACTTCAACTCACCCATGATTAAGTTCTGAGAGTTGAAAATGGTTCTCAATTCACCATGGATGTAACCCTTATGGGATCCAAAGGATTGGCTAGTCCACAAAAGTATGGTTTGTGGTAAAGACATTTGGTATCCATATTTGGTATTCAATTCACCAAGGTTCAGTTGAAACCAAAGAATTGGCTAGTCCTGAGCAAACGGCTACAGGTAAAGACAAGTCAAATCCGTTTATAGTTGCTGATTTGCTAATAAATCAGATGGTTATCAATGTACCATGGTCTAACACACCTAAACATTGGCTACTCCAGTAGTGATGGCTATTGGTAAAGAGACATCAAATCCATTAATTTTCAATGATTCACCTCTCACAGGAGTTAACACACCTGGATGTGATGAGAATAGTATGAAACTTAAAGAGATTTGATGTACATTTTGTCCTTAGTAGCAGCCAAGTTCAAGTGATGTTATGGTGACCAGTAAATCTATTTTGAAGAAGATTTCATGTTCCTGCTGCTCTATTGAAGTTGCTGCTGGATGCTATAGAAGTTGGAATCTTGAAGTTATTGCAGTTGCTGCTGGTTACTTCTTATTGTTGCTGCTAAGTCGCAGTCCTCAAGCCTGAGAAGTTGAAAGCTTTATCACAAGGGAATCTTGCAGGTTAACCTAGTCAACCTCAAGATTAGGGGAGGATTGTTAGGATCTCTGGGAAATAAGAGTTCATTGTTGCTGCCGATAGTGTAAAGTTGGTTCCTGCCGATAGCTTGGTTCCTGCTGAAAGCTCATTGCTGCCGACAGTGTTATCTTGTTCCTGCCGATAGTGTTGTTGCTGCGGATAGTATTATTTGTTTATCCGTATATTTAGAATGTTTGTTATGATTTATTTTTAGAAGAGATTGTTGTTAATCTCTTTACACGTTTTCTTGTAGAACGGGTTAGGGTTAGGTGATCTTGTTAGTATAAAAGATAAACCCGTCTATGAGTTTATGTACGCCTTGAACATCTATTAACATTCAATAAACGATTCATAGTTCATTAGTTTTGATCCATAGAGGATCATTGTCCTTTAGAGTTTTTCTTCTTTATAATACTTGTTGTTTAGTTTCCGCATAAACACTTGTATTGCAGAGGTTCTTGGTTATACCAAGCTCAATCAAGCTCGAAGTACTCGATCCTACAAAAACAAAACTACTTAATGAATTAAACACATGCAGCACCTTCTTACAGCTCTTGTATCTTTGATTCGGGTGTGTCTTGTGCTGCCTCCTTGACTGAATTCGTCCTTTGTTTCTCCTGTTCGAACTTCGGTTTTAGGGTTTTCGGATCTTGTAATTCGTCTGGTCTACGGGGTATTTATAGTTTCTGTCTGAGGGAAGATGCGGCGCATCTACTAAGTAGATGCGGCGCATGTACTTAACTTCGCGTGGGGTCCAAGATTATAATATTCAGGAATATTCGTACACCGCCAGAAGATGCGGCGTAACTCCATGATTAGATGCGGCGCATGTCCTCTTGTATCTTGGATCGTATCTGGTGATATCTTGATAGAGATGCGGCGCATGTCGAGAGTGAGATGCGGCGCATCTGGAGCAGAATTGACTTGATCTTGTCCATGTCAGTAGACCTTCAACTTTATGCACGTTTTGCTCCATTATTAGTCCAAAATCGCTAAGTTTCACCAAATGCTTGTTTTTACCTGAGAATTACAAAAGTAAACGATTAAGTATCAATCCTCATACATAATATAGTAAAACAAGTCAAATTAATAGGATAAATGATAGTAATAAAATGTACTTATTTGAGTTCATCATCCGTCAACCGAGATTGGTTCAAATTTCCATTCTACTTCACAATCGGAAAGGAAACCCAAGAGTTCCATCATAGAACACCAGAAAATTTGCACAACAAACTTCCAATGCTAAAGTTTTCTAAGAGTGGATAATAGGTGTCAGGAGGCAATCAACAATCAATTGAGATCGAGGTAGATGTTACCATAGCAGTGTTAACAGATTTGAGCGGTTATCGGTTATCATAACGAAAGTGGGATGAAACATATTACTAAAGGTCACAAATCAGATACGGTTGGCAGCGTATGAGGGCCAGCCAATCCATAACTTAAAGACCTCAAAATCGAATGTGTCAAAAGTAAACGGATTCGTAGGATGAGTACGGTCGCCAAGCCAGACGGATAGTTCATATATCAAGGTCAAGTACATGGTTCATCAAAGTGTGGAAATAGATAAGCGAACAATTCAAGGTGTTGGATTCTTGTTTGGCTAAATAGCATAAGTGGCAGGTAGGTTGTGAATCATCGGTAATACAAAGATCGTATAACTGTCAAAAGTGAGGCATATAGAATATCAGTAATCCGCATCATCATGCTCAGCTAACAATTTCACATCGAGACAAAATTATCGTCGTATCCCTGGCTAATAATCACTAGAGTTCTCATATGAGTAGTAATGGGCTTTGCAAGGACAGAGTAATGTCAGATGATACATTAATATCCAGCACGGGTAATTGAATCCACAGAATGTGTCAAACACATTAAGGTCAAATGACCTTCGGGATGGTCGGAGAGGTATCAAACTGCTTATCAAATAGGTCGGAAGTGAATAACAAAAACCAGGTGGTGATGGCAAAAGTTTAACAATCAGAAATCATGGTAGGGAGTTCAAAATGGTTTCAACACCGAAGATGAAACCTAGGAGGGTAGTCGTCAACGATCAATCAACCTATCCTTTATCAGAATAAATTTTTTAT
The DNA here is from genome assembly GCA_021014915.2 of Artemisia tridentata subsp. tridentata. Taxonomy (NCBI): domain Eukaryota; kingdom Viridiplantae; phylum Streptophyta; class Magnoliopsida; order Asterales; family Asteraceae; genus Artemisia; species Artemisia tridentata. The sequence continues at coordinate 407,130,775 of CP139507.1, forward strand.
TTATTTAACTATTCAATGAAAACAGATCGACAACGCAAATCTTATCGTTCAGAAGTGAGGGGAAAAACATTCTTATACTCGTGGTCAAACACCACCAGACTTCTCATGGGGACAGAGATGTTTAAGACAAACTCAGATAGGGTCAGAAGATTCATAAATTATCAAAAGCGAATGACAGAATATATCAAGTAGGTCATTGTCAAGGAGATTCTCAAAATACCAGAAGAGACATCAAATGATTAACAAAGAATCAGAGGTCGGAGTCGGAATCTTAGGTGGTGCAAGCGTGAGCTTTCAATCTTCAAAAGTGATCTCAACAAACAGGGCATAAATCAGAGTGATGCGGAAGCAATGATATTTAAACAAAAGCCTTATAGTCTACCCATTCCTCACTGGTCAAAACTTAAGTTCCTATAGGGAAATCCTAAAACAAAATCTGAAAGGTTATCTTATGAGCGCCTACAGTGGAAACTTAGTGGTCCAAACTTCGCAGGTCAAGGGTAAATGTATTACGAGTCGCAGCCTGTCGCTCTGATACCATAAATTGTAACACCCCAACCCGACAAGGGTAAAGATATCACAATGATGGTTTCATATCAGATCAAACAAGCATACATCTATAGCAATACAAGAATACTCAAAGGTTACAAATGAAATACAGATACTATAAGGTTACAAATGAACTTCCACTAAATACTAATTCCGAAATAATAATAACTTCTAATCACTTCTAAATCCAGAATAGCTATCAGTCTTCTAAGTCCAAAGGTACTCTCCACCCATTCCCAGCTCTTTACTAAAAACCTGCCGCAGGAAAAGAAATGCGGCTGAGCTACGAGAGCTCAGTGAACAGATATAACGATAACAAACAGTAATAAAGAATAATGCAGAATAACAGAAACAATGGCCAAACAGATGTAATAAGGATCACGGAATAAGTCAATGAATAAACATAAAGGGAAAAGAGAAGGGATAGTAATCCACCACGAGCCCAGAAACAGATCATATCATATCGTAACTACAAATCTTCAAATCATATAGAGGGGAGACCTCTCAGATAATCAGATAATATGAGGGGTGTCCTCATTCTTCAAATGGAGTAGCGAGCTCCCAGGAATTGTGAAGGGCATGTATAGCACACAGTACCAATCACCAGAACAGAAATCATATCATATATAGTTAAATCCACTAAACAGAACAGAACCTAGGATTGCAATCCATACGCCCCCCAGAAACATATATAATCCATAGTCAAAGTAATGCGCATATCATAATCAGAATGGGGACGGAGTGAGAAATCACTCACCCACACATGAGTCATGCCAATGGTGCATCAGAGACATGGCCAGGTTACCTTCCTGGCTAGGTAAACAGAAATGGCTCGGGTATCAAACTAAGAGTCAAGTATCATACCAATTCAGAGTGTCACATCAAAAGGTCATATATCCGAAACTACATCTCAATATCTCAGAAGTAATCTCAAAAGGTCCGAATCAGAGTTTATCAGATCATGGTTCATATTGAATAATCAAGTCAAGGTTCATATCAAAAGTTCATTTCAAAACTTTCCATCAAAAGTCCATTTTAAACAATCCTTTATTCATGATTTTCATAAAACGATCCTTTAAAGTAGTTCTCATAAAAATATTCTTTCAAAAAGGTTTTTCGTAAAAAATTAGTCTTCCAAAAATAGTTTTCATAAAAGCTAGTAATATTTATATAAAAATGGTTTTGCCTCATTTATAAACCTCTTTTAAGATAGTTTTTCTCAAAACATTTCCAAGATATAAGTAGAAAAGGTTTTCATAACATAGCTTCATATCAGACATCATATTAAATGGAATCAACAGGGAAGGTTCAAGCAAAAGGGGAAATCATAGCAATCGAATCAGAAACTAACGGATCAGAATACGAAAGAGATCATGAGAAACCTTAAAAGAAAGGTCAGAATATCTGTACCTCATACCGCAACCGAAAACACAACAGAAAATATCAAGGTCGGAAGCAGACTCCATCTCCAGCGAATCTACACGAATTCATGACTAACTTATTAAAAGCTTATTTGATTCAGATTACTTATCTTAGTCGGTTTTCCAGTTTTTGTAACTTTCCATATTTAGTAACTTTCCATCTTTAGCAAATTTCTATTTTTAGAAAGTTTTCATATTTGGTAAGGTCCCATAATTAGGAGATTAAAGTATTTTAACTTAAGTTAAGTCGTAATTAATCATATTATGGACATAGGGTATATTTTAACAAGTTTAGATAGTTCAGGGTTAAATGTGACAAGTTTTCATAAATTAGGGTTTTAATTGTAAATATTCCAAAGTCAAGGGTTTAAAATGAAAATATTGCAAGTTACTGATTAAAACACATACTTTATTCAGAATCACCTTTTAGTCCTTTAAGTTTCATAATTTACACTTTACACCCTTTAATTATCAAAATTACAAAATAAACCTTATAATTACATAATTTACAATTTAACCCATATAATATCCATAATTACACAATTGACCCTCACATTTACTAAATTACAGATTATACCCTCAAATATAAGTGTGGTACGAATTCAACCCCTTAGTTTCACATAATTACCTTTTTAGTCCCTCCATTTAAAATAATGTAATACGAAACCCTAATTTCCCATTAAATTCCAAATCTTGCAAATTTACACATAAGACCCTCATGTTATAATTTTTACACTTTCTCCCTGATCTACATAACATTACAAAAATAGCCCACTAGTTTTAATAATTACAAAACACCCCTTTAACTATTTATTTCTCAATCGGTAAACCTATTTCATCAACAAAACCAAACCCTAAAATTCCAAATCAATAAGCAACCATTATATCATCATTATACCTCATTTATTTCCAGATTTCATCCTACAAAAACCCTAATTCAATCGGTTCTATAATTTTTGTCTACGATTTCCTTTTTATTCCAAAAACCCGATAACCAAATAAAATCATAAATCGCGATTTAGGTTCAAAAAATTCGAAGGACCATTTTTCCTATGTTATATGATGTATATAGAACTCATGAAAAATAAGTACACACCTCAGAAAAATCGCATGTAATATATATAGAATAATTACGTTTTTAGGGTTTAATTCACAAACGAATTATAGATCATGCATGGATCGACTTTAGCATTTTATATGAAGCTTATATGATGTAGAGAACGTGAGAAAAATACCAAATTGATTTTTGGACGTGTAGAAAAGGCGTGATTATTTTTGTCCCACAACTTAGCAATTCGACACAAATAATTCTCCACGAGCACACGAGCAACTCCACGACCTTATATCCATTTTTCATAGACCATATATGATGTAAGGAACATGGGAAAAATAACAAAAGAATTCTAGAAGGGTCGTTCGAATTATGGGAGAATATACCTCACAATTACACGCGACAAGGGAAATAATTTCCCACGATCGAAACAGGCAAGGTACCACCTTAAACGAATTTTTATAGCCTTCTTGGGATGATAAGGAACACAGCAAAAATGATCATACACCTCCAGAAAATTGGATGAACACAAAGTGGATTTTTGTTAGGGTTTTTGGATATTCGGTATTTTTAAGAAGGAAATAAATAGGAATAAATTATATAGGAAAGAATTGCCGAGTATTAGGGAGAGAATGGTGCAATAGAACCGGTGATTGATTGACTAAAATCAGTTTACCATAATTAAGTAATTTACTTAATTTATTTTGTAATTTAAATGGTTTTAAAATAAATAAAACTATACTTTATATAATTAAATTCGGCCCATATATTCTTTAGGTGAAATTGTACCCTTTTGTACATTGTAAAAATATTAGAAGCTTGCCTCGAAATTATCTCACTTGGTTTGTAGTTCGTTTCCAGAGATTCGGGATTAATTTGGTACTTTAAATAAGCTTTAATTAAATTTTAAATATTTCAGGGGTAATTTGGTAATTTTTGCATGTTTTAAATTTTCGGGTTTTACAGTGCTGCTGATCCCAATACTGCTGATCACGTCCCGACCTCTAGTTGTTGTAGCCATGCCTATCATATCCACGCCTATCATAACCCCGATGATCGTTACCCCTCAAATCATTACCCCACTGATTGTTCCCCTGGACTGGCCGTACACGATCCCAATCCCGATCTCTCTTAACACCCTGTCTAGCTCTCTCCTGCATGATCTCAATGTTACGAACGGCGTTAAGCCACCTGTGCTACATAATCAAAATGGATATTCACTATCCCATCTAAAAGATCATTCCGAAGCGCCCACTTGAACTTATTAGCCTGTTCTTCATGGGTTCCCGCCTTGGCCCCTAAGAATCCAGCCAAACGAAGAAACCTCTTCATGAACTCAGTACTCGTCTCCCTCTCAAACTGATAGATCGAATGATACTCTCTCTCAAACTTCCCTTCTCGGACCTCGAAAAATATTGAAGGAAGAAAGTATCACGAAAATCGTTCCATGACAGGGTAGTAACAAAATCATCTCCACCCTTCGCTTGCTTATAGGCTTTCCACCAGCTGAGGGTGTCACCCTCAAACTTATAGCTAGCAAGTCGAGCTTTGAACACGTCATCGCATCTCAGAACCTCAAATATCTTCTCCATATGCGCAATCCAATTCTCCGCATCAACCAGAGCATTCGCAGAACTGAACTTTCGAGGCTTTTGCTTACAAAACCTCTCCAACCAAGTATGAATAGTTACTGGCGGAGTACCAACACCAGAACCACCGCTACCACTACCACTGGCCGTGTGTTGACGGACCTCATTTGTGATCCGTTTGGTAAGGCCCGGAATCAGTGCGTCAACGGCCCGCTGAACTGTGGTAGCAAAAGTAGCGTTGGAACTGAAATCTTCGGTGTTACGAGTGTTAACCATCTGAAAGGTCATAAATGAATTAGCGAAGACAAAGCAAAGGTAAGGATCAAAATACGAAGGAAGAGATAAATGCGAAGCCTAATGTCTACCTAATCCTCACCGGTCAAATCCTAAGTCCTACAGGGCAAAACCTAAGGGTCCAAATCTTCACAGGCCATAACTTATGAGCTACAAGTCGAAGCCTGATCTCTGATACCATAATTGTAACACCCCAACCCGACAAGGGTCGACATGCCACATTATGGTGTCTATCAGAACATACAAAATAAACGCAAGCGGAAGACTTCATAAATAATGTAAAGTCAAGAACATCATGACTTTCAAACTTACAAACTTCCAACAAGTCTAAACGAACATGAAATGAAAATGAAGTATCCAAAACATAAGTCTAATCATAATCCAAAACAATGGGGAATCTAATCAAGGTAGGTCTTCTAGCTCCTACTCTCATCACTCATGCCCAGCATCCCGCTTATTACCTGCCGCAAGGAAAAAAAACGCGACTGAGCTTAAAAAGCCCAGTGAACATATATATATATGTATATAAAATAGATAGGTAATAAGCATAAGTGAACGAAGATGAATCATACGAATCAAAGAATAAATATCATAAGTCAAATGAAATGGGGAATCAAGATAATACGAATCAGAATATCATAATGAATCAAAGAATCAAATAGGAAAAGCCACGAACTTGTCTAAACGAGACACTCGAATAGACCACATAATCACATATACGGAATAGCCACGAGCCTGTCTAAACGAGACACTCGAATAGACCACATAATCACATATACATATCCGTTAAATCATAAAGTGCACGAAGAGGGGAGGCCTCTAAGTACGAAATAGTGAGTGGGGTGTAGGGCACACACAAGCCAGTCACAAAATCATATCATAATCATATCAAAACATATACCTATGATGCATCCACACGCCCCCTACAAAACAAATCATATATGTACCCTGTACTAGACAAGTATAAATACATATCATAATGGCCAAGAGCTCTCATATCATATCATAACAAAAGGGGATGCCGTGGACTGATCACACCGCCACAGATGGTGTCATGCCATTGGTGCCTCAATGACATGGCCATGGTACCTCCATGGCTAGTTAGCTCAGGCAACAGAACAGAACAAATCATATCAAGTTATCATATCATAGCAAATGGATAGCAACGAATATCATATCAAGGGAATCATAGCAAAGGCTCATATCAACGGAATCATAACAAAGGCTCATATCAATGGAATCATAGCAAAGGCTCATATCAATCATAGCAAAGCAAACAAATCAAAGTCAAGGATCGGAAAGTCATGAGAGAAGACACCCTTACTGAGAAAGGGTAAAATATCTGTACCTTATGCAAAGCTAATCAAACAAAACAGGAAGCACTCGGGAACATGACTACTCCTTCTTCACACAACCTATACAAATTAATGATCACATATTACTTATAAGCTCATTTTATAAGTTTAGTTCTTATAGTTATTCAGATTACATATTTAGGGTTTTTTTCTATTTTTAGAAACTTTCTATTTTTAGTAACTTGCTATATTTAGTAAGTTTCCATATTTAGTAACTTTCCATCTTTAGTAACTTCCTGAATTAGTAAGTTTTCATAATTAGTAAGTTTCCCGATTTAGTAAGTTTCCTTAATTAGTAAGTTTTATAAATTTTGATTACAAATGACAATTTAAATAACTCCTAATATGTTCAATATAATAGTTTAGGATTTAATATGAAAACTTATAATAGTTTAGGGTTTAAAGTGTCAATATAGCAAAGTTCAGGGTCTAAAATGTAAAATATATAAATATGGAACCACTTCTTAGTTTTAGCCAATTTCGTGCATCTCATTAAATACACACAGGCAACTAAACCCTAACTCGTGTATTTGGAAAACCCTACCTCAACCCCCAAATCAACCCAAGCAACCCTATTGTGCACTTAACCTTACTCAACCCGTTTAACCCATAACTTATATACAACCTACTCGACCTCATTCTTTTCTTTTCAAACCAAACCAAAACTCAATCATTTTACCCTTCTCGTTAACCCTTTTATGCCGATACCAAAACTAAACCAAACCACACATTTGCTAACCAAAACCATTACCACATTCGACCCATGTTCCCCCTTGGTTACCATTCTTAACTCGACACCATTACACACACACACACGACACCACTTCTTTTCCAGCCTCTTTGACACACACAAACACACCATTTAGAGCACATAAAATAACGATTTGACAAGCCCTAACCTTTCCCTTTTCGACCTCAATTTATACGACCCAACATGCATGCAATCTTCCTTTCTTTTATACGTATAAGACCAAGTTTTACATCACACACAACACATATTATGCAGCCCCTTTTAATATACATACACGACACACATAAACACGTTCCAAATGACCATATCCTAAGTCTTTATATATACTGATTCGAACAGCAGATCAAACTAAATATCGACCTATATAAGTCCCATCATTTCATGATTTTATGTTGCGTTTAAGGTGTCATTTTACTCGTATAATAGAGATCAAACAAATGTGTTTATTTCAGATTCTAATAGCCATGTAAAATCTTATATCGACATGTACTTATTCCATCATTTCATGCGACCAAAACTCATCATTTCATGCGACATATATCCAGGTGTTAGATTGTATATTAGTGATCAAAACATGAGTCCAAAGACCAGATTCATAAGCTCTTATATGTGTTCATTCGAATGGAAAAATAATCCAATATCGACCTCCATATGTTTTCATTATTTCATGTGATCGATTTCCCATTATTTTATGTGACTCAAATAACCTTTCATCTGTATTCCATTTAAGTCGATTATAGTTTAGATCCAGGTTACAATTTATGAACATGTTAGGTGTATATATGTCGAGAAAACAAGATCAAAAGTGAGTTATACCTTGTGTCGATTCAAGAACAAAATGAGAACAAAAGGACCTAGAAATCGAACCCACAATGAACACCCTATTCGAACCAAACCAATGCCCTCGAACCCACTATTGCCACGATCAAACACCTTCTTGTTAGGCCCTTTTCGTACCACCTTTCCACTCGAATGAAGCAGCTAACCTTGTGTATATTTTTAGGGTTTTATGTGTGTTATTTTGTTGGTGAGAAATTCGGTTGTATAAGAGTAGATAAAGGGAAGATTGGTTGAAGTTTTGGTAGAGTTTATGGGATCACATAAGACCAAATCCTCATTTCAAACTCTTATGTATCTAGACATATTATTTTGCTACAAGTTATGTACAAACTTTTTAATATTTTCGGCTTAAGTATGGACTTGTAGTCGTGTGATATTTACTTAGTATATCATGCTTGTGTTGACCTTATTTATACTTAGGTTAGGTTATAGATTTTAGTCTTTTGTAGTTCTTAGGTTATAGCTTATATTTATTTAGGTTGTATTCGGGTTCAAGGTTTAAGATAACCATGACTTAGAAACAATAATTTTAGGTTGTTATATCAGGTATATAAGTTATTCTTCATCTAAAGGATTGCATACTTGCTATAGGGAATGGAATAACAGCAGAGATCAATTGTAGTGTTTTTGCTTCTTTGAATTCTATTTCATAGTGATTAATATGCTAATTCATGGATACAGGAAGGATTTTGGTACCATCATGCTGAACCAACTTATTTGATGCTCGTGTATTGGATTCCTGAGACTAATCATACCCTCCCACCAAATGCTTCACATCGAGTTGGTGTTGCTTCTTTTGTAGTCAACGATAAAGGGGAGGTTGGATCCAAATTAATTCATGAAATATATTATTCAATTTATTGAACTATTAAGTTTTTAATCTGATGATGAAGTTGTGTTGTGTATCAGCTTCTCGTAGTGCAAGAGAAAAGCGGAGTGTTCAAAGGCACGGGAGTTTGGAAGTTACCAACTGGTACTGTTGAGGAGGTCTGCAAGTTGTATGGCGGAGCCAGGAAATGCGACCACGGGGGGCATCGAACAATAAGAAGGTTTTTTCGTGTAACGCTAAACCAATCGGGTCGGGTCGGGTCGGGTACTCGGTCTTTGTCGTTAGTCTTTTTCTTATGTTTTTGTTCGTTTTCTTATGTTTTCGCCCGTTTTCTTATATTTTCATAAGTTTTTTTAGGTTTTTGCATATTTCCCTATTAGTGAACCGGCACAACCTAAAAAGCAAAAACCGTATCGTAATTGTTAAAAATATTGATTTTTTAAAATATTGCATATTTATAATCGTTTTTATTGGAAAAATTATTTCGTGAACAATGGCGCAAGTTTCATTAAATTTCAAGTCCGTTTGATATGTTAAATGAGTCCCGCGATGTTTATTGTAAAAGTATAGCCAATGTGGCAGAAAGAGAACATTTGTTGGGTGGCAATGAAAGAAAAGAAGTTTAAGTCAAAGAAGATGTACGAAAAGGTCATGTGGGTAGAAAGAGAACATTTGTGGTAGCTCTGTTCGTTTATATATACATCCACAAAACTCAAGGACAAAACGGGTAGAATCCAAGTGGCTTCATTGTTCTCTGTTTAACTTTTCAAGTCCATTTATCATTTGCCTTTACTGGCGTGCTCAACATTTACAGTATTAAACACTCTCTCTCTCCTTCTAATTACACACACTCAAACACACTTTTCTCTCATCTCTCTCTTGTTCACCGCCGACCAGCCCCTCCACCGCCGGTAACACCAGCAGTTTCCGGCCACCCTCGCCGGAATCTTCATATTTTCCGGCAACTTTTCCACATTTTTACAAAAGAAAAAGATTTTATGTTGGGCTCAATTTTGTTGAGGGCAATTTCATTTTTTGGCCGAGGGCAATTTAACTTTTTTCCCGTAAAACCCAAAATTTTGCACTATATAAAAATTTTTCCGGCCAATTTGTTGAGGGCACCGCCCCCCCTATTTACATGGTGGCTCCGCCCCTGGTACTGTTGAGGAGGTCTGCAAGTTGTATTTTTTTGGTTTCATTTTCTTTGTCTTTTCTTAATAATAAAATTGATCAAGTACTCTGTTCACAGGGTGAAGATATATCTGTAGCTGTTATCAGGGAAGTGAAAGAAGAGGCTGGTGTATGTATTCTAGACTCTGATGACATATGCATTAAGTGAATAGTATGATATAACACTGATTCGTTACTTTTTTATGCTAATTTCATCTCAAAACTATTTTTTTTCCTTCAAATTTCTCCAGATTGATACAGAATTCGTGGAAGTCCTAGCATTCAGGCAAAGCCATAAGTCATTTTTTAGCAAGTCCGATTTAATGTTCATGTGTATGCTCAAACCAAAGTCTTCCGTTATCGAGAAACAAGATTCAGAAATTGAAGCAGCACAAGTAATTAATACACTACATAATCCTTTTATAACGAGATGTTTAAACCTTCATCAAAATCATATTTTTATAGTTTCAAGAAGTAATTGATGTGTTATTGTTCTATCTTTTTCCAGTGGATGTCGGTGGAAGAATACGCCAACCAGCCTTTTATAAAGAAGCACAAGTCATTTGACTACATTGCTAAAATATGCATGGCAAAAAAAGATAAAAAATATATTGGTTTTCCTGCTTTGTCTACAGCAACTGCTACATCCGCTCAGAAAAGCTATTTGTATTCCAGTTATCAAGAGGAGTAATCTTGATTTCTATATTTAATATACACTAACAAATGGAATGTTGTCATACCCATTGCTCTTATACCGACCACTCTTACAGTGTCGTATCACCTTTCCCTAAAAACCACCAATCTACCATTATACCAATTTTACCTTGCACCTCTTACTATTTTCTAGTTAAAGTAATTTTATATACACACATGTGATTTAAAAGTAAAAGATTAAAAAGTGTTTAGGAGCGTTTAGCATTTAGTGTGGTTTGATATTTAAAATTGAAACTTCGTTTGGCAAGAAGTGTTTAGCGTTTTGTTTTCCTAAAACGTTACTATTTACTTGAAAAAATGTTTAGTGTTGGCTTTTAGTTTTTATGTCATTTTACATTTTATAATTTAAATTGCTCACTACTACTATTAATTGTCAAAGTTCAAATTAAGTTGTAAGAGACGCAAAATTCAAAGTTTACAAAATATACAAGGCTTAGAGCATTCACAATACTTAGAGCAGTGGGTGTCGTGGAGCTAAAGATCTGGTGCCATTGTCCAAAACCAGTGCCACGTCAGCAAAACACTCAATGGCACCAGAAACCTTTTGGCATCACATTTTGTGCTGTTACCATTGGCACCAGAAATGTGGTGCCGTTGGCCTTTTTTTCATTTACATAAAATAAAGCTTACACTATATCAACTAAAATAAACTTCATTAAATAAAAATAACACATTACATCAATAAAAAAAAAAAAAAAAAAAGAACATTACATCAATAAAAAAAAAGTTACATAAAAATAAAAACATAGTACGTAAACATAGAAATACATAAAGTGAACTACTCTACGGTTGGATAATTTGCGCGGATTCGTGCTTTCCGGGCTTTGACGATAGCCGCGTCGATCGGATCCATCTTGCTTATGTCCATTTGTAGCACTCGCATCTCCTCAGCAATCTTTTGAGATTAATATAAATTAACTCTCGCGAGTGACTCTCGTTCGATAACATCCATCTTTGCCTTGTGGTCTAACTCGTATTGTTGTTGCATCATTTCTTGAAACATTGTCGGGTTTGAACCGGAACTAGCGGTCGAATTTGACGAACGTTGTCTCTTAGAAATTCTATACATGCCGTCTGTCCGTGGCAACGTGTCTTCTCCAAAATGCTCGGGTTCCTCGTCCGTAACCCGAAGACGATTTCGCCTTGCCAATGTCGACTAGGGATTTTTCCACTTGTGCTTGTCTTTCAAAAAGGACCAAGCACTCATGTGTTTAAAGTCTAAACCTGTCGCCGTTTTATACATAATATGCACCCTCGCCATAAAATCTGTATCGTTCTCCCCACTCATAACACTTGTTTCATTCACCATCGAATTCCACTTGGTAATCTCTCGATTCATTGAAGTCCACTTTCCCGTCAACATGTTCTTGGTACGAATGGTCCACTTGTGTTTCTTGGCTTCCATATTGTATACGTCGAGAATCCTATACCAAAACGTTTCCTTTGATTGATCCGCACCTCTTTTTGGATCCTTGGATATTTGAATGAAACACTCCGCCAAAAGCAACTCCTCGCCTTGGGTCCAAATGTTACGAGCTCGAGTACCTTCTTGCAAATCTTTGGTTTTTTTCGTCTTCGTCTTCCCCTACTCTTCGTCTTTTTTTTTCGATGTCGGGGTCGGGAGCACCTCTTCTTCATCTTCATCTTCGTCTTCGTCTTGTAGATGGAAGGATGCATGGTCGGAATTTGGTTGAGAAGCGGTTGCTTGGTTTTGTTGTTGTTGTTGAGAAAATTGATTATATTGTTGCAATTTCCATTGACTAAATAGCAATTGTTCTTCAGGATTCATATATGGGTTTAGGAAGGTGGGAAAGTAAGGCCCTTGAGAGTATGGATTCGAAAACGGGCCCGGATTGTTGGCCGTCATTTGGTTCGAAGGGTCGTTTAGCATATTGTTAATCCATGATGAATTGGGATTCATTTTGTTTGGAAAAAAAATGAGAGAAGTAGAGAATAGTATGTTATAAAATATATTGGAAGTGTGTGTGAAGTATGAAATAATAAGGAGGTATTTATAGGTTTTTTAAATGGTATCTTTTTTTTTTTTTTTTTTTTTTTTTTTTTTTTTTTTTTTTTTATGTTTTGTGTCTCCAAACGGTAACTTTACCATTGCCAAACGTCCCAAATCCTTGAGCTAACGGTCGAATTTTATTTAAATAAATAAATAAATAAGACATTCACGCTAGCTGGTGGCTACGACACCAACTGCTATGGCGCGAGCCATTGTACAGTGCGTCGTTCTCCATCTTGTGCTGGTAGCTTGGCGCCAACCTTCCACACCACCACGGTACCTCCTACTCTTAGAGCATTGGGTGTGGTGGGCAAGCACAACAAGCTTTTATGGGCCCTACGAGGTGCCACATCACTATAATACAACCCTCCCCCCTCCCCTATCACTATATCAACTAAACACAAAAAGGTTTTATGAGTCCTACCACTTCCTATTTTATTTTTCTATTCAACGTTAGACAACGCTAATATCTGACAAAAAGGACAAAGAAGGACGAGAGCTTGCTTCGTCATGTAGACAACGAGAGGAGGCGGTACGGTGGGGAGCTGCGGCGAGCGTGCCACATCACCACGGCGATGCACGACTACTCCCACACCCAATGCTCTTATACCAACCACTCTTACATTGTCGTATCACCTTTCCCTATCAACCACCAATCCACTATTATACCAATTTTACCTTGCACCTCTTACTATTTTCCAATTAAAGTATTTTTTATACACACATATGATTTAAAAGTAAAAGATTAAAAGAAAAGAAAAAGAAGAAGCTTGACATAACCACCAAGAGTCACCAATGGGCTTGTGGTCCACTGGGCATGGCTTATTCAGTTAAGCGTGCCCAGGTGAGAGTAGTACCGGTATGGGTGACATACCGGAAAGTCCTCACTTGTGGACCACAATGCTCTGTCGGTATTAGGCAATGAAGATGAGAGTTTGTGAGCAATTAATGTCACACACTCGAATCCGAGCCGGCCCCGGTTTTCATCCGACTGTTACTCCAGCGAGTAATCTCGTGTGGAGGCAGTACGGTTTCCCGGCGGAAGCCGATTCGTCCCCACTCCACCAGCGTGGGCCCGGTTCAGACAACATAGTCTGGTATGTGATGAATGAGGGCCTGCCGATGTGGCAGTTATGACTCTCTAACCCAAAAAAATTGAAAGTCATCTTCCAAAAAAAAACCACCAAGAGTCTAGTCGACGCTGACCGAAAGGCAATAGTCAACACGCTCAAAATCATTCCCACGTGACCTTTTTTTTTAGATGCTCTTGAAGTTCAAAAATTCGAAATTCAAGGTTGAAAGTTCAACTTTCCAGGGTCAAGGTTCAACTTTAGGGATCAAGCTGTATTAAGTATTAACTTCAAGGTTGAAAGTTCAAAATTTGAGCGTTGGAAAAACCCAAAAGAGGAGTTCAGCCGTCCAGGTCAAGTACCCAAATGCACCTTTGTTTTCCTACAATTTTCTTTTCAATTATCACATCATTCCTTAACACACGGTATTATTGAGTTTTTTTAATAAAAAAAAGTAAAGTAAATGGAAGTAATATTCTCACTTTATGTTTTAGAGGAAACACTTTACTTTAAAAATCAAACAAATTACACAATTTTTCACTTTTTTTTTTTTTTTTTTTTTTTTTTTTTTTTTTTTTTTTATTCTTTTTTTTATTGCAACTTAAAAAAACAACTTTTTTTTTTTTTTTTTTTTTCCATTTTCTTTCTTATTCTTCTTTAAGTCAAGCAATTAATTTTTTTTAACCCCTATTTTCAACAGCAAGATCATCTCTCATATTTTACAGTAAATTTCCATATTCTGATCATCACCGAAATTTATTTTATTAAACAGGCCAGGTTCGGGTTGGGTATAGGTTAAACGGGTCGTCCCGCCAACCCGTTTATTAAATTTTTTTTAAAATAAAAAAAATTAAAAGTTATATATACTTTATTATACAGGTTAAATGGGTCGACCTACGAACCCGTTTAACTTTTGTAATATGCCAACTTGTTTAGATAAACAAGTTAAATGTGTCAACCCCAAATCCGTTTAACCTATTCAACCATGACTGACCCGATTATTTAAATGGGTCAGGTTCGGGTTGGGGTCAATAGACTCGCTAACCTGAACCCGGCCCGAATTTCCACCACTAGTAAAATGAAATTGAGTCCCAACTTATTTTTTTAAGTTGTGAAGCGAAATTTATGGTTTTTTTTTGCAAGTTAATGATTTTGTGACTTAGAGTGCAAGGTATGGTAACGTGGAGAAAGGAGGGGTTACGCCCACGTGAAGTCAACGTTAATACACTAGACCCAAACCAAAACCAACGCCCTTGAGCCCAGCGTTGGTAAACCAACACACTCTCGAAGGGAGAAAAGACTAAAAAAAATTGAATTTTTAGACCCCAAACGCCATAAACAGCTACTTTTTTGCTTTTTTTAACTAAGCACAACCATTTTTATATAAACCCTTTTACACACAAACACTTTACTTCAATTTCTACTTTCATATTTTCACACACAAAAAAAATAAAAAATGTCTCAATATCCTAATAACGATTCATTTTTCAACAACCTCCACGGGATGTCGCAACATCAAACTTGTCATCTTTTTCAAACCCTCCGACACCTTCATCCGCAAACTCAATATCACCACATTCTCAATTTCCCCCGTTCGGTAGCCAATACACTATGCCAACTTACACACCCGAACAATTATATCACTTTCAACAACAACAAACACTTAACCAACAATTCCAACATCTACAACAAAATCCACCACAATTCCATCCACCACCACCACCACAAACCGCACAACCCACAAAAAAAAAACAAAAGATCCGAAAACCCACAACCACAACCACAACCACAATCGAATCTTTAATACATGTATGTAATTTGTAACACCCCAAAAATGGGTCGCGGTGGAAGATGATGTCGCTGGGGTGCTACTAAATTGGATCACAATACAAAGTAAAGAGAACATATTTACCTTATCCATTTAGAAAAATAGTTACATTATCATAGTAAATAAGTTCACAACATTTAATTCGATGCAGAAATAAGGCCCATGTAAGTAAACAAGTGGTCCCAGATATATCAGAGTAGTCTATGACTATGCCAATGCAAAGCGCCTCCAACAATAGGTTGTGCTGTAGTAAAGATCGACACCTGAGAATACATGCTACAAGGGTCAGCATAAAGCTAGTGAGTTCATAGGTTTAAGTAAACATCAAGTTATGTATGGACCACAAGATTTCAACGACAATGTATTCCAAATATGTTCATGAAAAGTATTACTGTTTCACTAAGCTCATGAAACCGAAGCCTTAACAGTTAGTTCATGTATTCACCCCAAACAGGTGCTTTGCCAAACACCTGTACGACATCAAATGAAATGCGTCCGTTTGACCAGTTGGAGCGACCAACCCGGACGGGGGAGTTTACCCCCAATAGATCTATTCACAACATTCGCGCTTACGACGTAATTAACGGTTCATGATTGTGGGGAATTTAATGGCAAATGTGGTAACTTAGGCAATTCATAAATGTTTATGTACTTGTGTCCATATGAAAAAGCTGTAACACCCCCAATTCAATGATGCAGCGGAATTCAAACTGGGTGTTACTCGACGGCACAACAGTCATAATAATAGAAAACGATCTCTAACTGAGTCATTTTAAAAAGGATTTATCATTCAAATAATATATTAGAGTTTACAAGATAGGTCCCAAAAGGTTCCATGTTTATAAAATACATCAATATAAAGTCATTTGATGTCGTTTTGAATGATAAAATAAGTTATAGCCTTTTTGATTTAGTCCGTGCCCCTCCGTGCCATCCTTGATCACTTATGCACCTGAAATACATGCTTAAAACTGTCAACACAAAGGTTGAGTGATATTCATAGAGTTTGTTATAGAGTTGAACACAATATGTTGGTAGCGTGAGTTATAAATTCACACTCATGGTTGAAAAACAAAACAGTTATTATTATCCACTAATCTCATGTAACCAATACGTTAACGTGTGCCAATATCGATCGGCTGATTGCCCCGGTAGGTACTTTGCTAACATACCTAAGACTCAAATATAGTGCGTTTGATTACCGGACCCAATCAATACAAACGGGATTCGTCAATCCCAATAGGCCTATTCACTAATATTCGCACTCACTATCCTAGTGATTAAATGGTTCATGATATGGGGACTTTGAGTGGCAATGATGGTACTTAGTGATAATAAAACAATCAGATAGCATACAATTTCAAAGCATTGTGTTCGGTTAAAATAACATGTATTCCCCCCAAGGGTTTGTAAAATAATTAAGTAATAGAAAGTGGGGCTATGAACTCACCGTGAGTTGGATTGTGTAATGGTGCTTAAATGAGTTCGATGGATAAGTCTGGAATTCTTTAAGTGCAACCTACAATAGAACGTTGCGACTTAGGTTTGGAGTAATGTCTAAGAATACAAAGATGAGCCTATATATGCCTTGCATTTTGTTCATGATGTAGTACTTAGTGTGTCAGGTAGGTTGTTGTATAAAGATGGTTTATGAAACATGTTTAGTTTGTATATCTCGTACTACCGTTCGGGCCATCATGATTCAGAGGTCATGTAGCAAACGTTCGAGGAGCTAGGACACTTTAATTCGTAAATCCAGCAACTCGTCGATCCGTTTACCCAAATGAAACCCCTCACATAAAGCTCCCTAATGTTGTAGTATTTGATAGAAAATATATTTTGCTTATTTGATTATATGACACATTAAGAGTTTATAAATACAATAAATAAACTTAACAAAGTCCATAAGTATTTAAATCATGAACATAATATAAGGACCATATATAGCATGAAATAAAGGTAAGAAACATATAACTAATATTGAGCAAGAGTGGGTGTTAGTGTTCTTACAACTTTTGGCTTTCACTTAAGAAAGGAAATCAAGGATTTAAGAACAAGAACTAGAACAATTCCTCCCTCGGAATCCTTAAAAACCCGAAACCAAATTAAGATTATAACGACGTCTTTTTGGAAACCCGAAGTTATTCGAAGATTATAACGACGTCTTGTTGGAAACCTGAAGCTATTCGAAGATTATAACGACTTCTCTTGAAAACATTGAAGAAAAGAGGATCAAAACCTAGTTTTCTTTCAAGAACAAAAGATTTTTATTTCAAAATCTATAAGAAGTGCCTTTAGGGTTTAGGACTTTAGGTTATAAGAAAGGAGGGTGCAAGTTTTAATGAAGGTTTAGGTTAGTATTTATAGGAAGCATTTAGGGTAGTTTTGTAAATACATTATTACACATGTAATGATCTAATGAATCAAAGGCTAGGATCAAGCCACCAAGGGATGACTCCCCCCTCTATATGGTGGTTTGCAATGGCTAGGGAGGATGACTTGGTCAATTTTTGGTGTTATCCTGTTTACGGAGTGAGTTTTGGCTCCGTTAATCGCTAACCGTAAGTTATTAGGCCACGAAACGTAAAACCGGGTATCGTAAAAATACGAAACTTGAAAGAATGATTAAACTTGTCAATATACTCCATAATAAAATATAAAATGAGTGGTAAGTTCAATTGGGTTGCTTAAACCCTGTTAAAACTGGAAGCGCGGGTCTAAAACGCGTAATACGTAAAACGTACGAAAGTTGCGTAAAATTGAGAAAAGTAAAACGTAACTTTTCTAATATGACGATAATGGGTTAAAATGGCCTATAATGTCTAGACTGGGCTCAGTCTAGTGTTGGTTGGTGTTAAACGTCTTTTAGACCTAAAACCGTAAGCCTAAAAATCAAGGAATGATTTATAAACTCAAAGAACGATTTAATGGTCAATGGAGGAGGGAAAATATGTTGACTTTTTCAACAATATAAAAGCTTCTAAATGCCTTAGAAAATATGGTGCAGGTGAAGGCTAAGGTTGCGGATAAGTGAAAGTGCTTAAAACGCAAGTTTAGTTCTGCAAGACACAGGGTCTATTTGGTAACATTTTGAATTAATTATCAAAAATCCCCTAATTGATTGTGAGTTTTCTAAACATTAATCTGATGCGAGGAAAATTGGCGCAGTTGGTTTTCGTTATGCGCAGGATGTTTAAACGACGTTTAAACCAAACGTATAATTTCTTAATAATTTTTGCGAAAATGACCCGACAAGCGTCAAACTTTTATTTTTTCATAGAAATAATTTATCTCACGAGAATATGAAATAAAAATTTCGGAAATAAATAGTGCCAGTGAATAGTAAAAATGAATAGTAAAATGAATAGTAAAAATTTCGGGAATAGAAGTTAACATGAAATGCGAATTGTTACAAAAGCAAGCAATGTATTCTCACCCCGAGGGTTTAGAAATAATGTATAAACAATGTAAAAACCGGAGCTATGAAACTCACCTCAGTAAAGTATCACAAATCACGAGTAGAAATATCGTAAATCAAGGCTCGATAGATCTAACCGCAACCTAAATAATTACCATGTCTTAGGTTCAAAAATAAGGTCATGTATGCAAGTTTACATCCTAATATATCACCGTACATGTTCGTAGTGAAGCTTGATAGTTAAAAACGTAGTTACGTTATCGTGCTCGTTTAAAAGTTAAGCATATTCTTTTATAATACGATATTAGTTCATCTCGTAATTAAAGTAGGGTCGTGTTATTAATAAGTATTTTAGAAAATCACCGATGCATTTAATAACATTCTTACTATTGTTATTTAACTTATTTACGAGAAAAATAAAGTTTTACGTCGAATTATTTTTTTTAAGTTCCCAAAATGGTTAAGTGGCCTCGTAAAACTAGTCGCAAAACAGTGGTTAATCAGTATTTGTGACTAAACTCAGTGTACTTAGGAAGTGTCCAGCAAGGTCAACAAAGTCTGGAAAAGACCTTCAGCTCAATCGAACCCGATCCCACAAATATACAGCCTTGAAGTTAGGTGATCAGGCCATTTGTGGTGATTCTGGGCAGTTTTCGGGCAAGTTCACGAGGTGGTAGTTTATTCGTTATAGATTCGTTTGACATATGGCTGGACTTTCTAGAAACTAGGCTAGGTAAACTTCATTTTACTTACTGGTGTGACTCTTCCAAAACTGGCTCTATCTTGGAGAAAAACGAGCTTAAACATGGTCACTCGAAAATCTGGACAGAAAAATTTTGACTGTTTTGAGCTGGAAAAATAGTTAGTTTCGTCGTAACTTTAAATCAACGTATCTTGGTCGTTTTAGCTCCGTTTCTTAAGTTCTTTATATCCCCGGGTTCGTATTCATGTATACTAACAGGTTTTTAGTGCCTTGGAATGTCTAGTTAACCTTTAATACTCGATTTTTCCGTTTAAAAATCTCCCAACAGCAAGTATTGTCTCAGAAAAAGTATTCGTCATCCAACTTCAAATTAACGTACCTTCTTCGTTATAAGTCTGTTTTAATCCATTCAAGCGGCCATGTTTTCGTAACTGATTCTATTTCCTGAATTTATAGCCTGAACTTGATGAAAATGTTAGAACTTGTGGGTTTTATAAACAATGTTGTATATTGTGTCTATCCCACATAAGTGGGTGAATGTTAGGAAATTAAGCTATAGCAGTTAAGACTGTTGAAGATAGCAGTTAGGACTGTTGAAGATGGAAGTTAGTACTGCTGAAGAGTATTGAAGACATAAGCAGTTAGGACTGCTGAGTGAAGAAGTTTGTAATGTTTATGATTTATGTAATAGATAATTATGGAAAAGATATTGTGAATATTTTATACGTTTTAGTTGATAGTTATCTTGTAAAGGAATCCTTAGTCTATAAAAGGATTGCCTAGGTTAAAGTTTAGTGGTACGATATACAGACACATAGAAGTACGACTTAATTGATAGAGATTCAAGGTTGTAAACCCTAGTGATAGGAGATCACTCGTATTATTGTTTCAATAATATTGAATCGTTGAAGTTCATTATTCTGTGTTCATTCATTGTTATATTCAAATCATACAAAACACAAACACATAAAGTCTTCTAAGTGCTAGCTAGTAAATTTCGCGTGCTAGACTACGTATAATTCTTAGTATCACATCTAACACAAGGCGTGTGTGTAGATCCGGTCAGTGAATGAAGTGAAAGTGGGTTTATAAGTACTATTCCACTCAAATGTTTAAAAGTCTTTTAGGAGGCTTTTGGAGGGAATTAGTGGATGATTATTTTGGCTTATATTATATATATAAATATAATATATTTAATTAATCATAGACTTAGCACTTAGCACTTTGCACCTTTGCTTTAGAAATAATTTCGTCATTATTTTTTATGCAGAAATATTTCTGCTAATGACAATTAATGGCAGTTATTTCTAGAGGGAAAAAGTAACCATTGTGTTGGTTGGTTTTGGCAGTTGACTTTCCAATAGTCATGTTGATTCATCAAAAGTCACAATGGTTCGGTTTTACATCTATAAAAGGGTGCATTTGGTTGTCTGATATATATACAAAAAACTCACAAATTCACAAAACATACAATATGCAATCTGATGATGTTCATAGAGAAGTTTATGTACGCTGCATAAATTTCTAATCGTTGAGGTCGAATCCTGGGAAGAAATTAGTCTCAAATCTCACCAGAGTTTATAGTGGGGGCTAATATTCTGTAAGGATAGTGATTATCACGTCCTCAATTTCGTTTATTTTATTAGTAGAAATCTGCCATATTCCAACAGAAAAAGTAGTGGTTTTTCTGTATTAACTCGAATGGGACAGATTCTCTTTTTAAGTGTCAAAAATGTGTTTTTACTAGCTTCTATTACCAAAAATCCACTTAACAACAACCTCAGAGAATTTGGCCTTTGTATCAACTTCTAGTTCCTCAAGTCCAGATGAAGAAGTGCAAGTTGCTAGAGCAGTTGGTACTGCTAGTGCAAACCTTGGTACTGCTAGCACCTCAAGCAGTACTAGTGGACTTTTGAATGATGATACTTATTGTGCTTTCTTGACTACTCAGCACAATGGAAGTATGTTGACTCATTCAGATCTTCAAGAGATTGATGAAGATGATGTTGAAGAGATGGATATCAAGTGGCAACTCTCTCTTCTCAGCTTGAAAACTAGGAGATTCTTGAAGAAGACTGGAAAGAAGATTGTCATAAACAGTAATGATGTTGCAAGGTATGACAAGTCCAAGATTGAGTGTTTCAACTGCCACAAAAAGGTCATTATTCAAGGGAGTGTAGATTGCCAAGCCAACAAGATGGAAAGAGCAGAGGTTATGGAAACAAGTCAAGGGTTGTGGAGGTTACTGATTCAAGCTCGAAAGCCATGGTTGCCATTGATGGCTTAGGATTTGACTGGAGCTACATTGCAGAGGAGGAAGCAGAAGCATCTACAGAAGTTGCTCTCATGGCATTCTCAGATTCTGAGGTACAAGTTTCAAAATGTTCTAAATCTTGTGAAGCTTTAAAAGATCTAGAAACACTTAAAACAAGATATGAGAATCAGAGAAAAGAGCTAGTTGAAACTGCTTTTAGCTTAGCAAATCATAAGAGAGCTTTAGCTATGTTAGAAAAACAAATTGTTCATTATAAAAATAATGAGTCTAAGTTTTCTGATGATATGATTATTGTTAAGAGAGACTTAATGTTTAGAGAGAATGAGATCACTTTGTTAAAAAATGAGCTAGAACAGGTTAAGAAAGCTAAGGAGAACATTCAGATGAGTGTAGACACACTAGAATACACATCAAAAGGTGTTCAAAAGATAATTGAGAGTCAGATCCTTAATAAAGCTAAGTCAGGCCTAGGTTATAAGTCAGTTCCACCTCCCTATAGAGGAATTCCAACACCCCCAGGCGTAGACTTAGAACACACAGGACTTCCTGAATTTCAATTACCTGTGCTTAACTATGGTCCTCAACCCAAGAAGGATGTAGTTGATAAACCTGTGTATGAAAGTGCAAGTGATAAATCACTATCTCAGGACAAGGTGTCTTCTGATAGGTCCTCAGTTAAGGACTCAGATGCTCCAACCATTGAGGAATGGACTTCTGATGATGAGGATGATCAGGCAGTGGTTAAGCCTGTTAGTGCTAAAGTAGAGGAACCAAAAGTTCCAAAGATGGTTAAACCTGAGACTGTTAGGCCTAGATCAAATGCCAAACCTTTTAGACCAACAGTTAGGTATGCAGAAATGTATAGAACCACAAACAAGACAAGAGGTAACCAAAGGAATTGGAATGACCTCAAATCTCACCAATTATGGGAGGATTTTGTTTGCTATAGGAAAGCTTGTTACTCTTGTGGTAGCTTTGACCATCTTGCAGATTATTGTGATAAATGGGTATCTGGATATACAAATCATAGGTTGAGCATATCAAGACCTCAATCTTTTCTTAGGAACGATAGAATGATACCTAGATCAGTTCTTTTAAGGTCTGGACCTAAAGCAGTTCAAACTGCTAGACCAGCAGTTCAAACTGTCAGACCTATGAGAACAATTCACCCAAGGCCAACAGTTCAAGGTGCAAAAATGTTTTTCAAACCAGCATCAAAAACTGTTAATAGACCCTTTCATCACAAAGCAGTTGTAAAAAACCAAGTTTGGAAACCAAAGGTGACAACTACCAAGCCAGCAGTTCCAACTGCTAGCAGAGTAGTTGGTACTGGTATGAATAGAAACACTGCTAAGGGAAATATGGGTAATGGATTGAATGCATCAGCATGTTGGGTTTGGAGACCTATTAAACCCAATGGTGCTAAGAATGTTTTGAAAAGAATGAATTATGTTGATGCTAGAGGAAAGCCTAAGTCTGTTTTGGCTTGGGTTCCACAAGGAAATTATTTTTTTCTTGTTTTATGCATTGTTAGTCATATGCTTGTATCTTGTTTCTTTGTTTTTGGACTAACAATTGCAGGATTGGAGAGAAAACACCAAGGGATTATGAATGCTTGATGTTTTGGACTAAATGGTGTTCTGGAGATTAGTATGTGATCTTTGCATACAACAAATGGTAATTGGTTCACCATGTCTTATCCACATAAGAACCAACTAGTCCAGAGCAAACGGTTTCTGGTAAAGACTAATCGAATCCGTTGATGGTTGACAATTTACCAAAAATTGTATGGTTATCAGCTCACCATATCTAAGTGTGAAGAGTTGGCTAGTCCAAAGCAAACGGCTATTGGTAAAGACATATCAAATCCGTTGATAGCTGATAGTTTGCTAAAAACTATGTTTGAGCCATGGTATTTTAAAATTTATTTCAAAAGTTCATACGGCTCAACAAAAATTTTCAACAGTTGGTACGGTTAGTACAAAGTTAGGACGGCTCAACTAGCCGTTGTAAAAATCTGTCAGTAATTAATTTTCTAGCCGTTGGGGTAAAACCGTTATTCTTAAGATACTTATAGGGATTTTTATAGACGATAATTATCTTTTTACCATAAATTTATTTATTCTCTTTCTAAAGATAATTTATCTCATACGCATATTTCGCAAAACCCTAAACAGTACCTATAAACCCCAAGCGACTACCTAAAACCTCAATTCCAATTTACACGATCATTGTATTGCTAAAATCTTTCATTTTTCATCATTAAGAATGGCTGGATTGGAATTTGTTAAGCGTCACAACCAGGTTGCGTTCTTAGAGAAAACAGAGCAAGGAGATGGGCCAAAGTTTTATGAGATTGTGGACTTTCTCAACCACTCTCACATAAGGTATGCTCTAACCGTTTCTCCTACTCTATATGTCTCGCACATCACACAGTTCTGGCAGAATTCATCTGTCTTGACAAGTGATGACGGAAACATAGAAATTCATACTGAAGTAGATGGTATTAAGTTTGTTGTTACCGAGTCTATAATTAGGAGACATCTTAAATTAAATGACTCAGATGGTATCCACACTATGCTAAATACTGAAATATGGGAAGAACTTACAAAAATGGGGTATGATACATCTGAAAACAAATTAACTTTTCAAAAAGGATGTTTCTCACCTCAATGGAGATTTTTGATACATACTCTTTTAAGTTGTTTAAGTCCTAAAAAGACTGCTTGGGAGCAGTTCAGTAGCAATATTGCTATTACTCTCATTTGCTTGTCTACAAACAGAGTTTTTAACTTTTCAAAATTTATTTTTGAGGGTATGGCATCAAATGATGACAGTAAAACAAAGTTTCTAATGTATCCAAGATTTGTTCAAACTCTTTTGAATAAAAAGAAATATTTGCTTACAAAACCAACAGAAACTTTTGCTATGCCTAGCCTTCAATCAAAAGTTTTTCAAAATATGGCTATGGCTAGTAGGCTTTTTCAAGGGGAACCAGTTCCATTGTTTCCTCAAATGCTTCAAACTGAGTTGGGTGAAGGTTCGGAAGTTCCAACTGATCCCCATCACACATCCACTCAAGAACTTGAAACAACCCAACCACCAACCATCACTTATAGGAAAAGGTCTAAACCTAGTCAAACTAGGGTTGTGACTAGATCCTTGCCCAAAGATTCACCTCTCCTAGCAGGTCACACAGCTAGAAGTGATGAGGGTAGCTCTTCACAAACTGAATTGATGGAAATATGTACCAAGTTAGTTGACAGAGTAAAGACCTTGGAGGAGGAGCTTAAGAAGAGCAATGAGGAGCTGGAATCTCATAAAGCAATGTTTTCCAAAGTCTATACCAAGCTAACTAAAAGGGTGAAGAAGCTTGAAGATCAGTTAAAGAAGAAAAGGGCAAAAGTGATATTGGATGATGATTCTTCTGATGATGATGATTCAGATGGTTCAGAAGGGGACGATGAAAATTCTTCCAAACAGGGGAGGAAATTTGGTAAAGACAAGGATAGATCAGGTTCTCAGGGGAGGCATGATAAAGGTTCAGAACAAGATGAAGGTTTTGGTAATGTAACACCCCAACCCGACAAGGGTAAAGATATCACAATAATGGATTCATATCAGATCAAAACAGAGCATACATCTACAGTAATACAAAAATCTCAAAGGATTACAATTGAAATACTGAATCCACAAGGTTACAATGAAAACTTTCAAAACTAATTCTAAACATAATGTCTTCCATCCAATTCTAATCCAGAATAGCTACCAAGCCTTCTAAGTCCAGAGGTACACTCTCACTCATCCCCAGCTTCCTACTAAAACCTGCCGCAGGAAAAGAAATGCGGCTGAGCTACTAGAGCTCAGTGAACAGATATATAGATGACATAAACAATAGCAGAGAACAATACAGAAACAAATCAGAAATACAGATTATACAGATACAGAATTAAAGTGAAAGAATAGGAAAGGAGTAAGGGTAAAAGAAAAGAAATGAGAAAGGGATAATGCACAAACCAGGTTTAGGGAAATACAGAAATCCATCACGAGCCCAGAGATAACAGATAATATCATAACAGATTAATCATATAATAATCCCGAGGGGATGCCTCTCAAGTAACAGATAATATGAGGGGTGACCTCATGTATCAAACGGAGTGATCAGCTCCCAGATAATGTGAAAGACGTGTATCGCACACACCATCAGTCACCAGATATACATATATAACAGATAACATAATAACAGATAACAGAAAATCAGATAACAAATAACAGATAACAGAGTCAGAACTAGGATGCATCCATGCGCCCCCTGTGGCCAGAAACTCCTTAACACACCAGATAAAATAAATCAGGGACGGGACAGGTCATCACTCTCCTGCCCTAGAGTCATGCCATCGGTGCATCAATGACATGGACATGAAACCCTCATGCCTAGTGATTGGCTCGGATATCAGACTGTGGTCAAGGTCAGATGTCATATAATAAACATAGTCATATCTAAGGGTTCATGGCAGAAGGGTCATGTCAACAATTCAGATTAAGATAATAAGGTTTAAATCAGAGTTTATCAGATTAAGTTTAATATCAAAGCTCAAGTTCAGATTAAATGGTTTATTTCCAATTGTCCAAAAAGTATATCAAAGGTTAATGATTACAAATTTATAGCAATAATCCATTTCAGAAGTTCCTGTCAAAAGTTCATTTAAATCAATCCTTTAATAATGGTTTTCATTGAAATGATCTTACGAAATAGTTTTCATAAAAATGGTCTTCCAAAACGTTTAGTAACTTCCATTTCCAAGTGGTATCGCTTCCTTTTTAAAATAGCTTTTCTTTAAACAGTTTCATATGTAGTTTAATAGAGGTTCAAAATCAATTAGGTTCAGATAAGGATTTAACAGGTTAAGGTTTACCAAAATCAAATAAGAATTTACAACAGATATATCAGGTTAAGGTTCAGATCAAGGTTCACAGATCAGATTCAATTAAGACTCACAAATTCAGGGTTCAGAACAAGAGATCAATCAGAGTTCAGGAAAAAGGTTCAGAATACAAGAATCATAGCAGAGGTTCAAACAAAAGGTTTAAGACAAACAGATCACAACAAAGATCCACAACAGAAGGGAACATAGCAATGGTATAGGGAATCCTAATAAGGAAAATGAAATACTGAGAGAAAAGGGAAAGAAACACCCTTACTGAAATAGGGCAGAATATCTGTACCTTATTAGCACAGCAGAAATCAAACAAACAAACACAGAACACTGATCAAGACTTCTCCTTCTTCACACCTAAGGAAGAGGAAGACAGAATTACTAAAGTTTCTTATTCAGATTATTCCTTTTAGTTTACCTCTTCATTTTATGTACTTTCTATTTATAGTAACTTTTCAGATTTAGTAAATTCCCATAATTAGCAGGTTTTCCAGAATCAACATATATTATCATTTCAGATTAGGTTTAACCCTTATTCAGAGATTATTATGGAGTACAGTACATTTTATCAAGTTACAGAAGTTTAGGGTTTATTATGACAATTATACAAAATTTAGGGTTTTAAATGTAACTTCATAAATTTCCAAGGTCATTAGTGAAAAATACTTTAAGTTACAGATTTATATGCTCACCTTATTCAGAATTACCTTTTATTCCCTTAACTTTCACAATTTACAGATTACACCCCTTTAGTTTCATAATTTACAAAACCAACCTTATAATTACATATTTTACAAATTAAACCCTACAATATCCATAATTACCAACCAAGCATATTATTATTCAAATTTACAGAATATACCATCAGAATTTAGTACATTACATATTTGACCCCTCAGAAATCAGAATTTACATATTTAGCCCTTTAAGTTTACAAAACATATATATTAAGTCATAATTCATAACAATTACATAATTAGCCCAAAAATCCTCAAAATTACACAACAACCTTTTTATATCAGTATTAACTCAAAACAACTTCAGAATTTCAAATTTACACTTTTGGTCCCTCACTTTTAATTTATTTCAAATCGAAACCCTAAATTGCCAATAATTCATTATAATGCAATATTTACACTTAGGACCCCAAAGTTATATTTTTCCCACATTCTTACAGATGTATATGATCTTACAAAAATATCCCAGAAGTTTCAAAGTTGGCAAAACATGTCCTTACACTTTTTAATTTAGATCGGTTAGACTTTTCACAAACAATTAGAAACCCTACTATTCACCAATCATTGAACCATCATTAATTCATCATTAAAACACATTAAATGATCAGAATTTCATCCAAGAATCCAAACCCTAGTACCCACGATTTATATTTTATTTGTTTTCTTTATTTTCATGAAATCCGATTATAACAATAATTCACCACGTTAATTTTAGGCCTCCAAAAATAAAACCCATATTTTTCCCAGATCATATTACTCATAAGAAACCCACGAAAAATAAAGAACATGCCCATAAAAATCGTTTAACATATATTGCATATTTACGTACGTTTTAGACATTAAAATTACAACGACTTGATTTAGGCTACTATAATTCGATCTATCATTTTTCCCAGGTCTATTACATCATATGAGGTCTAAATAAAATAGCTATCATGTCCAGAAATTCGGATTACATATTTTTGTGATTTACGTGTTCTATGACCATTATATTTTCATACGCTTAGATTAGCATGCATGGATCGATTTACATATGAGTCATATAACGTCTAAAGATCACTGGAAAATTGTCATATTAATTTTAAAACGTTTGGTTTAGTCGCATGAATTATTACCTTGTTTTAGAGCAACTCGACAAGAAATCAAGAAAAAGGACGAACCAATGCCAAAACGCAGCAACCCTTAATTTTCCTAGCCTCCTTGCACCTCCAAGAACACCAAAAAAATCCTTGATCAAGCCCAGAAATTGTGTGCTAGCCTTGGTCGATTTATTTTGTTGCGCTAGGGTTTAGGAAGCTTTTTGCGATTTTGTTTTTAGATAGAAAATAAAAGATTTGGTTTTATCTTTTAAAACCGACCTATGGGGGGGGGGGGGCAAGGATCAGAAATTTTGGCCCATGATATCAAGAAATTATTTGGTTGATTTTCTTTATCCCTTCCTTATTTTATTTTACTTATTATCTAATTAAAAAGAATTAAAACATTCTATTTATTTAATTGTATAATTTTCGGAATTTTATATAAATGTGTATGATAATTTTTGAACATGTAAAATGATGTAACATTGTCTCAGAAATTTATTTGTTTCAGATATAATTTGATTTCAGATGTTTTGGAATTATTTCGGAATTTTATAAGTTGTTTAATAAGGTTTTATGTTATCAGGGGTAAATTGGTAATTTTACGCGTTATCTGAATTTCAGGTATTACAACTTCTTCCCCACTAACAAAAAAATTTCGTCCTCGAAATTTTCAGAAAGCAGAAAGAAACGGGAACGGAAACTAAACAAAGACATATCAGACCTAATAGATGATAATCAGATTTCCTCGGAAGAGACGTAAGAATTTCACAGGATTTTGACGGATATGCCGTCCACAAAAATTGAATTGACAGATCAGATTAGAGCGTACAGAAATAGATTATCGATAACATCAATTGGAAGAAGTTTTATAACAAAACTGAAGATTATTATCAGAAGTTCAGAGGTCAGCAGAATGCGTGACGAGAATCCAGATGTATCAATTCGCATAACGGTGGAAACAGATTACGCGTATAGGTAGAATGAACTTAAAGTCTCACTAACGCAGACGATCTCAAACAGTTATCAGAATTTCTAAAGCTTCTAAGGCACTTCTCGAAATATCCTATGCCCACAACAAGTGCACGTTATATGATGTAAGTATTATCACGTTGGCCAGACGTCATAATACTGGCATCATATAAATATGCCCTCATGATGGTCATACTTTATCTCAAGTCGTGAACAGAACAAACTTATCCTAATCCACCTAGTCTTCCTACGGTCTCAGAGTTCATCAGAATCAAATACCCTAACTAAGAGGAGAACGAATTACTCGAAAAAGAATTTTAACGGAAGTCCCAAAATGTCTATCAGAATTTGGTACATCAGATCATCCATCATTCGTCAAATTTCAGATAACAAAACCATCATCCGACATACGCAGAATGAACACAGAGCGGAATTACTGATAAGGAACCTAAATCATTCAAAGGATTTATCATCAGGTAACAGAAATTTAGATAGGTCAAGCAGAAGTGAATCACATCATCCATAGCTTCATCCGTCACAGAATTTATTCGATTCAGAATTTTCTTCTATTCAAGGTCATGATCTCAGTTTTTATTCTCAAGTCTGCTTCTGCTCCCAATTCATCTTAGTACAACTAAAATGAATAGAGAAGCAAGACTGCGAGCCTTGGACAAGTCTGCTAGCACAGTTCCGAATTCGCCAACTCAGATTGCTGTCGTCATCGGGTGTTCGGTGGTGGTGTCTGCTACAATCTCTAAATGCCAAATCACATCTTTTCTTCCAGAACAAAGGTCATTCCATTTAATACGAAGATGGTCTACATGTTTCCTCGTTCGTCTCAGGGCACAACATGTTGTCATACTATGACAATTGTCCAGATACTCGTGAAAACATGATTCTTATTAGCCAATACTATTGGCATAATTGTCCAGATACAGTTTTCATGAATCTTTTCAGGGATAACCTCATATCTAATTCACATCACTAATCTTTACGAATAAAACTGAAATACTTTACGGAAGCTTCTCACAGGTAGCCATCTCCCATCTTAGGAGTTCTTGAGGTTGCTTCTTCAGTCCTTCCAACATTAAATGAGGTTGTCTGATACAGAGTTCACAAGGATAGAATAATTTAATCATTTATACTCGGAAATGAAAAGTGATTACGGTTGAGATTACGGTTAGGTATTTAAAGGGAACACTGAGGTGAAACAAAATCATATCTCATCAGTTTCTTCAATCTCTCAACTTCTATAGCATCATGGGTCGTCAACCGAGATCGGTTCAGAATCAATTCTACTTCTCAAACGGAAGGAAAACTCAGAAGTTTCATCAGAAAATGCCAGAAAATTTGTACAACAAAACTTTCAATGCCAACACTTTCTAAGGGTGGATACTAATAGGTGTCAGGAGAATTTGACAATCACATGAGATCAGGGTAAATATAGTGATAAGCTTAACAGATTTAAGCGGTTAAAGGTTATTATAACCAAATAGGGTGGGTCAGATTGTTACATTTCAGATGCGGTAGTTTATGATAGCTGAAGAACCAGTCAATCAATAATCCAAAGATTTCCAAAATTTAGTATATCAATAGTAAACAGATCCGCATAACGTATATGGTCACTTAACCAGACGGATAGTGCATATGTCAGAGTCAAGTACATGGTTCAGTATAGTGTGGGGATAGGTACGCGAACAATTCAAGGTATTGGAGTTTTTGGTTTAGCTTTTTAGCATAAGTGACAGGTAGGGTGTACATCATCGGTAATACGAACATCGTATAATTGCAGAAGTGAGACTTATGAGATATCGGATATCAGCATCATATGCTCAGTTAACAATTCCATACAGAGACGGTATTTGCATGAAATCCTTCCAAAGGAAACTGATTGGCAAATAAGATTCAGCATTCAAGGGAGCAAATAAGATTCATCATTCAGAACAAAATAGTTTCAGTGGATACATTTATATCCAGCATGGGTCATGAATTTATAGGATGTGTCAAACACATTAAGGTTAAATGGTCTTCGGGATGGTCGGAGAGATATCAGACGGTTTATCCACAGATCAGAAATGAAGGTCAAAATCAGGTAGTGGCAGCAAAAGTTTAACAATCGGTAATCATGTCAGGGGTTCCAAAATTGTTTCAAACGCCAAAGGTGAGACATAGGAGAATAGTCGTCAATATTAGATGATCAAATCAATCAATCCTTATAAGGATAAAATCAAGGTTACCGTCAAAGAAAGACGGATCAATAAAGATAAATCTTATCGTTCGGAAATGTGAGGGAAGGCATTTATATACTCGTGGTCAAACGCTACAAAACTTCTCATGGGAACAGAGATGGTTAAGAAGGAATCAAAGGATTCATAGGTAATTATCAGAAGCAAGAAAGAAATAACAGAATGTATCAAGTGTATCATCATCATGGGGATTCTCAGATTGCCCAAAGAGGCATCAGAATGATTAACAGAAGGTTCAGAGGTCGGAGTTGAAATCGGAAGTCAAGGATCAAATAATGTCAGATAATTTCTACGCAATTTCCAATGCTTCAGATTTTATTTAGGTTTCACTCTTAGGTGGTGCAAGGCATAAGCTCTAAATTTCTCAATGTAATTTCAATAGTCTTTAACCAAAACAAAGCACGAATCAGAGTGGTGCGGAAGCAAGATACTTAAGCAAATGCCTTATAGTCTACCCATTCCTCACTGGTCAGAATTTAAGTTCCTATAGGGAAATCCTAAAGCAAATTCTCAAAGGTTGTCCTACGAGCGCCTACAGTGGAAACTTAGTGGTCCAGACTTCACAGGTCAAGGGTAAATGTATTACGAGTCGCAGCCTGTGAGCTCTGATACCATAAATTGTAACACCCCAACCCGACAAGGGTAAAGATATCACAATAATGGATTCATATCAGATCAAAACAGAGCATACATCTACAGTAATACAAAAATCTCAAAGGATTACAATTGAAATACTGAATCTACAAGGTTACAATGAAAACTTTCAAAACTAATTCTAAACATAATGTCTTCCATCCAATTCTAATCCAGAATAGCTACCAAGCCTTCTAAGTCCAGAGGTACACTCTCACTCATCCCCAGCTTCCTACTAAAACCTGCCGCAGGAAAAGAAATGCGGCTGAGCTACTAGAGCTCAGTGAACAGATATATAGATGACATAAACAATAGCAGAGAACAATACAGAAACAAATCAGAAATACAGATTATACAGATACAGAATTAAAGTGAAAGAATAGGAAAGGAGTAAGGGTAAAAGAAAAGAAATGAGAAAGGGATAATGCACAAACCAGGTTTAGGGAAATACAGAAATCCATCACGAGCCCAGAGATAACAGATAATATCATAACAGATTAATCATATAATAATCCCGAGGGGATGCCTCTCAAGTAACAGATAATATGAGGGGTGACCTCATGTATCAAACGGAGTGATCAGCTCCCAGATAATGTGAAAGACGTGTATCGCACACACCATCAGTCACCAGATATACATATATAACAGATAACATAATAACAGATAACAGAAAATCAGATAACAGATAACAGATAACAGAGTCAGATCTAGGATGCATCCATGCGCCCCCTGTGGCCAGAAACTCCTTAACACACCAGATAAAATAAATCAGGGACGGGACAGGTCATCACTCTCCTGCCCTAGAGTCATGCCATCGGTGCATCAATGACATGGACATGAAACCCTCATGCCTAGTGATTGGCTCGGATATCAGACTGTGGTCAAGGTCAGATGTCATATAATAAACAGAGTCATATCTAAGGGTTCATGGCAGAAGGGTCATGTCAACAATTCAGATTAAGATAATAAGGTTTAAATCAGAGTTTATCAGATTAAGTTTAATATCAAAGCTCAAGTTCAGATTAAATGGTTTATTTCCAATAGTCCAAAAAGTATATCAAAGGTTAATGATTACAAATTTATAGCAATAATCCATTTCAGAAGTTCCTGTCAAAAGTTCATTTAAATCAATCCTTTAATAATGGTTTTCATTGAAATGATCTTACTAAATAGTTTTCATAAAAATGGTCTTCCAAAACGTTTAGTAACTTCCATTTCCAAGTGGTATCGCTTCCTTTTTAAAATAGCTTTTCTTTAAACAGTTTCATATGTAGTTTAATAGAGGTTCAAAATCAATTAGGTTCAGATAAGGATTTAACAGGTTAAGGTTTACCAAAATCAAATCAGAATTTACAACAGATATATCAGGTTAAGGTTCAGATCAAGGTTCACAGATCAGATTCAATTAAGACTCACAAATTCAGGGTTCAGAACAAGAGATCAATCAAAGTTCAGGAAAAAGGTTCAGAATACAAGAATCATAGCAGAGGTTCAAACAAAAGGTTTAAGACAAACAGATCACAACAAAGATCCACAACAGAAGGGAACATAGCAATGGTATAGGGAATCCTAATAAGGAAAATGAAATACTGAGAGAAAAGGGAAAGAAACACCCTTACTGAAATAGGGCAGAATATCTGTACCTTATTAGCACAGCAGAAATCAAACAAACAAACACAGAACACTGATCAAGACTTCTCCTTCTTCACACCTAAGGAAGAGGAAGACAGAATTACTAAAGTTTCTTATTCAGATTATTCCTTTTAGTTTACCTCTTCATTTTATGTACTTTCTATTTTTAGTAACTTTTCAGATTTAGTAAATTCCCATAATTAGCAGGTTTTCCAGAATCAACATATATTATCATTTCAGATTAGGTTTAACCCTTATTCAGAGATTATTATGGAATACAGTACATTTTATCAAGTTACAGAAGTTTAGGGTTTATTATGACAATTATACAAAATTTAGGGTTTTAAATGTAACGTCATAAATTTCCAAGGTCATTAGTGAAAAATACTTTAAGTTACAGATTTATATGCTCACCTTATTCAGAATTACCTTTTATTCCCTTAACTTTCACAATTTACAGATTACACCCCTTTAGTTTCATAATTTACAAAACCAACCTTATAATTACATATTTTACAAATTAAACCCTACAATATCCATAATTACCAACCAAGCATATTATTATTAAAATTTATAGAATATACCATCAAAATTTAGTACATTACATATTTGACCCCTCAGAAATCAGAATTTACATATTTAGCCCTTTAAGTTTACAAAACATATATATTAAGTCATAATTCATAACAATTACATAATTAGCCCAAAAATCCTCAAAATTACACAACAACCTTTTTATATCAGTATTAACTCAAAACAACTTCAGAATTTCAGATTTACACTTTTGGTCCCTCACTTTTAATTTATTTCAAATCGAAACCCTAAATTGCCAATAATTCATTATAATGCAATATTTACACTTAGGACCCTAAAGTTATATTTTTCCCACATTCTTACAGATGTATATGATCTTACAAAAATATCCCAGAAGTTTCAAAGTTGGCAAAACAGGTCCTTACACTTTTTAATTTAGATCGGTTAGACTTTTCACAAACAATTAGAAACCCTACTATTCACCAATCATTGAACCATCATTAATTCATCATTAAAACACATTAAATGATCAGAATTTCATCCAAGAATCCAAACCCTAGTACCCACGATTTATATTTTATTTGTTTTCTTTATTTTCATGAAATCCGATTATAACAATAATTCACCACGTTAATTTTAGGCCTCCAAAAATCAAACCCATATTTTTCCCAGATCATATTACTCATAAGAAACCCACGAAAAATAAAGAACATGCCCATAAAAATTGTTTAACATATATTGCATATTTACGTATGTTTTAAACATTAAAATTACAACGACTTGATTTAGGCTACTATAATTCGATCTATCATTTTTCCCAGGTCTATAACATCATATGAAGTCTAAATCAAATAGCTATCATGTCCAGAAATTCGGATTACATATTTTTGTGATTTATGTGTTCTATGACCATTATATTTTCATACGCTTAGATTAGCATGCATGGATCGATTTACATATTTTATATGAGTCATATAACATCTAAAGATCACTGGAAAATTGTCATATTAATTTTAAAACATTTGGTTTAGTCGTATGAATTATTACCTTGTTTTAGAGCAACTCGACAAGAAATCAAGAAAAAGGACGAACCAATGCCAAAACGCAGCAACCCTTAATTTTCCTAGCTTCCTTGCACCTCCAATAACACCAAAAAAATCCTTGATCAATCCCAGAAATTGTGTGCTAGCCTTGGTCGATTTATTTTGTTGCGCTAGGGTTTAGGAAGCTTTTTGCGATTTTGTTTTTTGATAGAAAATAAAAGATTTGGTTTTATCTTTTAAAACCGACCTATGGGGTGGGGGGGCAAGGATCAGAAATTTCGGCCCATGATATCAAGAAATTATTTGGTTGATTTTCTTTATCCCTTCCTTATTTTATTTTACTTATTATCTAATTAAAAAGAATTAAAACATTCTATTTATTTAATTGTATAATTTTCGGAATTTTATATAAATGTGTATGATAATTTTTGAACATGTAAAATGATGTAACATTGTCTCAGAAATTTATTTGTTTCAGATATAATTTGATTTCAGATGTTTTGGAATTATTTCGGAATTTTATAAGTTGTTTAATAAGGTTTTATGTTATCAGGGGTAAATTGGTAATTTTACGCGTTATCTGAATTTCAGGTATTACAGGTAATGTTGCAGATATTGGTTCAGGTTCTGGTTATGTTCAAGAAGCAGCTGAGACACATCAAGCAGTTCCAAATGTTGAAGTAGTTCAGACTGCTGAGACAGAGCATGAAACAGTTCAAACTGCTGAGACAGAGCATCAAGCAGTTCCAACTGATGAAACTTCTGCTGAGCAAGTTTATGAAAGAAGAAGAGCAGATAAAGGGAAGAAGCCAATGACATCTGAAGAAGTTGCTGCTGCTCAAGAGATTAAAACCAAAAACTCAAGATCAGATAGATCATGATGCAGAAGTTGCAAGGCAAATGATAGAAGAAAATTTGGCTAATGAAGAAGCTAAACAAGCTCAGATAACTCAAGATGAGGAATTTGCAAGAAAAATGGTTGCTGATGATGTATGAAACATAGCTGAATTCATGGAAAGAACAAGATCAAAAGAAGTAAATCAAGAGGAGTTCAATGAACAGCTACAATATTTGTTGGATTCTGATGTGATTGTAAGAGCTCAAGCTTCAATGGTTCTCAAAGACAAACAGTTGAATGAAGAAGAAAAGACAGAGGAGCTTAAAGAATTCATACTCAAAAAGAATGGAGTAGCAACATGGGAAGATCTGATTCAGAGGATAAGAGAAAGGCAGAAGTCAGGGTACAAGATAAAGTTGCCAACAAAGAAGGAACAAGTTGAGTCTATGAAGCATTATTTGAAGAACTCAGCAAGTTACACTATGAATGACTTCAAGGGAAAATCTTATGCCATAATTGAAAGGGAATTCTATAAAACTTATGCTATTCTGAACACTCCAAGAAGAGGTTTCAAAACAGGTAAGAAGAGAGAATCAGAAACTATGGAATCAGATGTTGTAAAGAAACAAAAGACTGAAGAAGAAGGGTTAACAAATGAGAAGATCAGAAGTATGATGATGATTGTTCCAGAATCTTCTTATATTAAACCTTTACAAGTAAAACATCCAATCATTAACTGGGAAGTGTTCACTGATGGAAGAATGAAAGGATGGAAGATAATCAGACTTGGAAATATTTCTGAAAGGTACAAGTTGTTTGAAGATTTACTCAAAGGTTTTGACAGAGAAGATCTTAATCAACTATGGAGCTTAGTGAAAGAGAGATTCAGAGATAAAGATCCTATTGAAGATAAAGATAAAGAATTATGGGTTCAACTGAAGAGAATTTATGAACCAGATGGTGGAGAGTCAATATGGAGATTTCAAGCACAAGTCATGGATGCTACTTGGAAGTTATTTGGAACGTGTGGAGTACATAGAGTGTCTACCAAGGATGGAATAGAGGTCTATATGCTGGTTCAAAAAGATTATCCACTCAGACCAGGTGTTTCGACAATGATGGTAAGTGTTATGCTAGAAGCTAATGAAGAATCTGAGATGGCTGATATGTTGGTGACAAAGATATTCAACCTTGCAGAAGAAGTGAAAGCTAGATCTAACAGATTTGCTTGATAGGTGTTTGAAAGAATTTTATACATATAAGAGATAAAGCTTAATTTGAAGAAACTTAGTGATTTGGATAGATATCATAAGTTTAGGGGAGGATTGTTAGGAAATTAAGCTATAGCAGTTAAGACTGTTGAAGATAGCAGTTAGGACTGTTGAAGATGGAAGTTAGTACTGCTGAAGAGTATTGAAGTCATAAGCAGTTAGGACTGCTGAGTGAAGAAGTTTGTACTGTTTATGATTTATGTAATAGATAATTATGGAAAAGATATTTTGAATATCTTATACGTTTTAGTTGATAGTTATCTTGTAAAGGAATCCTTAGTCTATAAAAGGATTGCCTAGGTTAAAGTTTAGTGGTACGATATACAGACACATAGAAGTACGACTTAATTGATAGAGATTCAATGTTGTAAACCCTAGTGATAGGAGATCACTCGTATTATTGTTTCAATAATATTGAATCGTTGAAGTTCATTATTCTGTGTTCATTCATTGTTATATTCAAATCATACAAAACACAAACACATAAAGTCTTCTAAGTGCTAGCTAGTAAATTTCGCGTGCTAGACTACGTATAATTCTTAGTATCACATCTAACACAAGGCGTGTGTGTAGATCCGGTCAGTGAATGAAGTGAAAGTGGGTTTATAAGTACTATTCCTCTCAAATGTTTGAAAGTCTTTTAGGAGGCTTTTGGAGGGAATTAGTGGATGATTATTTTGGCTTATATTATATATATAAATATAATATATTTAATTAATCATAGACTTAGCACTTAGCACTTTGCACCTTTGCTTTAGAAATAATTTCGTCATTATTTTTTATGCAGAAATATTTCTGCTAATGACAGTTAATGGCAGTTATTTCTGGAGGGAAAAAGTAACCATTGTGTTGGTTGGTTTTGGCAGTTGACTTTCCAATAGTCATGTTGATTCATCAAAAGTCACAATGGTTCGGTTTTACATCTATAAAAGGGTGCATTTGGTTGTCTGATATATATACAGAAAACTCACAAATTCACAAAACATACAATATGCAATCTGATGATGTTCATAGAGAAGTTTATGTACGCTGCATAAATTTCTAATCGTTGAGGTCGAATCCTGGGAAGAAATTAGTCTCAAATCCCACCAGCGTTTATAGTGGGGGCTAATATTCTTTAAGGATAGTGATTATCACGTCCTCAATTTAGTTTATTTTATTAGTAGAAATCTGCCATATTCCAACAGAAAAAGTAGTGGTTTTTCTGTATTAACTCGAATGGGACAGATTCTCTTTTTAAGTGTCAAAAATGTGTTTTTACTAGCTTCTATTACCAAAAATCCACTTAACAACAACCTCAAATTTAACCCTAACTCTTCCACCTTCTTGTCAATAGTATTATGAAACTTAGGTGTTCATAATAATTAAAGCTTATGACATAGCAAACTAGTTGTCATCTTAATATGTTTATGAAAATTTACAAACATGTACAAAGGTTATATACATAAGTGTATGTAAACTTGAAAATGAGTATTAGGAAATGAATGTAATACACATAAGAGTATTATAAAAGTTCATGGACTTAGTGGTGCTTACTTGAAGTGATTAGAAGAATGAGGTGATGAAAACTCAAGTTTACCCAAAAGTATCAAGCCTTAAACCCTTAACACTATATTCTAGTACCCAAATGAACACCAATAAACCCTTGCACTTGGAAAACCAAATCTTCTTGCTTCTTACTCCTTGTGGTCGAATGGTGTGAGAGTGTGAATGAGTGATTGGTATTTTTCTTGTAAGTAAAGGTATATGTGTTGTGTTATACTTTAAGTTGCATATATATAAGAAGTGGTCAAATGGTAAAAGATATTTCTTAGCTTGGTCTTTGGACTTGGCTGAAAATTAGGGGAAAGGAGGGGGACAAGTTTCTAGTCAAGCACACCAAATTTTAGTCCATGTCTCATGTGTTAGTTTCTTGTCGTACTTAGTCAAAATGCATTAATGTATATGTTAGTAAAAAAAAAAGGGGAAAAAAAATAAAGTGTAATGTGAATTTTATGTAAAAATGTATTTCAAGTATGTATTGAGTGTTATAAATATGTATTGGGTATTGGTTTAGTAGTTAACGTTAAATACGTATAATTGAGTGGGTGTAGTAAAAGAATTATAAATGTGTACGAAAATAATTTTTAGCACTTTTGAAGTAATTTAGGGAATGTGAGAATGTATTAAAAATAATCGTTGTGAGTGTCGGGTATGTTGGGTGTTTATTTAAATTGTGAAAGGCGTTTATTAATTTAATACTTACGAGTAAGAAAAATGCAAAAGCCCTAGCAATAAAATTATGAACTGGAGTAGTGGCAATGTACTGTAATGTCGTAGACTAAATATAGTCTAAAGTCATAGTGCACAAGATGGTTATTCCTAGTTTTACGTTTATTTAACTAAAAAGTTATACGTAAATCGTTCTCGAGTAAACGTCAAAATCAATAGCTTGAGTTTAGCAAATAGTATTGACCTGTAAAATGACGGGTTGTCATATAATTTGTATACCACACGCTTCTGCATTCACCTGTTCGTAAAAGAGTTGATATTTTGCTTGTTCCTCAATTTGCTCCTGTTTAAAAGTTAGAGAAAACCTTAGGACGTATACCCTACTTATGCAAGACAATGATGCTTGAATCATCCATGGGGAAATTAAAAAATATAATGATAAAAAGATATTATTTACGGACCTCTGTCACAAAGAAGGCATGGAAACCGTATGGGACTCTATGGGACAACAGAACAACTGCAACTGTATCGGGAGACATTGTTTTCGCATCTATGACTATTACTGATGATTTCCTGCATATACAAACAGTTATCATAATAACATATATCATTTCTCACTGATACCTTATATAATAGTGTATTTTAATATGTATACCCTGTGTTCTCGTCATGTGTAAAAAAGATTAGGTAGCCATCATCTTCTTCAGATTCAACTCCAGGTTTACTAGGAATAAAGACAGCCTCTGAGCCATATCTATCAGGCCCAAGGTCATATATGCCTTGAACATTACCTCCAATTTCAAGATTATCTTTTCCAGATTCTGGTTCTGCTGATAAATCAAATTTTACGATCCCGTTGATCTTTGCATTGCTATCAACCCTAGTTGCATACACGAAACGTTGTTTCCTGGAGTCACATACAAAAAAAAAAAAAAAAAGAAAGATAACTTGTTACTATACAAATAGAGGTGGCAAGACGGATCGGGAGGGTATGGGTAACACGCCTACATGAGGCCGGGTCAAAACGGTAACATTTACATATTAATAATTTTACCTGCTAGTGTAGTACTCATTCACTCTAGGAAATTCAACAGCAGACTCTGATAACTTTTTCTGAGTAGCAAGACTAGTTTTCATGTTGAATCTTATCTCATACCTGTCAAAAAGAATTTCAAAAAGGAAAATTACTATAATGCCTTTTAACTCGCTAGCCTATAAAAGATCATAACCTTACAGCTCGTTTGTGAAGTTTTCAAGCTTTTCTTTAACACGTCCACCGAGCATTTCCAAATTTGGTTTCTGAAGGTGGCATGCAATCAAAACAACTTCATCCCCTTCTTCCCATGCATTGGCTTCAAGAGTAATTATAAGTTTTTTATTAAACGACATGTGTTTCTATACAATTTTTGAGAAAATATATCTTGTTCATGCGAATGTATCAGCTGATTCAACAAACTGAAGAGGAGAGGTGGTCTAACAGTTAACCCTCATTCGGTTAAGCGTGCTCGTGTGAGAGTAGTACTGGCTTGGGTGACCTGCCGGGAAGTCTTCACATGAGGGCCACACAGCTCTGTTGGTAAGGCAATGAAGAGGAGAGCCTGTAAGCCAATGTTGCGCAGGTTCAAATTCGAGCCGCCCCCGGTTTTCATCCGGTCGTTACTCCAGCAAGGAAACTTGTGTGGAGGCAGTACGATTTCCGGGCGGGAGCCGTTAAAAGTCCCCACTACGCCAGCGTGGGCCCGGTTCAGTCAACATAGTCTGGGTACGTGGTGGATGAGGGCCTGCCGATGTGATGGG
This sequence comes from Artemisia tridentata subsp. tridentata, assembly GCA_021014915.2. Classification (NCBI taxonomy): domain Eukaryota; kingdom Viridiplantae; phylum Streptophyta; class Magnoliopsida; order Asterales; family Asteraceae; genus Artemisia; species Artemisia tridentata. Next base: position 407,172,573 of record CP139507.1, read on the forward strand.
TGCGACTCCTATCCAAAAAATGAAAGTCGCCTTCAAAAAAAAAACAAACTGAAGTTTTGAACATTCTTAATCGTAAAAGTTATACTCCCTCCGTCCCTAAATAAATGTCCACTTTAACTTTTTAGAGTTTTTCTTGTTCAACTTTGACTTTAAATAATTTTGTTTGTGTTATATAATACTTGATGAAAATTATACCAATGAAAAATACTTTTAGAACCTAATCCATTCATATATTTTGCATCAAGTATTATATAACACAAACAAAAATATTTAAGGTCAAAGTTGAATAATAAAGATCGCAAAAAACAAGTGAATTTTATTTTAGATCGGAGGGAATAGTATAAAGTATTCCAAAAGTAATTTAGTGATACAACAAGGGTGTAGAAAAGGAAACATTGTAAACGTGTCTCACCATTGTGAAATATGAAGCAATTTGGAAGCTCAAACCATTTAATCTGGAGGTCGTTCTAGAGCTTGGGGGAGGTTTTACCTAGGGTTCAAGTCTCGCAAGAGACAAAAAATTCCAGGTTTTCCTCCTGATGCGAAGCCGTGAGTTTTAGGGGTTTCCCTTTCCGGGTCTCTCCTAGTGGTTCGGGTCTCGGGGCCTGCCCGTTTGGATAGTTTAACTCAGGGGTCGGATTTCAAGTGTGGTTCTATTCTAAAAAAAAAGTATGTAGTATTTTTCCATATTAATTAGTCACACGTCTTTGTTAAACTATTTTTATAAATTCGATATATATCGTGATAAGATTATATAAAATTTCCAACAAACAATATTAAATACCATAGAGTAGTGATCTTCTCGTTTGTACGCTGAATGTGATTGACATACCTACATGGTTTATCTCCTTCGGATAGTGCCAACAGCTTTCCATGGTGATATATAAGAGCTATGTTCCCTATAAGAAAATGAAATTGATATTATTTTACGTACGGTTTGCTTTAACAATAACTATGACGAACGGAAAGAATGGTATGTGCAGAAACCACATGAACTAAATATAAAATAAATTATCAACCAACGTACCTGTCCCCTCTCCATATGAAAGATCTATCACTTTCAACTTCGCTCTCAACATTTGCAAACAATCCATTATCTAAAATGATTATCCTAGTACTTGTAACTGGTCTCTCAGACATACTATATATGTCGAATGGTATTTATGATGTGGTTCCAACAATTAAATGTTGGCCAAAAGAAAATAGAAGGAAACCAGAGAGAAATTTAGACTTAATTCATTTCCTTCCTATTAAAAACAATGCAACAATTACATATAAATAAGTAACTTGAAATAAAACTACCCACTATGCTAGAAAAATGGAAACATGGGAGTTAAGGTGTCATATAACTACATGCATGCAAACTGTAACTTAGAAATGGTCTTCACTTCAATATCTTCACGTGTGCATGGAACTCGGACTCGATGCTAAGGAGACGCACGTATCACTAGCACGAGGCACATAACAATTTACATCCGTATATTGCAACTAAGAGAGAACCTTTTTTTTTTTTTTTTTTTTTTTTTTTTTTTTTTTTGCTAGAAAATACATACATGCAAAGCGATATAAAAACTCAACCTTATGTTTTGGAAAAAAAAACAAGTTACAAGATGATACAACAATTATAAGAAAATACATGTTTCACATGGTCACTATATAGCTGCTAGAAATTAGAAGATACATATGTTACAGATATTTGGTTATAGCTTTAGAAGTATACCTTTTTAAACTTCGGTCCTCCAAAATATTCCTCTTGTTTAAAACGGGATGTCCTCACATAACGAGAGATATATGTAGCTTTTCCATCTTTGATGCGCAAGCCATGGATCATGCTGCGAAAGAAAGTAGTTCAGACTATAGTTGTATTTCAGATTAAATTTTGTCAAACGAATTTGTAGTAATTAACCTAATCCATCACATGTTTTCCTTAACTACTTGTTATGTATTTAATCTATATATTAGCTCACTTAGAAGTATAGGGGGTAATATGTTAATGTTTAGTTATTAGCCAAATAGGATCAGATGTTTAAGGTATTGGTTTGATGATTTGCCGACCTTCTCATTAATCATGAAAATAATTATAGTACAATTAGAATAATCTAGAGCACATCTTAATGGGTCAAGCCCATATTACGTTAGTATGGGCTAATAATATAATACTAACATTCCCTAGCAGTTTGAGCGGGAAACGATCGAACACTCAAACTGACACAAAATTCCTCAAACAATAATGAAGGTAATCCCTTAATGAAGATGTACTGATAATGTGATGGGCGGGGTTGGCACATGAAGAACCCAAACCTGTCCTTTAGTAACTATGTCACGAACGAACTGAATGTCATTCTCAATGTGTTTCATTCGTTGATGTTGGACAACATTCGCAGTCAAGTATATAACATATTATCAAAGTAGACCAAATGAAACCCATGTTATATTTATTTTTGATTTTCTAGAATGTGATGGGGGCATGGTTGCTGTTGGGTGACAACAAGGAGCGCAAGATCAATTGGCAACGTAAGGGTGCAACTGAAAGATGGGCCAAGATTTGTGCTACACAATGTCAGGTATATTCTTGAATTGAAAAGAAACTTGATATCGCTTAAAACCTTGAAAAAAAGGGATATACCATAAAATCCCAACTCGGCAAAGTGAAGGTGATCAATGGTTCCGGGGTTATGTTATCTGGAGCTTGAAGGAAGAATGCGTATACTCTTTGGATAGCCATGCATTGGCGGGTGAGCTTGATGCCAGTGTTGAAGAAAAAGACCGTCTTGCACAAGTTTAACACAAATGGTTGGGACATAACAGTGAGGCGGGACTACAGGTGATGGAAATGCAGGAGCTGTTTGGCAAGAATAGTTTAGTTTAAGGGTACAGCTCAAGCTTTTAGTAGTCTAGTAGAATTTTGTGAGAATTGTAAACTGGGAAAGTCACATTAGTTTCGGTGTATAGATCATGTTTATTCAGACTTCTGGGATTTGTCTCAGGTGGAATCATTGGGAGGTAAGAGGTATTTCTTTTATATTGCTTATGATTATACCAGTATGAGTTTACATTCTTAGGTTCAAACACGAGGCATTTAGAAACTTCAAAGAGTGAAAGCACTTAGTAGACAATCAAACTGGGACGGTTAAGAAGTTGAGGACAGATAATGGTATTAAGTTCTGTAACCGGGAGTTTGAGCAGCTTTGTACCTAAAGCGGCATTGCTAGACATTTGACAATTTCTGGGATGCCGCAATGAATGGGTTAGCAAAAGGATGAACATAACGCTCATGGATAAGGTAAGCTATTTGTTATTACAATCTGGCAATTCTGGGCGAAAGCGATATGTACAGGCACATATATGATCAATAGGTCACCATAGTCCACAATTTAGAAAAAGACACCTATAAAGATGTGGTCGGGACATCTAGGTGGTTATGGGATTTTGAGAGTTTTCGGTTGTGTCGCATATCCACATGTTAAACAATGTATGCTCGATCCAAGAGTGGTAAAATACGTTTTTCTAGGGTATCGTGAGGGTGTGAAGGGGTACAGGCTATATAGGTTTGACAATAAATCACCTAAAATAGTCACTAGGAGAGACGTGGTCTTCAATGAAAGTGTCATGTACAAAGACACGTTGAAGGATTATGATGTAGGTAATGATAAGTCTGCTAAGGAATTACAATTACAGGTCGAGTTGGAATTGCAGAGGTTAAATGATCACACGTATGAGGGAGATTAGACAAATGATCAAGAATATGATGCCTGAGGGTAGGTATTGACTACAATGAAGTATTTTCACTAGTAGTTTGACTCACATCTATCAGGTTATACTTGCATTGACTGTGTACAGAGATTATGAGTTGGAGCAGCTTGATGTAAAGACGCCATTTTTAGATGAAAATCTTGAAGAAGTGATGTAGAGTCAACCAGATATGAAAAAGGTAACAAGGTATATTTGTAAAATAAATCTCTTTATGGTTTGAAACAATCACCAAGGCATTAGTAGAGGAGGTTCAATAAGTACATGCTGAGCAGCTGCTTCAAGCGTAGCGGTTACGAAACTTGCGTATATTACAAGAGTTTTGCACCAGGTGAGTAAATGTATCTACTTTTGTATGTGTGTGGCATCTTTATTTCTTGTAAGAGCAATAAGATTGGGTCTACCAAGTCTTTGCTTGTTGTTTAACGTGAAGAAGCTTGGGAAAGCAAAGATACTTGGTATGGAGATCTTCAGAGATTGGAGTCGCCGGATTCTAAAGGTGTCACACGATCCTGGTACATTTCTAAGGTTTTAAATAATTTTAGAATAGACAATGGGAAATCGGTTCAGAGGACATCGGGTAGGCACTTCAAGCTGTCGATGAAGGATTTCATGGTCAGGGATTGTGATGTTTAAAGGATGAGTAGGGTGTCGTATGAAAATGTGCTTGGGAGCTTAATGTCCTTGATGTTGTGTATGAGGACAGCGTATGCGGTAAGTATAGTTGGGAGATATTTGGTGAATCCAGATAAAAATCATTGGGAAGCAGTGAAGTGGTATCTGAGATATTATCAGGGTACTACAAATGTGGGTTTGGTTTATGGGATGGATCGTGGCGACCATGTGGACGTAACAGGTTTTGTTGATTCGGACTTCGCTGAGGATTCAAATAAAGGTAGGTCAATCACAAGTTATAATTTTTTACTGCGGGGATGTGTTGTAAGCCGGAAGGCGACGCTACAACACGTGGTAACTCTTTCAACTGCAGAGGCGGAGTATATGGCTCTTACGGAGGCTGTGAAGGAAGGTATTTGGATAAGAGGACTTTTAGCACAATATTGTTGCAGATGCCTTGACGAATGTGATACCTAGACTTAAGTTTCAACACTGTTAAAAGTTGCTAAGTGTTGGTGTAGGCAATATAAAGGTGGAAATTGTTATGCATTTAGTCTTTATATTAGCTTAGGTAGAAGTCTAGAGGGTGATATGTTAATGTTTAGTTAGTAGCCAAATAGGATCAGATGTTTAAGGAAGGTCGGCTAGTGCCTTGCATGGCAATATGTCCCGACCGAATTTCTTGTTTCTTTCTTTGTTTTCCAGCCGACTTAATCAAGCATTCGATTAAAGTGCAAGTTCTTATCTTTCGATAACAACAAGCTGTCGTGTGTGTTCTTCAGAGTTCGAGTTATTCCGCTCTAGATTACCAGGTTGTTGGTCAAACAATACCCACACTACTTTGTAATATTATTACACGTACCCATCTCCATCAAACGTGCATACAAAAATAAGAACAAGATATTACAAAACATATAGCCATAATTAAAAGCTTTAGAAAAACTATCAATTATTCTTTGGAAAAACATCCATTTATATGTTTTCTCCCAGTGATATCCAGCCATAGGAGCAAACTTTGGATTTGGACCTACTCTAACAAACTCTCCATTCAAACACTCCTGTAATTACAAAATTTCGTAATGTTCATATAAACCACAAAACATAAACTTCAACATAACCGTAAAAACCAAAAAAACTAACCGGTAGATGACCAATGACATTGAGGTCTTCACATGGAGGAGTTTCATCAACAGGACCAAAATTACCGAACAACCAGTACGTAATGAGGTTGTGATGAATCATACATTAGTTTCACTAGTACATTCTCAAGCCAATCAATTACTTTTGATGTGAATCCTTTGTTAGGCTTTGGATTAATCACCACCACTCCCTCGCTGATCTTCGTTGCCATTGTGCCCGTCTGTTTGAGTGAATGTGTGAATTTGAGGTGAAACGAAAGGTGTTAGCTAGCTAGTTAGTTAGTTAGCTAATATGGTTACATTTTTTTATTTTTTTGCTAGCTTTAAGGTGCATTCTTAAGATGAATATTTGAATTCCTACCTTCAATAAGTTATGATATATATTTCTTGACATAATTAAGAAGATTATTAAGAGCATCCACTATAATAGTCTAAGAATATGTTCAAAAATTTGTGTACCATAGTGAGGAATCATTTCAAGTCTATGTGTCATGAAAAGTTCTAGCATTTTGAAGAGTTTTATAAATTAATGCATTGCATGAGTTAACAATTTTATAAACATACTAAAAGCTTTATCTATAGTAAGAATAGATTTACAGTATAAAAAAGTTTGTAAATTAATGACATTTGATGAGGTGACAATTTTATAATCTTTTAAAAAGTTTATCATGGTGAATGCCCTAACAAGAAGTTAAATAAGATGAAGCTTGTCTCGAAAATAGAATATATATAATGATTCTAAAGTTTTTAATTAGTTTGTGTAATTAATTATTTTGTGTAATTGTGACTTAATCGTTACCAAAGGATTTTTCCAAGTTAAGCTCAATCACGAGTTGTGATTGTAGTTTCGAGCTAGATATATATTATACTTTTATTTGTGAGCTCGAAGTTGTTAGCCGAGTATATAGATAAGCCCAAATCAATCCCATTTAATGTAATGAGCTGTGTTTTATGATAACTATCAATCAATTGTAATAAGTATTCCATGATTTATGGGATTTACCCATAAATAAGTTGTTGTAATCCCTTTATATAGGGAGGTTTGATGTTCAGTTCTGGACACAAAATAAGAAAACATTTATCATCACAATAGTCTCTTACATGGTATCAGGCTTTTCTTAACAGTCGATCCTTTTCCCAATTCATTACCACGCTCCTCCCTCTCACAAGAACATCCCTTCCTGTACAAACAAAACAAAAACATTTACTGTTATTGTGCCAGGTCACAATCTACACAAAGTTAATATTACTTGTGCAAAGGTCACAAGTCCTTTCTTACACAATCTATACAAAGTTACTGTTATCACTTTCCATCACAAACAAAACAACCCATCATGCCTGAATCCAATGCCACTTTCTCCACCCTCTCAGAAAAACTATCACTTGTTACCCATCATCATCTCCTCACAAGAATACCTGTCAAACTTGATCTTGATAACTGGAATTACAGCTCATGGGAATTTTTCTTTGAGCAACTTTGTTATAGCTATGAGGTGAGTAAATATATTCATGGTTTTCCCGTCGACACAGGAACAAGTGCTATCCCTCCTCTCACTGCCGAAGAGCAAAAAGTGGACAAGATCGTTTTATCCTGGATATTCACAACTCTTTCCGATGCCCTTCAGGCTCGGTTAGTGGTTCTCCGTCCAAAGTCAGCGAAGGAAGCATGGGACACTATCACCAACATTGTTAAGGATAACAAACGGTCACGAACCAATGCGTTGAAGGCTGAGTTGCGGTCTCTCAAACAAGGTAACTCAAGTATGGAGGCATACTTGGGAAAGATTGAAACAATTGCTACAATCCTTGCCAGCCTCGACTCACCAATAAACAATGATGACCTCGTTCACTATGCTCTTGAGGGTCTCTCGGATAAATATGACCAGGTTTGTGGTATTATGCATCATCGGGAAACCTTTCCGGATTTCAAAACGGCTCGTTCAATGCTAATTACAGAAGAAATGCGGTTGAAGAATAGGTCTCTTGCACTCCCTGTGGACTCCACCTCCTCATCTCCGTTAGTGCTCATGACGGACAAAGGTATTGCTCGTAACCCCTCTAATCCTCAAGTAAAATCGCGGAACCCGTGCATTAATTTTGCTAGAGGAGCATGTCGCTATGGAACAGGTTGTAAGTTTGTTCATGACTCTAACAATAAAAACACCCATCGACCTATTGAAAACAAGCAGAATAGTGACACTGAGGAAATTGTTTTGAAACTTTTGGGTAGGCTGGGAATTACAGGAAATAACAATCCGCAACAAATACCTTTGTCTCGTCCAAATCATATGGCCCATAGTCCATCAGCCTATGTGACACAAGCCCATGCTTCAGCAAGCCCGACTGTCCACCCTTATTACACCCATCAAACAGGCCCAGTCCACCAAATGATCCCCCCACCTGGTTTTAATAACCCACCAGCCCACCACACTATCCCTACACCCATACTTAGCCCACCCGCATACCATACACAACCCAATACCCTTCAACAGCCCACTGGTCTGTTTCTATATAGCCAAACTGCCCCCCTCCCCTTACACCTGGTACTATGCCTACGGCCCCCCATGCTCCAGCAGGCCCCACATCTCAAGCAAATGCACAATCCGTCACTTCGGGACAAGAAACTTTGTTACCCCATGCTTTCAACGCCGGGACTCTTCATGATCCCACGACCGGAGGATGGAATATGTACACAGGTGCAAGTCTACATCTTAATGCTTCTGTTAATAGTTTAAGCAATGTTTTTAATACGTGTATGTATTCGTCCGTCTCAGTTGGTGACGGGTATTCTATACCGGTCATCAATACGGGTCATAGCATTTTGCCAACTCCCTCTCGACCCCTTCACCTAAATAACGTTCTTATTACCCCGCACATTGTCAAAAATTTAATTTCTGTTCGTCAATTTGTTCGTGATAATAATTGTACTGTTGAATTTGATCCTTTTGGTTTTTCTGTTAAGGATTTCATGACGCGGCGGGTGCTTCTCCGCTGTGATAGCTCGGGTGACCTCTATCCCGTCACGGCCCCGTCTCCCATTCCTCAAGCTCTTCTTGTTAGTCAGCATACGTGGCATCAACGCCTTGGACATCCAGGAAGTGAAGTGTTACGTCGTCTTGTTTCAAATAATTTCATTTCATGTAATAAAGAGAAGCCTCCCGTGCTTTGCCATGCCTGCCAGCTTGGCAAACATGTTAGACTTCCATTTGCTAGTTCCAATACTGTTGTTAATGCTTGCTTTGACATTATCCACTCGGATGTGTGGACTTCACCAGTTTCGAGTCTTTCAGGGTTCAAATATTATGTATTATTCTTGGATCATTATTCTCATTTCGTTTGGGTTTATCCGTTGATTAACAAATATGATGTTTTGTCTAAATTTGTTCTATTTCGTAACTATGTTCACACTCAATTTAAGTGTGAAATCAGGTCTTTTCAATGTGACCATGGCGGTGAATTCGACAACACAAACCTTCATAAACTTTTTGCTGACAATGGCATTCAGTTTCGCTTTTCATGCCCCAAAACATCACAACAAAATGGGAAGTCTGAACGGATGATTCGCACGATCAATAATCTTATTCGCACCTTACTCTTTCAGGCCAACCTTCCACCAACATTTTGGGTTGAAGCTCTAAATATGGCTGTTCACTTACTAAATATCTTGCCTTCCACTGCCATTGCTAATGAAATCCCTTATACCCGCCTATTTGGCCAAAACCCGGATTACAGCCTTCTACGCACGTTTGGCTGCCTATGTTACCCCCACCTATACCCTAATCACAAACTTGAACCACGCGCCACACCCTCCATTTATTTGGGACAAGCCTCAAATCACCGCGGGTATCGCTGTCTTGAATTAAACACCGATAAAATCATCATCTCTCGCCATGTAACCTTTGATGAAACTGTTTTTCCATACGGCACTCCTAAACCAACATCAGCACCCAAATACAATTTTTTGGATGACTCTCCCGATATAAACCCCCCAATTATTCCATCTTCCCCCGTTGTGCAACCCAATGTTCCTCAACCCACAAATGAGCCACCAACCCAAATACATAACACTCCTGATACAACCCATGATCTATCACCATCACCACCCGCGTACCAAAACCAACACATCATCACAACCCAAACCCCGTATCGATTCATCCCATGGTCACACGATTTCGCGTCGGGAATAATCGCCCTACTGAGCGTCTAAATATGCATGTCTCCTCGGTTTCACCATTACCAAAGACCTATCGTGAGGCGTTTACTGATCCAAATTGGCAAAATGCTATGAAAGATGAATACACTGCACTTATTAAAAACGGAACTTGGATTCTGGTGCCTAGACCCACGGACACCAACATCATTCGCTCTATGTGGCTTTTTCGACATAAGTATTTGGCTGATGGCACTCTTAGTCGCTACAAGGCTCGTCTTGTGGCGAATGGTAGTAATCAGTTGGAGGGAGTTGATGTAGATGAGACATTTAGTCCGGTGGTTAAACCGGGCACTATTCGGACTGTTCTGAGTTTAGCTACTTCTCGACAGTGGCCGATACACCAGCTTGATGTCAAAAATGCTTTCTTGCATGGTGACTTATCTGAGACAGTTTATATGCATCAACCTCCGGGGTTTCGAGACCCTATACATCCGGATTATGTGTGTTTATTGCAGAGGTCTTTGTATGGGCTCAAGCAGGCCCCTAGAGCATGGTTCCATCGATTTGCGTCTTATATCACTCGGGTTGGGTTTTCTCCTAGCCGCTGTGACTCATCATTATTTATATTCAGACAGGGGACAGAAACTGCTTACCTATTACTATATGTTGATGATATCGTGCTAACTGCTTCTTCTGAGCATTTGTTACAACAGATTATTCTTTCTTTGCACCAGGAGTTTTCCATGACAGATCTCGGTCCTCTTAATTATTTTCTGGGCATTTCAGTCACACGAGACTCTTCAGGGTTGTTTTTATCTCAGAAGAAATATGCTATAGAGATTTTGGAGAAAGCTCACATGCTTCATTGTAACCCTTGTCGGACTCCTGTTGACACTGAGTCCAAACTGGGGGATGATGGTGATTCTGTTTCTGACCCGACTCTATATCGAAGTCTTTCAGGTTCTCTTCAGTATCTCACATTTACCAGACCTGATATATCTTATGCAGTTCAGCAGATTTGTCTTCATATGCATGATCCTCGGGAGCCTCATTTTTCAGCTCTTAAAAGGATCCTGCGGTATGTTCAGGGTACTCTGGATTATGGCCTGCAGTTATTCTCCTCATCTACTGCAGATTTGGTTGCATATTCTGATGCTGATTGGGCTGGCTGCCCCACTACATGGCGATCGACCTCAGGTTATTGTGTATTTCTTGGTAACAACTTACTTTCCTGGTCCTCTAAGCGTCAGCCGACGATCTCTCGTTCTAGTGCAGAGGCCGAATATCGTGGTGTTACCAATGCTGTTGCCGAGACGTGTTGGTTACGGAACCTACTTCGTGAGTTACACACCCCATTATCTTCCGCTACGCTTGTCTACTGTGATAACGTTAGTGCTGTCTACTTATCATGCAATCCGGTTCAGCATCAGCGTACGAAGCACATCGAGATAGACATTCATTTTGTTCGAGACTTGGTTGCTACGGGTCAGGTTCGTGTTCTTCATGTTCCTTCGCGATATCAGTATGCGGACATCTTCACGAAAGGACTGCCATCTGCTCTATTTGAGGAATTTCGCTCCAGTCTCAGCGTCCGATGTTCTCCCGCTTCGACTGCGGGGGAGTGTTAGCCGAGTATATAGATAAGCCCAAATCAATCCCATTTAATGTAATGAGCTGTGTTTTATGATAACTATCAATCAATTGTAATAAGTATTCCATGATTTATGGGATTTACCCATAAATAAGTTGTTGTAATCCCTTTATATAGGGAGGTTTGATGTTCAGTTCTGGACAAAATAATAAAACCTTTATCATCACAATAGTCTCTTACAGAAGTATGCTTTGGTGTTTAGCAGTAGTAAATGAATACAGGTAGAGTATTCGAATTTCTAACCTGCGACCGTATAGTCGTAGCATCATCTTTAAAGATCGATCGATGACCCATTTCATCCACTCCTTCTCTAACCAAGTCATCATTGAGATTGTCTTTTTGGTTGTCATTTGACTTTTTAAGAGTCTATTAAAAACAACACACTAAACCCTTTTAACAACATGCCTTCTAGCCAAAATAAAAAATCTATATATATACGTACTCTTTCTTATTATTTGAATACAACATATATGTGTATCAACAAGCTAAGTATGAAGGCTAGATACCAGGATTTATTTTCAGAGTTCCTCTGATTACGACGACTCTCATGCTTTCTACAAAAACAAGTTTTTCATTTTTAGTAAATTTGCTTTACCTTTGGCAACTCCTAGTTCTTGATTAATAAAGGATAAACACCATAAAATAACAACCTACTTTCTCAAATTTTTCGAGTTGAAACACTTACTTTTTTATTAACGACGAATCCTATCAAACTTTCAAATATTGTTCTGACTTCAACCATATGACTAAAATAAACTTGCATCGTTAGTCCTTTATACTAACGGCCGTTAGCAAATAACTTCAAATTTAGTTTTCTTACATTTTCGTCCGTTTTTACACATTTTCGTCCGTTTTTGCACGTTTTCGTCAGCTTTTACGCGTTTTCGTCCGCTTTTACACGTTTTCGTTCGTTTTTAAACGTTTTCGTCCATTTTTACACGTTTTCGTCCGTTTTTGCACGTTTTCATCTGCTTTTACATGTGTTCGTTCGTTTTCACACGTTTTTAAACGCTTTCGTCCATTTTTACACGTTTTCGAGCACTTTTACACGTTTTCATCCGTTTTACATGTTTTCGTCCATTTTTACACGTTTTCGTCCGTTTTTAAACGTTTTCATCTGTTTTTGCACATTTTCGTCTGTTTTTTAAACGTTTTCGTCCATTTTTAAACTGGAAGGCAAGGAGGGTGACAGAGTCACATTTTCCTCCAATTCACGCGCCACTTCCTTGGCCGAACATAATAGTCACGCGCGAGGTTGATGTTTTGTAACACCCCCAAAATATTGCAGCGGAACGATAGCGTCAATGGGGTGCTACTTCTTAATATAAAGCACAAGGTATAGAAAACGACCTCTAAATGAGACGTTTTGAAAAGTTACCATTCGAATTATTTAAATCAGAGTTATTACAAGAGGTCCCAAAGTATATGACTACATAAATGTTTTCAAAATGTATCGAATGGTAAAGGATAAAAACATAAGTCTCTAAAGCATGCAAATGACTCTATGATCCATGCATCTGCTATGGCCTAACTAACCTGAGATAAACATGCTAAAAGTGTCAACACAAAGGTTGGTGAGTTCATAGAGTTTATTGAAAATAAATTGAAATGGTTTAAAAGAATGTTTTCATAGCAAAGGCACTGTAAATCCACTCAGTTGCAAACCCAGCCCATACAAAATTTGCAACCTGTGTGTTCACAACCCACTGCTAAAATATAGTATGAGTATGACATGTGCGTATACGATATATGTAAGCACTTAATGTAAAGCATAACAGCCAACTGAACCCCATGACAAGTTTACATAAGTTTACACCAGAATACTGGATTATATTCACCCAAGGCCATGAATCTGGGACCAAGGGTGGGGGCGTCAGCCCGATAGTACTATCAATACCTCTCCAATGGCTCCATCCAGGAGTTAAACAGTTGCTAAAGAATAAAGCGTATAAGATTAAGTGTAACACATTAAGGCACATATCGTAACTACACTTCATGTCCAAAAGTATAAAAAGTATAGCGTTGCATAAGAGTATAAATGTTTTGAGTATTTATGGAAGTCAAAGCAAGTATTTGAGCATGTATCTCGCCCAAAGAGTTTATAAAGTAATTAAACAAGTAAAAGTGGGGTTATGACTCACGGTAAGCCGTAAAAGTTTAGAGTACTTGTGAAAGTAAATGAAATTAGTTGAGCATGTATCTCCCCCAAAAATAATTCAAAACGTATAAAAGTAGGGGCTATGAAACTCACCTTGAACTAATGATATCAAAACGTATAACGGATTCGATGGATAAGCCGGGGAAACCTCTACGCGCAACCTAGAATATGATATCGTGTCTTAGGTTCTAAAACAACGAAGGGAATATATAAACATGCCTTATATAGTTATTACATTAATTATGCTTGGATACTTAACGTTTGTAAATAAAAGTGGTCAAGTATTAATATTCGTCACGTTTCGGTCTTTATAATTATAGTTATTCTAACATTATTTCTATGTTATTCCTAACGCGTAAAAGGTCATGAATCGGTTTTTACGTCCTCGGAAAGGTAATTAAATGTACTGAATAGATTAGTGGGTCCCACTACCCCAGAAATTATTTACCTAGTGTCAAATTACTAACTAACCCTTTTATATATATATATGTTGTTGGTTACAGCAGCTTACAGTCTCGCGGAAATGGCCATAAGTTAGTCCATACGACTCCGTTTAATGCCCGGTTTTCGGTCACGTTTAAGTTAGGATGTTATCTAAAACTTTTATGTTTTGACCAACAGAGGGTTTTAGTCAAGTTTTATGAGTTTTACCCGATTAGAATCTGTTACTCAGATTTTGACACGTTTTGCCGTTTTGGCTCTAGTTTATTCATACGGATTAGTTACGGGGTGATCCAAGCGGCAAATTGACCAAAAGACATAGCTCTAACTCCCTATGTTTTCACCTAAGTTTCTCATTGCACGGAAGTTTTTCAGAAATTCCATTTATACCCACCTGTCCAGTTTTTGTTTTGCAAACATAATCCTTACGATGTTTCTAGTGTTTTAGTCCGATTTTCCAAGCATAATCAAGTATAATAAGCATAAAGAACATATTACATATATGAAATACTAATATTAACAGGAATCAAAATTAGATATAGGAGTTTGCTTACAATCCTTGTGAGGAAATTAACTAGAACCAAGATCTAGAATCACTAAACAAAATCCTTCAACAAAATCCCTAGCTTCCAATCCTTCTACCCAAGTCTTGTAACCCTTTGCTAGCCTTGATATAAGCCTTGCGGAAACCTTATGAATTCAGCCCTAGAACCCATGTGTAGCTCCTAATTCAACCATGGAATGATCAAAACAACACTAGATCTGTGTAGAGAATAACTAGGCCTTTAACTTTATAGTATAACTTGAAGTTTGAAATCAAAAGAAAAGTGTTTGTGTTTGTTTTGTGTTGTGAACGTCTAAAAGAGGGGGAGGGGTATTTATAGGACCTTGAGGAGGTTAGTTTACACTAAGGTGTGGTCGAGAATGAAACACATGATACATACTTTGTTGTTTTTAGGCCTTAAGTCTTTCTATGGCTTAAAAGGATACACATGAATGATCTAAATGTTCTATGGCTCTCACCAAGCAACCAAAACCATGGTGATTCACCTTTTGGTCGTTCATAATGAGTGGTAAGTGACTAAATGGGTTGCCTTGCTATTATCTTGTTTTACGGAGGTCGTTTAGTCCCGGTAATCGCTAACGGTAAGTCGTAAAGTCACGAAACTTAAAACTGGGTATCCTAAAAATATGAAACTTATAAATATGTTAAAACTTATCAATATACTCTATATTAGCATATTAAATGAGTGATAGGTTCTATCGGGATGCTTAAAGTCGGGAAAAGCAAGAAACGTAGGCTTAAATCGCATAAAACGCGTAAAACGCAAAACCGGAAAATGTAAAATTCCAAAACTCTTGAAAATGTCGTAGGAGTTAAGGAACAAGGTGACATGGTGTAAAGTTGTTTGATCCATAACCACAAGGTTAGGGTTTGGTTCGAATGGTTAAAAAGAGAACACCTATGCGTATACTTGTTTTATTCCTAGCCTCTTGATTCGAATGGTTATAAAGATGAACACATATGCGTATACTTGTTTTATTCCTAGCCTCTTGATTCGAATGGTTATAAAATGAACACATATGCGTATACTTGTTTTAGTCCTAGCCTCTTGATTCAAATGGTTATAAAGATGAACATATATGCGTATACTTGTTTTATTCCAAGCCTCTTGATTAGATTTAGAGTATTAAAAGTATAGATTTTAATTCCATGCATTAGGCACTTGTACTATAGGCATTGGGGTGTTGGACTTATAAAATATAAGAAAATCTTATTTAATGCTTGTGCATAAGGAACTTGTATTGTGTGTTTTAAAATAGGTACACTAAGGTTTATAATAGATTTTATATTAATAATAAGTTTCCATGCATTAAGGACTTGTACATGTGCAAGAAAGACTTGTACATTTATATTTTTTTATAAAAATCAAGTACATATATTAATTAAGGTTTGTGATTTTATATACATAAAATCATAGAATTGTAAATTTAGGGCCATTAACGGGAAGTAAAGTAAAGTTAGGTTTCCGTGCTTTAAAGACTTATACTCTAGTTATAAAATGTTGTACTTTAGTATTTATGATCTAATTGTGTAAAATCGTAGATATAGTAGATTAGGGTTTCGATAAAATTCTAATAGGAAACAAACGTTTAGTTTGTACATTAAGTAGTCGTACGTTAACGAGTTAACGTAAAGTGGTAAATAGAAGTTGAAAACTTTTATACTTGACATATAAAGAATGTTTACTTGAAATAAATATAAAGCATGTTGATGTTGGTGAGCACGTTTATTAGGAATGTGAGTTACGTCACATTAGTTTGTTGTTGTGATCAGATAAACTGATAACGTTTAATCTTTAAAAAAAATTATACGTAGAAAATGGATAAGTATTCTTTATTTAGAATGTGTATTAGTTTAGTGCAAGTGAAAATTTACCGGTGGTTATAGTCTCACCCCCTTAAATAAAATCTCGTCCCGAGATTCAGTCTGTGTTAGATGTTGAAATGATGTTGACGAATAGTCGATGTGTATAGTTAAAGTAATTATGCCAAAGCTTATGTATCTAGGTTTCTTATCTAATAAAGGCATGAATCCTGTAGGGCAAAGCTAAGTTTTACCGAAATTGAATAATATGGTAGAATACTAATTGTCTAGGGAAAGCGTACCCATTATGCGTGAGCTGCATCCGAATGACCCAAATAGAATGCTCGACCACGAGGCGGACTGCTATGGATTCCAGGGTTTCGGTTATTTTCTTCAATTGCTAAAGCTAGATTACCCTGTATTGGTCTAGGTTTGATGAGGAAAACTTTCCCATTCTCGATCATAACCTTCAAAAGTCCTTTAGATAACCGATGTTTACTTAATCCCACAACTCATCAAACAAGAACTGTCATGGGATTAGGCTAAATCGGTTTGAGTAACAACTTGATTCTTAGCTTGATCTTCGCAACTCATCAAACAAGAACTGTCACTTAGATCAAGCTGGGAAACAAGTGGGATGAAGGAGGTCTTTTGAAAATTTGGCTCGATTATGGAATTGCTTACACATATGAGACTACTACTCCCTTCATTGCATGATTCTTCCTGAATTATACATAGGTGCGCAGGCTATGTATAATTTAGGAGTAACAATGCAATGCTTGGACTAATCGACTCATATGATGTTCAGTGTTCAACTATAAAAGTCTTCCTTAGGTACTAAAATCATGAAAAGTTTAAAGTGTGCAAGGCGATAAAGAGGAAGGTCTCAACGTATAAAGCAGTTATAGTCTAGGCTCTTAAATGCAACCTAGTTCTCTATAACCAAGGCTCTGATACCATTCTGTAACACCCCCAAAATATCGCAGCGGAACGATAGTGTCAATGGGGTGCTACTTCTTAATATAAAGCACAAGGTATAGAAAACGACCTCTAAATGAGACGTTTTAAAAAGTTACCATTCGAATTATTTAAATCAGAGTTATTACAAGAGGTCCCAAAGTATATGACTACATAAATGTTTTCAAAATGTATCGAATGGTAAAGGATAAAAACATAAGTCTCCAAAGCATGCAAATGACTCTATGATCCATGCATCCGCTATCGCCTAACTAACCTGAGATAAACATGCTAAAAGTGTCAACACAAAGGTTGGTGAGTTCATAGAGTTTATTGAAAATAAATTGAAATGGTTTCAAAGAATGTTTTCATAGCAAAGGCACTGTAAATCCACTCAGTTGCAAACCCCGCCCATAAAAAACTTGCAACTTGTGTGTTCCCACTGCTAAAATATAGTATGAGTATGACATGTGCGTATACGATATATGTAAGCACTTAATGTAAAGCATAACAGCCAACTGAACCTCATGACAAGTTTACGTAAGTTTACACCAGAATACTGGATTATATTCACCCAAGGCCATGAATCCGGGACCAAGGGTGGGGGCGTCAGCCCGATAGTACTATCAATACCTCTCCAACGGCTCCATCCAGGAGTTAAACAGTTGCTAAAGAATAAAGCGTATAAGATTAAGTGTAACACATTAAGGCACATATCGTAACTACACTTCATGTCCAAAAGTATAAAAAGTATAGCGTTGCATAAGAGTATAAATGTTTTGAGTATTTATGGAAGTCAAAGCAAGTATTTGAGCATGTATCTCGCCCAAAGAGTTTATAAAGTAAACAAGTAAAAGTGGGGCTATGACTCACGGTAAGCCGTAAAAGTTTAGAGTACTTGTGAAAGTAAATGAAATTAGTTGAGCATGTATCTCCCCCCAAAATAATTCAAAACGTATAAAAGTAGGGGCTATTAAACTCACCTTGAACTAATGATATCAAAACGTATAACGGATTCGATGGATAAGCCGAGGAAACCTCTACGCGCAACCTAGAATATGATATCGTGTCTTAGGTTCTAAAACAACGAAGGGAATATATAAACATGCCTTATATAGTTATTACATTAATTATGCTTGGATACTTAACGTTTGTAAATAAAAGTGGTCAAGTATTAATATTCGTCACGTTTCGGTCTTTATAATTATAGTTATTCTAACATTATTTCTATGTTATTCCTAACACGTAAAAGGTCATGAATCGGTTTTTACGTCCTCGGAAAGGTAATTAAATTTACTAAATAGATTAGTGGGTCCCACTACCCCAGAAATTATTTACCAAGTTTCAAATTACTAATTTACCCATTTATATACATGTTGTTGGTTACAGCAATTTACAGTCTCGCGGAAATGGCCATAAGTTAGTCTATACGACTCCGTTTTATGCCCGGTTTTTGGTCACGTTTAAGTTAGGATGTTAGCCTAAACTTTTATGTTTCGACCAATAGGGGGTTCTAGTTAAGTTTTATGAGGTTTACCCGATTAGAATCTGTTACTCAGATTTTAACACGTTTTGCCGTTTTGGCTCTAGTTTATTCATACGGATTAGTTACGGGGTGATCCAAGCGGCAAAATGACCACAAGACATAGCTATAACTCCCTATGTTTTCACCTAAGTTTCTAAGTGCATGGATTTTTCTCAGAAATTCCATTTATACCCTCCTGTCCAGTTTCTGTTTTGCAAACATAATCCTTACGATGTTTCTTGTGTTTTAGTCCGATTTTCCAAGCATAATCAAGTATAATAAGCATAAAGAACATATTACATATATGAAATACTAATATTAACAGGAATCAAAATTAGATATAGGAGTTTGCTTACAATCCTTGTGAAGAAATTAACTAGAACCAAGATCTAGAATCACTAAACTAAATCATTCAACAAAATCCCTAGCTTCCAATCTTTCTACCCAAGTCTTGTAACCCTTTTGTTGGATTCGTAAAACACCCAATTATCTTAGACAGGATTTGAACACAAATTAAGCCAAGTGTTTGCTAAACCGAGAACAATTCAAGTCACTGAGAGAACAGCCTCTCAGTGAGTCATCTTCAGGATGCTTAAGGTGAGTTCAAAGAAGGACTCACTCTCAGGAAGGCGGTACTCCCTGAGTAGGACTTAAGCCGAAGAAGAAGATGGTGGTTCAGTGAGTATTGGACAAGAACTCACTGAACCCCAGTCTCCTCAACAACATTAAAGTGATTGAAGACTGAGGAACCAATGCCTGAAGAATAGGCGGGAACAAAAGGGAAAGATCTGAGAAGATAAGAGTGTCAGACCAAACACTCTTATCTTGTCAGATACCAACCTTCCCTATTGCGGCTAAAAGTCATGAAGTGTCAGCCAACAACTCCCAAAGTCTTATTAGCCCATTCCTATTGGTTCTTGGAAATGACAATTACTGTTTGTAATTGTCAGACACACTACCTCAACAACTTGTAATATTTTAATCACTTATACTTAGATTACTTGTGTATAAATAGATCAGATGGAGAGAAGTTATGTGTGCTTTGTATATTGAAAGCTTAGAACTTTTACAAAGTAACTTCTCTCCAACAAAGTGTATACAACTCACTGAGATAGCTCAGTGGGTATATTGTTACCACTCAAGCAAAACTTGAGTTTCGATAGGAGACACCATAAACCCTTGTCTATTCAATCCCAAGTGTTTGTTCCGCAAAACACTTGGGTAATAGATTCTTGGAATTATTTCTAATAAGAATTTAAATGTTGAAAAATATTGTTTTTTTTTTTATATTCACGTATTATAACTGTTAGAAATATTCTTTGCATTGATCTCAGTTATAAGCTCACTTAGTTTAACTTAATTGTTATTACTCGGTGTGCTAAGGGAACAACAAGTGGTATCAGAGCCTCTGGTTTATAAAACCTTTCAAAAAACCCAGAGAGCTCCAGGTTTTTAAAACCAAGATCCTAAAATGACTGATAGCAATGTACCCCAGTTAGTCGATAAAAAGGGTGGCAGCTATTTTGCTGTAGCACCCAGACTTGAGGCTGGCAAATTTAGCAAATGGAAAAAACTTATGATTTGCTATTTAACTGGGATGGAACCCTACTACATCGCTTGTATCAAGGATGGCCCATTTGTCCCAAAAACTGCTGCAGGGCTAATTAAGCCTGAAGCTCAATGGACCATAGATGAGATGAGGGTGGTCAATCAGGACCATCGCCTGAAAAGCATCCTTATATCATGTCTTCCTGACGATATAATGGAATCAGTCATCAACTGTTCTACAGCCAAGCAAACTTGGGATGACTTGGTAAATAGCTTTGAGGGTCCCTCAGATACCAAGGAAAATAGGGTCATGGACCTTAAACTTGAGTACAATACTTTCAGGGCAAAGGACTCTGAAAGTCTCTCTCAGACCTACACCAGATACAAGACTTTGATAAATGAGCTATCAAATGATGGTGTAACTTTATCTAAGCATGAGACTAATGTTGGCTTTGTCAACAGTCTCCCTGAGAAGTGGCTCAACTTCTCACAAGGCCTGAGGAATGCTAACCACATTCAGACCCTTGAGCTCCCTGAAATTTATGGGAAGTTTGTCTATGAAGACAACTTGATCTCAAGTAGATACCCTGACTCAAAAGCTCTTGAGTCCAAAAAGGCCTTAACCTCCACACCCATATCAACTGTTTTCTATTCTAATGGTGTTGTGCAGGATTTTCAAGAGGATTCTAAAGATGAAATTGATGAAAGGACTGGTGAGGAGTACCTGAACGACTTGAACTTGGAATTTCAAGAAAGGGCACTCCTTGCTAGTTCAAGACGTTTCATCAAAAGAAATCAGTCCAACTTTACAAAACCAAAAGCAAATGAGACCGCTGAATGCTTTAAATGTGGTAAAAATGGTCATTTTGCTAGGGACTGTTATTCTAAAACCATCTCATAACCCTCTTACAAATTTTCAGGAAACAGTTCCTCAGGAACTAGCAAGTTTCAACCAAAAATGTTTCAGTCCACCCAACAATTTCAAAACAAGGGTCAAAAGGATTTTGAAACAAAATATAGGAAAATCAAAGCTAAACTTGCACTTCTTGAAACTAACCCCATATTGTCTCAGGCTGCTCAAACATCCAAACCTATTCAGACAAAGAACAAGGTATTAGTAGCTGAAGCATATGATTGGGATGAAGAAGAGGTTTCCTCAGATGAGGAAATAAGAGTTAGTGCACTAATGGCACTTTCTGAAAAGGATCAGGTGGCTGTTGGAAAGAGCCATGCTAGGAATGGAGAGTGGGTAAACATCACCATGAAGAAGGTAAATACTTTACTTTCTATGGATGATGATTCTGATTGGCAGTCTTACATGAATTATATTTGTGTTGATCTAAAGTTTGTTGAGGAACAAAGGCTTAACCTGTTTTCAAAATATAACAATATTGTGTCAGAATTGAATAAATGTAGAGATGAACTGCTTGCACTGAAACAAGCCAAATTAGAATCTATTACTCTACAAATTCAGAACACTGAAATTTTGAAACAAAACCAAGCCCTTCAAACAGAACTTAAGAAAGAAAAGGCTGTTATTGAAAGCTGGACCGAAAAGAACCCTAAGGTCTTTGATACTGTGGGCTTAATTCTTAAGATAACTATAGGAATTGACCACCTCACTGAAACCTCCAGTGAGAGTCCCAGTGAAATGACCTTTGTTCCAGCTGGCTTATCCTTTAAGCAAGAGATGGAACCCAAGTCAAATGACTGGATTGTCAGGGACAACCCAGTCAGTAAGTTGCCAAACTTTGAGACTGGAAACATCTTGATCCCTGAAAGTCAGGCTCTGAAAGGTATGCTTGGACTCTTTGACCAACTCAGTATTTCTGATCCAATCAGTGAGCCTGAATCAGAATCAACTCCTCCACTCCCTCCACTAATTACCCTTCAGGGTGCTGCACCAAGCTCAGACCTCCCACCATTGGTCTACTCCCCACACTCTCCAAATGAGAGATCAGGAAAAGGTAGAATCCTCCTGAGAAGACCACCTCTTTAAGTCTCAGTAAATACTGATGACTCATCAACTTCAGTCCCTTCTGAAGTAGCAACCCAAAGTCCTGATCCAAGAATTGATCAGTTGACTGAAATGGTCAGGAAGCTAAGTGAGAAGATTGCATCTTCTGAAAAACCTTCTCAATCAAAGAAGGAACAAAAACTAGCTTCCTCAAAGACCAAACCCAAACCAACCAAACCCCTGAAAAAGTGTGAACTATGCAACTATACAAATCATCTCACTGATGATTGCTATAGAGTCCTTTATTGCATGATTTGCACAAAGGAAGATCACAGGACCTCTGATCATAAAACATGCTCAGTCATGTCAAACTTTTCAGGACTTAAGGCTCAGTGCTTGAACTACCCTTCTGATTCTAAGCAGAAACAGAAGCAAAAGGCCAAGCCTTTTCCACCTTGCCCATTGTGTGGATTCAATGACCATCATCCTGAGGATTGTCAAATTGACAAACACTGTGAATCTAGTGGAAGTTCCACTCAGAAATCCTCAGGAAAAGAGAGGGTCATTCAGTCAAGAAGAGGAATGAATAAACAATCCTCTCAGACTACTGAGGCTACCCCTGCGACTAAATGCAAAACATGTGGTAGCTCAGTCCACTCAACCACTGACCATGAATCGATTAATACTTTCATAAAGACCTACAAAACCAAACCCTCCATGAAATGGAGTCCTAGAAAGAACTGACCCAGTTTACTATTTGTTCAGAGGCATGCCAGGGATCCTGTTTGGCATCTAGACAGTGGATGTTCAAGGAGCATGACTGGTGTTAAGGAGTGTCTGCAGAAATATGTGGAAGAACCAGAACCCAAAGTGATATTTGCTGATAATTCATCATGTCTCACTGAAGGTTATGGTTCAGTAAACTGCAATGGTATTGTCTTTACTAGGATAGCTTATGTAAATGGTCTTAAGTACAATCTGATCAGTGTTAGTCAACTATGTGATGCAAAATACATAGTTCAGTTTGATGATAAGCAAGGAACCATCTTCAATGCAAATAAGGAAATTGTCCTCATTGCACCAAGAAGAAAAGATTTTTATGTATTAGACATGTCCAGTCTAACTCAGGATGGAACTTGTCTCTTTGCTAAGGCCACTGATACACTCAACTGGCTTTGGCATAAGAGACTCACCCACCTGAACTTTAAAAACATAAACAATCTTGTAAAACAAAACAAGGTCCTTGGCTTACCATCACTAGTGTTTTCAAAGGATAAACCATGCTCAGCTTGTGAAAAAGGTAAACATCACAGAGCATCCTTTAAAACCAAAACCAACTTTTCCATCAGGAACTGCCTACATCTTCTCCATATGGATCTATTTGGACCTGTCAGTCCAAGGTCTATTAACCATGAGAAGTATACTCTGGTCATAGTGGATGAATACTCTAGATACACTTGGGTATTCTTCCTAATCAAAAAGAGTCAGGCAGCTGAAACAATCATGTCCTTTGTCAGGAACATTGAAAATCAAAATGACATTAAGGTTAAATAGATTAGAACTGACAATGGGACTGAGTTCAAAAATTATGAACTTGAATGTTTCTGTGATGAGAAAGGTATCTCCCAAAACTTTTCCTCTCCATACACACCTGAACAAAATGGTGTTGCTGAAAGGAAAAATAGAACACTCATTGAAGCTGCTAGGACAATGCTAAGTGGATCAGTCCTTTCCAAACATTTTTGGACTGATGCAGTCAAAACTGCCTGTTATACACAAAACAGATCCATCATTGTCAAGAGACATGGGAAAACCCCATATGAGTTATTCAAAGGAAGAATCCCTGACATCAGCTACTTTCATGTCTTTGGGTGTCTTGTGTTTATTCATAATCACAAGGATCACTTAGGGAAATTTGATGCAAAAGCAGATGATGGATACTTCCTGGGATACTCACTTGTCTCAAAAGCCTTCAGAGTGTTCAACACAAGGAGACAGCAGACTGAGGAAACATTTCATGTTACCTTTGATGAGAGCACTGATGCAATCAGGTTCTCAACTGCCTCAGTAGAAGAGATAGGAATTGATAACTCTTCAAGATATCCTCCTGATGAATATCTTCCTGAAAATAATCCTTCGACTCAGTATCAAGATGATGCTAACATCTCCTATTACATAATCCCTCACAACCTACCTAACCCAACCATCACTGAGTTTGTTGAGGCACATGCAAACACTGATGAAATTAATCAGTCTGTTCAAAATGCTCAAGAACCAAACAATCTTAGTGATCAGGTAGACACTCAAGATCCAATCAATGATCATGTGTCTACTCCAGAACCAACCCCTCCACCCAATCAGGCCTCCACAAGTTCAAATCAGTATCCAGGACCTCAGGAAAGTTGGACTAGGTCTCAGGACATTGAACTTGTCAATATTATTAGAGAGCCTACTGAAGGCATGCTCACCAGGAGCATGGCTGCTAGTCTAAGAGCAGCCTCAGCCAATGAATGCCTATTTGTGGACTTCATTTCCACAATTGAACCCAAAAGTGTTAAAGAAGCACTTACACATCCAAGTTGGGTTCAGGCCATGCATGATGAACTGGAACAATTTGACAGAAACAAGGTAATGACCTTGGTCAAATGTCCTGAGAATGTCTCAGTCATTGGCATGAAATGGGTATTCAAAAACAAAACTGATGCAAATGGCATAGTCATTAAAAACAAAGCCAGACTTGTAGCCAAAGGCTATAATCAACAAGAAGGCATTGACTATGAAGAAACATTTGCACCAGTAGCAAGGATTGAAGCCATCAGGATCTTTCTTGCTTTTGCTATATACACGAACTTCAAGGTGTACCAAATGGATGTTAAAAGTACATTCTTAAATGGTTCACAGAAAGAAGAAGTTTATGTTCAGCAACCTCCTGGATTTGAAAGCCATGAGTTTCCTGATCATGTCTGTAAGCTTAATAAAGCCCTTTATGGACTGAAACAAGCTCCCAGGGCATGGTATGAAACTCTTTTAGCTTTTCTGATCCAAAACAAATTTGTCAGAGGCAAGATAGACAACACATTGTTTATCTATAAGACAAATACTGATGTCATACTAGTACAAGTGTATGTTGATGACATCATCTTTGGCTCAACAAGTTACAAGCTTTGCAAACAATTTGAAAAACTAATGGCTAAGCAATTTGAAATGAGCATGATGGGAGAATTAACCTACTTCCTTGGTCTTCAGATCAAGCAGACTGATAAAGGAACCACTATCAGTCAAGAGAAGTATGTTAAGAACCTACTGAAAAAGTATGAACTCAGTGACTGTGCCTCAGTCAAGACTCCCATGGTTCCCCCAAACAACCTTGGTCCTGATCTCACTGGTAAACCAGTAAATCAAACTCTCTTTAGAGGAATGATAGGATCACTGATGTATCTACTTGCATCAAGGCCTGATATCCAATTCTCAGTATGTCTATGTGCCAGATATCAATCTGAACCAAGAGAATCACACATCACAGCTGTGAAAAGGATATTCAGGTACCTGAAAGGTACTCCAAACCTTGGATTATATTATCCAAAATGCTCAGGCCTTGATCTTAAAGGATACTCAGACTCTGACTATGCTGGATGCAACATGGACAGAAAAAGCACCTCAGGCTCTTGCCAAATTCTTGGTGGGAAACTAGTCTGTTGGAGTGCTAAGAAGCAACAATCAGTTGCCTTGTCCTCAGCTGAGGCTGAATATGTTGCAGCAGCTAGTTGTTGTGCAAATGTACTTTGGATGAAAAGTCAACTCAGTGACTATGGAATTCAGTATAAGATGGTACCCATCTTTTGTGATAACACAAGTGCAATTGCAATCTCAAACAACCCTGTTCTTCATCAGAGAACAAAACACATTGATATTAGATATCATTTCATCAGGGACCATGTCATGAATAGTGACATTGAATTACACTTCATTCCTACTGAATATCAGTTTGCTGATATATTCACCAAACCATTGGATGAACCAACTTTCACCAGACTAAAAGCTGAATTAGGAATGCTGGATATAGAGAATCAGTCCACTGATTGATTTCTCCCAACCAAGTGTCAATTAAAAAATAAACCTTAGGTCCCTGACTCAATGTGTACATCAGTGAAAAAAAATCACTGAATCTTCAACCTCAGGAACTAAACCCAAGTTCCTGAAATCTTTAGAGTTCAAGAACTAAACCCAAGTTCCTGAATCCTTGTAGCTCAGGAATCATTCCATATTCCTGAATCATCAGTGACTAATCCCAAGTCCCTGAAAAACCATCTCTGAATGAAAAGTCATTCAGGGCCCTGAAAAGGACATTCTATACTAACTTAAATGCTCTAAGTATCTAGTTAGTAAATGTCTGAGGTTGGTAACTGGATTCTTATTAAATATAAGAATATTTGTTCATTTGCCTTTCTGGCATACACCTCATGGGCCCCCACTTCCCAACTTGGCATTCAATGCCCTCTCTCACATAATACACTGTGTGATGATGGAAACTCTGCAACTTCTCCTTTTGCAGAAACTGCTCAACTGTTCACCCTGCCAGTTGCGAAAAAAGAGGAAAAGTGGAGTGGTGGCATTTATTGCGGATCTCAAACATTTTATTCAAAATAATTTCCAAAAATTATATTTTGATTAAATAAAACCGCTCGAATGCCAAAAATAACCCCATCTCCACTATCCTATAAATACCCCAAACAAATCAAACACACACACGCGTTTTAAAAATCTAAGCTAAACTCTGCCCATTTTATCTCTCAAAACTCTGTGTGTGTTCATAGCAATTAGAAACCCATACCATTTTTTTCCGACCAAAACCCTAACACAAAAATGGCATCTTCTAATGCTATCACCCTCGCCCCAAATGTGAATTTCCCAATGGAGGGCGTGGATATGACCAAAAACAACGTGGTTGGAAATTTCCACTACCCCCAACAATATGAGGGGTACAAGGATGTGGTTAAGTATTTACATAACTGCTTCCTTGCCACGGCTTTTACCAAAACCCCATCAGTCATTTATCATGACTATCTCAGGGAGTTCTGGTGTACCGCAACGGCTACTAGCCCTAAGGACACCAGAGAATCAATCATCACATTCACTGTGATGAATGGGAAGAAACCCCTCTCCCTAGATTACAAGACCTTTCTCAAGGCCACTGGTCTTGATTTCGCCCAGACCTTTGAGGTAAACCCTACTGACCAGGAAATTAAAGCAGAAATGCTATTCCTTGGGCCTCATGACGCTAAGCATCCTACTTTGTCTCCTGAAACCTTGTTAGAAAAGGCTCCCATAGTGAAGACATGGTTTCACCCCATCTGGAGACTCATGATGACATTTGTCATTCAAGTCCTCGGAGGGAATAAATCCTCCACTGAGCAAGTGAACTCATCACAGCAAATGATGATGTTCAGTCTCTTGGAGGGTATAAAAATTGATATTGGAGGTATAATCTTCCGAGACCTCGTTGCCAAGCTCTCAGGGAAACATAGGCAAAGACACATGTCTTATCCTAGGTTCATTTCCTGTGTGCTTCAGGACCTTCTTGGTTCTGACTACTTAAGGTCTGACGATCAAGGTACAAAACCTGATGTCTTGCATAAGACCAACTTTAGTAGTGACATCACTGAGGCACAACCTACCGCCCTGACCAACTACATGTTAGTAGTCATTCAGGGTGAAAATGCAAGCTCCCCAGTACCTTCACCAACCAAGAAGGTGAAGAAAAAGAAAGGGGGACAGTCCAGTAAGGTGGTTAGACCTAAACCACTCGTCACTGAGACTGTTGCCTCAGGCACCCTTAACATTATGGCCCAGACCTCTGAGACACCCACTGCAGAGACCCTTCTGACCACAAAACAACCGTCACCGGAGGTCACTGAGAAACCATCCTCAGTGTCATCGGACAAACCCTTTCCACATGTTTCCTTTGACATAAACAAGTCAGAGGGATCAGGAACATCCACCCATTCACATCCCAATAAAGGCTCTGATAAATCACAATCAGAGCCTGAGGGAGTACAAGGTTCTATATCCTCAGTGGGGCAGCACTACTCCACTAAGAAGGGGACCCATACCCACTCACATCCTGCTAACGTCCCTGAGCAATCACACTCAGTGTCTTAGGGAGTTCAGGACCCTAAATCCCCAAAAGGACAGACCAATCCTGATGGGAAGGGGGTCCATACATCTTCACAAGGAGTGCCTCATGATTCCACTGGAAAACACCCATCAATGGATGAAGGCGCTCAAGGGGACAAAGACTCGGAGGGATATAAACCACCCGCTGATACGGAACCCAAACCCACCTCAGGCATCTCAGGCACTTTTGTTCTCTCGGGAACTGACCCTAAAAGTCAGGCTGGGCAAACCCCCCCAGTTATTATGACTAGTCAGGCTGGTCAAACCCCACCAGTTATTATGACAAAAGAGTCAGAACCTGGCTACAACGAAGGTGAGCCCTCTTCTGAGGGGGAGCCGGATATCCTGAAGGCTCCTTCTCTGGCTGACTATGAAAATTTGTTAGCTGATGAGTCAGAGGAGGAGATTGATTTTGGTGATGATGATATCCCTGATGCTGAGGAGGAAATAGAGAGTCAATTAAACCCTCCTCAGCCCTCTGAGCAACAACATTCTTCTCCTCCTCCTGAGGATCAACCACCCAGTTCCCCAACAACCTCATCATCATCATCAGGTGCTTCAGCCACTCCTGAGTGGTTGCAAAAGTATGACAATGCTCGTCCGACCTCTGAAAGGCAAGTGGCCAAATTCCTTTGCAAAGCCAACGAAGGTCTTTACAATATACTCACGGATGAGCAACGGGATAAGCACACTGAAGTGGCAGCCTCCTATGCCGACTTCAGGGCCTCTGTAGAAGAATCTCAGGCAAAGATTCTTCCGGCCGCCAATCTCACTGATAAACAACTTGGTGACCTGAACAAATCTGTAGATGAAATAGCTACTGGACAGCATCAGGAACTCTCCAACATCCTCAAGGCTATTGAATCAGTCCAAGAACATCTTACAGATGATCCCACCTTCATCAAAAGACTAGATGCCTACTTGGCCTCTCAGGCATCCACCTCCACCAACATTACTGAGCTTCTAAAGCTCCTTCAGGGGGTGGAACTTCAAGGTCTCAGGACGCAGCAGGATTCAATTCATCAGGCTGTTATTGCATCCAAGGAGCACCTGATCAAAATCTCTTCAGCCTTTGAGCAGCTCTCAACAACACATAATGAGCTGGTCATCCACTACACCACCCATGTCACTGAACTCACCACCCACCAAAAGGAAATGGCTGCCGAATTAAGTGCCGTGAAGAATGAGACTTCTGAGACAAATTCTATGGTCTCCAACATCCTATCTATTCTTCAGGCCTCTCATGCTCCTCCAACTCCTCAGTCAGCAGGTGTCTCCACTGAAGTTCCACCATCTGCTGAGGGGGAGAAAAATGATGATCCGATCCCTGATCCTAATTCCGCTTTGGTGCCTGTCCCTGAAACATCCACCAGTCAACCCCCTCCCATTGACAAAGAGAAGAAAATCATGGTGACTGAAACAAACCCTCCTCCTGAAGCACGCTTAGTCAAGGCTTCAACTGAAAGACGTGTAGATCCTGATGCACCGTTCTATGTTGATTTAGAGGATGGGAGAAGGGTCTATGGGACTCATGAAGAACTTGCTGAAATCTTACACCAAGAAGATCTCAGGAAGGACCAAGAGAAAGAGCAGGAACTCAACATGTCTGTAATTTCTAAGGTTGCCAAAGAAGTGATCAAAGAGTCTGAGAAAAAGGACATCAAAGGGGATGAGTTTCTCAAGCTTCAGGCTGAACTCCTTATGGAACACAACAAACAAGCCAAACTTAAGGAAGAAAGGAGGCAGAAAACATACGAGAGGTATGTATGGCACATGACCAAAACCAAGGATGAAGGCACTATCACTGACATCACCATTCACAACACCAAACCCCTGAGCATAATGATACATAGAGGTCCAAGAAAGTCTGAACACCTTCCAACAATCAAATTTTCAGACTATGGGTTAAGAGAATGGGATATGATGATGCCCATCCTAAGGAAGAAAACCTCAAGCAAGAATGCCCCAACCCTTATCAAGTCTCTGAGTGCCAAGTATGAGGAACTCGCAAGAGTGGCCAAGAGTCTTGGAATTGACCATGATAGGGCACTTGCTTCTCAGGGACTGGCTATCCCTGAACTTACTCAGAAGACCAGGAAGAAAAGAAAAGTTGTGGCTCTTGAACCTGAACAATACATAGCTGTACTTCACTGCAACAGGATTACTCCTCAGGGAGTCAAGTTCCGTCCCAACCTGGTCATCAAGGAACCTGAGTATGGTATCTTCTTTGTGGATGAATTTGGTCAGGAAGCCTTTCAAAGAGTCTCTGACATTGATAAAGTGGAAACGACAACACTCCTTGCCTACAAACTGATGGCGCTTAATATCAGGAGTCCTGATAATGAGGAGTTTGTCAGGCTGATGGATCAAATGATGAAGGAACGACCTGATAAAGAGGTGTTGATGTCAAAGAAGGCTAAACTTGAACTCATGGGTCTCGTTCAGGAACCTTGAGTATTTTGTACTTAGAATGATAGGACTTGTAATGATATGAATAAATTGATGAATGTTTTGTTATATCAGTATCCTTATTTATTTTCTAGTACATTCAGTATGAGCAGAAGACTTTAGCTTACTCATACTGATCAAAACACTTAGGCATAATTTATATCCAAATAGGGGGAGATTGTTGGGTTCGTAAAACACCCAATTATCTTAGACAGGATTTGAACACAAATTAAGCCAAGTGTTTGCTAAACCGAGAACAATTCAAGTCACTGAGAGAACAGCCTCTCAGTGAGTCATCTTCAGGATGCTTAAGGTGAGTTCAAAGAAGGACTCACTCTCAGGAAGGCGGTACTCCCTGAGAAGGACTTAAGCCGAAGAAGAAGATGATGGTTCAGTGAGTATTGGACAAGAACTCACTGAACCCCAGTCTCCTCAACAACATTAAAGTGATTGAAGACTGAGGAACCAATGCCTGAAGAATAGGCGGGAACAAAAGGGAAAGATCTGAGAAGATAAGAGTGTCAAACCAAACACTCTTATCTTGTCAGATACCAACCTTCCCTATTGCGGCTAAAAGTCATGAAGTGTCAGCCAGCAACTCCCAAAGTCTTATTAGCCTATTCCTATTGGTTCTTGAAAATGACAATTACTGTTTGTAATTGTCAGACACACTACCTCAACAACTTGTAATATTTTAATCACTTATACTTAGATTACTTGTGTATAAATAGATCAGATGGAGAGAAGTTATGTGTGCTTTGTATATTGAAAGCTTAGAACTTTTACAAAGTAACTTCTCTCCAACAAAGTGTATACAACTCACTGAGATAGCTCAGTGGGTATATTGTTACCACTCAAGCAAAACTTGAGTTTCGATAGGAGACACCATAAACCCTTGTCTATTCAATCCCAAGTGTTTGTTCCGCAAAACACTTGGGTAATAGATTCTTGGAATTATTTCTAATAAGAATTTAAATGTTGAAAAATATTGTTTTTTTTTTATATTCACGTATTATAACTGTTAGAAATATTCTTTGCATTGATCTCAGTTATAAGCTCACTTAGTTTAACTTAATTGTTATTACTCGGTGTGCTAAGGGAACAACACCTTTGCTAGCCTTGATATAAGCCTTGTAGAAACCTTATGAATTCAGCCCTAGAACCCTTGTGTAGCTCCTAATTCAACCATGGAATGATCAAAACAACACTAGATCTGTGTAGAGAATAACTAGGCCTTTAACTTTGTAGTATAACTTGAAGATTGAAATCAAAAGAAAAGTGCTTGTGTTTGTTTTGTGTTGTGAACGTCTACAAGAGGGGGATGGGTATTTATAGGACCTTGAGGAGGTTAGTTTGCACTAAGGTGTGGTCTAGAATGAAACACATGATACATACTTTGTTGTTTTTAGGCCTTAAGTCTTTCTATGGCTTAAAAGGATACACATGAATGCTCTAAATGTTCTATGGCTCTCACCAAGCCACCAAAACCATGGTGATTCACCTTTTGGTCATTCATAATGAGTTAGTGACTAAATGGGTTGCCTTGCTATTATCTTGTTTTACGGAGGTCGTTTAGTCCCGGTAATCGCTAACGGTAAGTCGTAAAGTCACGAAACTTAAAACTGGGTATCCTAAAAATATGAAACTTATAAATATGTTAAAACTTATCAATATACTCTATATTAGCATATTAAATGGGTGATAGGTTCTATCGGGATGCTTAAAGTCGTGAAAACCTAGAAACGTAGGCTTAAATCGCGTAAAACGCAAAATCGGAAAATGTAAAATTCCAAAACTCTTGAAAATGTCGTAGGAGTTAAGGAACAAGGTGACATGGTGTAAAGTTGTTTGATCCATAACCACAAGGTTAATGTTTGGTTCGAATGGTTAAAAAGAGAACACCTATGCGTATACTTGTTTTATTCCTAGCCTTTTGATTCGAATGGTTATAAAGATGAACACATATGTGTGTACTTGTTTTATTTCTAGCCTCTTGATTCGAATGGTTATAAAATGAACACATATGCGTATACTTGTTTTATTCCTAGCCTCTTGATTCAAATGGTTATAAAGATGAACACATATGCGTATACTTGTTTTATTCCAAGCCTCTTGATTAGATTTAGAGTATTAAAAGTATAGATTTTAATTCCATGCATTAGGCACTTGTACTATAGGCATTGGGGTGTTGTACTTATAAAATATAAGAAAATCTTATTTAATGCTTGTGCATAAGGAACTTGTATTGTGTGTTTTAAAATAGGTACACTAAGATTTATAATAGATTTTATATTAATAATAAGTTTTCATGCATTAAGGACTTGTACATTTATATTTTTTTATAAAAATCAAGTACATATATTAATTAAGGTTTGTGATTTTATATACATAAAATCATAGAATTGTAAATTTAGGGCTTGTAACGGGAAGTAAAGTAAAGTTAGGTTTCCGTGCTTTAAAGACTTGTACTCTAGGTATAAAATGTTGTACTTTAGTATTTATGATCTAATTGTGTAAAATCGTAGATATAGTAGATTAGGGTTTCGAGAAAATTCTAATAGGTAACAAACGTTTAGTTTGTACATTAAGTAGTCGTACGTTAACGAGTTAACGTAAAGTGGTAAATAGAAGTTGAAAACTTTTATACTTGACATATAAAGAATGTTTACTTGAAATAAATATAAAGCATGTTGATGTTGGTGAGCACGTTTATTAAGAATGTGAGTTACGTCACATTAGTTTGTTGTTGTGATCAGATAAACTGATAACGTTTAATCTTTAAAAAAAATTATACGTAGAAAATGGATAAGTATTCTTTATTTAGAATGTTTATTAGTTTAGTGCAAGTGAAAATTTACCGGTGGTTACATGTTTCGAGGTCACTTAAGGTGATCGTTTCACCTTGCCATCCAGCCTTACATATTTTCGTCCGTTTACACATGTAAAACAGACGAAAACGGGTAAAAACGGACGAAAATATGCAAAAACAGACGAAAATGTGTAAAACTGACGAAAACGTGTAAAAACGGATGAAAACGTGTAAAAACAGACGAAAACGTGTAAAATATACGAAAACATGCAAAAACGAACGAAAACGTGCAAAAATGGACGAAAACGTGCAAAAACAGACGAAAACGTGTAAAACAGACGAAAACGTGTAAAAACGGACAAAAACGTGCAAAAATGGACGAAAACGTGTAAAACAGACGAAAATGTTTAAAAACGTGTAAAAACGAACGAAAACGTGTAAAAATAGACGAAAACGTTTAAAAACGAACGAAAACGTGTAAAAGCGGACGAAAACGTGCAAAAATGGACGAAAATGTGTAAAAATGGACGAAAACGTAAGAAAACCAAATTTGAAGTTATTTGCTACCGGCCGTTAGTATAAATGACTAACGATGCAAGTTTATTTTAGTCATATGGTTGAAGTCAGAACAATATTTAAAAGTTTGATAGGATTCATCGTTAATAAAAAAGTAAATGTTTTAACTCAGCAAATTGGAGAAAGTAGGTTGTTATTTTATGGTGTTTATCTATTAATAAATAACACAAGGATGGCCTTTCTAAAAGGAAAATAATAATACAAGGACGATGTTACTTGACACTATTGAATTAAGTTGAAGTTTCTTTATCAGAGGTTTCTTCTGTCCAGGACAAAGTTGATTACTTGACGCAATGCTCTTGTATCCTCAAATTTTACAAGCAAATCAATTTTGTATAGGTCTTGCAAGATTATTACTTTAAAAGACAGCATAGTTCTACGTTCTAACAAAAATAAACACATATATACCATTATGAACGTTGTGATGGTAAGTCTGGCAATTTTGGGGTACTAATAACAAAACCCTTTGTTTTATTGTAATGTGATGAGTCATGGCCAACCTAAGAGCACTGGGTGTCGAATTCGTTGTCCCTCGTCGTGCTTATGTGGCACCTTCGCCATGCTTGCCCATGACACCGCCTTAGTTCGCCACAGCTCGCCGTGAAGCACCTCCTCGTTTGCACAGCGAGCTTCATTTCGTCCTTCTTTGTCAGATATTAACGTTACCCAACGTATTTGTTTCAAATTCGACCATTTTTTTTTTTTAATACACATACACAATATAAATACTACCATATTTTTATAAATTCTACACAACATTTCACACTAAACTCTATAAAATAATAACAAAAAAACATGAGTGCATCATCTCATTCTGGCGAAAGTGATATTGAAGAGATTTCGGAGCTCGAGATAATTTTCAAGAATATGAGTATGAGCAATCGTTGCAGCAACAAGAAGTCGGAAGTTCGAAACAACGTAAATACATTCCCCATGAACGTCAAATTGCTGAAGAACGTCTAATGGCTGACTATTTTGGTAACAACCCAAAATATACGGATGAAAATTTTAGGCGTCGCTATCGTATGAGTCATAAACTATTTTTAGAAATAGTACAAGGTATCGAAACGTATATTGAAACTCATCATCCTCTTCCTAAGCATTTTGATTTCTTTAGAGTCCGACCCGATTGTTGGGAATTAAATATTCTGAAGGTACTGCTCGTACATCAAAGTACTGCTCCTACATCAAAGTACTGCTGATCAGTGACTCATAGGATAAGATCGAAAAGATATTTATTGTATTTTGGTCAAACATATACGGTAGATAATATCTTACTCCATGTGCTTAGTTAACAAGTTGTATACATAGATACATGTTGTATCTTATGTACTGACACCAATATGCATAAGTTAAACAAGTAAGTCGGTCAAGACTTTTAGCAAATTTGTAAAGATCTCTTGCAACTATAAAAGAGATCTTAGACTTGGATTTTAAACAGATAGACACACATGCATAACATAGACTCATAACTGTTAAGACATAGAACAAACACAAATCACAAGTTGTAACATAAGATTCAAGGTTTTGTAACCCTAGTGAAAAACTCAAGATCACTCGTATTATTTGGAATAATATTGAATCGTTTAGTGAAATACTTTCTTTGTTCATTGTCAAGTAACAAATATAATTCTTCCATTTCCATAACATACATAACCTTCTAAGTGTGGTTAAGTAAATTCCGCGTGCTTAATCATATTAAGTCAATATATCTTATACACAAAGACACAAGGTTTAACCACCTTAACCGTGTATCAAACAGAAGAGGACCTCCTCAGTTGGTATCAGAGCTAGAGGTTGATATATTTGAATTAGAAGAAACAGAAATGGAAGCTCATGATGTTCAAACAAATGTTGCTGCAAAGTTGCCCATAATCAAACCCAATGAGTTTGAGTTATGGAGGATGAGAATTGAGCAATATTTCATGGTCCAAGATTATACTCTTTGGGATATAATTATATATGGTGATTCCTTTTCACCAAGCTACTCAGAGGTT
This sequence comes from Artemisia tridentata subsp. tridentata, assembly GCA_021014915.2. Taxonomy (NCBI): domain Eukaryota; kingdom Viridiplantae; phylum Streptophyta; class Magnoliopsida; order Asterales; family Asteraceae; genus Artemisia; species Artemisia tridentata. The sequence goes on from CP139507.1 coordinate 407,208,839, forward strand.
GTTCTAGAAGGTAAAACAAGTAGAAAAAGAAATACTGGACCAGTGTCAAATGAAGAGAAGATACTGAAGAGAAATGATCAGAAAGCAAGAAATTTGCTGCTTATGACCATTCCTGGTGAACAGATGCTATCATTCAACAAGTATCTTGATGCAAAAACTCTTTTTGAAGAGATTTGTGCATATTTTGGTGGTAATGAAACTACCAAAAAGACACAGAAGACACTACTAAAGAAACAATTTGAAAACTTTACTGCTTTTAGTAATGAGTCTCTTGATAAGCTATTCTCAAGATTACATAAGCTTGTCAGTCAGTTAGCTGTGTTGGGTGTTGAGACAGAGAAGGAAGATCTCAACATGAAGTTTTTAAGAAGTCTACCTGATGAGTTCCACACTCATGTTATTGTCTGGATGAACAAACCAGACATTGAAACAATGAAGCTCAATGATTTGTACAACAACTTCAAAATTGTTGAACAAAGTCTTAGAAAGTCTGGAACTTATGGTACTAGTTCTGGAAACGTGGCACTCTTGTCAGTTCCTAGTATTAGTAAGAATGAAGAGGTAGATGAAGGTGAAAGTGCTCCTTCTACAAGTTCTCACAAGGATGTTGCTGGTCTTGGAGATTCAACATTCTATGCTTTCATTACCAGTCAATCTAATGGCTCTCCTCTCAACCATGAAGACCTTGAGCAGGTAGATGGTGATGATTTGGAAGCTATGGATATCAAATGGCAGGTTGCTTTGCTTAGCATGAGGGCTAAGAAGTATTGGCAAAGAACTGGGAAGCAGATTACCATAAATGGTAATGATACTGCTGGGTTTGATAAGAAGAAAGTAGAGTGTTTCAACTGTCATAGGTTAGGACACTTTGCTAAGGAGTGTAGAAGCCCAAGAAAGCAGGAGAACAGAAACACATGGTATAAGCAAGATAGGAAAAAGGAAGTTACTGTTGAAGAGCCAAAGGCTATGTTGGCTATTGATGGTATTGGTTATGATTGGAGCTCTATGACTATTGAAGAGGATGCACCACCAAATGCTGCTCTTTTGGCCAATGAATTTGCTCTAATGGCTCATTCTGATTCAGAGGTAAACAATATTACATCTTGTACTGAATCATGTCCTAATCTTAAAGCTTATGAAGACCTTAATAAAAGATTTGAAGCTCATAAACAAGAGCTGCTTGATTCTTTGTTTAATTTGGCTAATCACAAAAGAGGTCTAGGTGTTTTAGAAAAACAAGTTTTACATTTTAAAAATAATGAAATTCATTTTGCTGATGACATCAATATACTAAAAAATGACATTAAGATCAGAGATGAGTGTATTGTTGAGTTGAATGAATCATTAGCTAAACATAAGAATGAAAGAGAAAATGTAAAGGTTTCTGTGGATGTATTAGCACATTCCTCAGAAGGATTCAATAGACTTTGGGAAGCCCAAGTTATTGATAAAGTTAATTCTGGTGTTGGATTTAAGTCTGTACCCCCACCATACAGAGGTGTTCATTCACCTCCAGGTATTGATTTAGCACACACAGGGTTACCTGAGTTTCAAGAACCAATCATGGAATATGGTTCTAAGGTCACTAAATCTCCAAAGATAGAGAAGGTAAGTAAAAGTTTAGATAAAACTTTATCTTATCAGGACAAGGTGTCCTTTGTTAAGAAAGGAGATGCTATAGTTGTTGAAGATTGCACAACTGATAGTGATAGTGAAGAAGAACAGGTTATGTCTAAACCTGTATTGGTTAAGAAAGTAGGAACAAGTCTTCCTAAGATAGTCAATCACAACACTAACAGGCCTAAGTCAAATGTTAAGACAGTTAGGAAACCAGTTAGATATTGTGAACAATATAGAACTACAAACAAGCCCAGAGGTAACCAAAGGAATTGGAACAACCTCAAGTCTAACCAATTAGGTGATGACTTTGCATTTTATAATAAAGCTTGTTATACATGTGGTAGTTTTGACCATCTTGCAGCTTTCTGCAACCAAAGGGTAACTGGGTATGAAAACAATAGGGTGAACTACAAAAGGCAAACTCCTCAAACTCTTTTTCACTCTAATACTCATAGAACTAAACCCAGAACAGTCTCAAACAAGTCTGGACCCAAAGGTCCTGTTAGACAAAAAGGTCCTGTTAACAAGGTACTGCCAGAACAAATTAAAGGTACTGGTAAATTTAAAGGTACTGTTAGACCTTTGATGACTGTTAACCCAAAATCAACAGCTAAGGATGCAAAAACAACTTTCAAACATGCATCTAAAACTGTTCTAAGGCCCATTCAAACAAAAGCAGTGGTCCACAAACAAATTTGGAGACCAAAGGGTGTGACTTCAAAGTTAGCAGACTCTGCTGAACATGTTACTCACTCTGCTGCTAAGGGTAATAGGGCAAATGCTGTTAAGGCCTCAGCATGTTGGATTCAAAAATCCAATGTTGCATCAACAGTCCTTAAAAGATTAAACTATATTGATGCAAGAGGCAGATTCAAGTCAGTAATGGCTTGGATCCCCAAAGAAAACTAACTTTCTTATTTGTGTGCAGGGACATTCTATTGATCATCAAGATCAAGGATACTCAGATAGTGGATGTTCCAATCACATGACAGGCAACATGTCTTATCTTTCAGACTTTCAAGAATTCAATGGAGGATATGTTACCTTTGGAGGTGGTTTTCGTGGCAAAATTTCTGGTAAAGGTACTATTAAAACCGGAAATTTAGATTTTGAAAATGTGTACTATGTACAAGAGTTAAAGTATAATCTTTTTAGTGTTTCACAAATGTGTGACAAAAAGAATAATGTTCTTTTTACTGACACTGAATGTCTTGTTCTATCTAAGGATTTTAAGATGCCTGATGAAAATCAAGTACTTCTTAGAATTCCTAGAAAGGCCAACATGTATAGTGTTGATATGAAGAACATCATTCCTAAAAAGGATTTAACTTGTCTTGTATCAAAGGCCACATTGGATGAATCAATGTTATGGCATAGAAGGCTTGGTCATATTAATTTCAAAACCATAAATAAAATTGTTAAGAATGGTTTGGTAAGAGGTTTACCTCACAAAAGATTTGAAAATGATCAAACATGCATTGCTTGTCTAAAAGGCAAACAACACAAAGCCACTTGTAAGCCCAAAATTTTTAACTCTATCAATAAGTCATTGTTTATGCTGCATATGGACTTATTTGGACCAGTTTCAGTAAGAAGTATACAACATAAAAAATATTGTCTTGTTTATAACTGATGACTATAGCAGATTTACATGGGTTTTCTTTTTAGCCACTAAGGATGAGACATCAAGCATTCTTAAGGAATTCATTACACTGATAGAAAACCAAGTAAGCAAGAAAGTCAAAGTCATTAGGAGTGATAATGGGACAGAGTTTAGAAATAGAGTTATGGATGATTTCTGCAAAGAAAAAGGTATTAGGAGAGAATATAGTGTTGCTAGAACACCACAACAGAATGGAGTGGTTGAAAGAAAGAATAGAACACTAATTGAAGCTGCTAGAACAATGTTAGCTGATTCTAAGCTACCTATAATCTTTTGGGCAGAGGCAATTAACACTGCTTGCTATGTTCAAAATAGAGTTTTAGTTGTACAGCCTCACAATAAGACATCATATGAACTCTTTAATGGTAGAACTCCTGCAATAGGATTTCTTAGACCTTTTGGATGTCATGTGACAATTCTCAATACCTTAGACCATTTAGGAAAATTTGATGGTAAAGCAGATGAAGGTTTCTTAGTTGGATATTCTCTTGTTAGCAAAGCTTTTAGAGTTTACAACTTAAGAACTGAGAAAGTTCAAGAAGAACTACATGTGGAGTTTCAGGAAAACAAATCCAGTGTAGTAGGTCAAGGACCAAAATGGATATTTGATCTTGATTATCTAACAAACTCTATGAATTATTTACCTGTTGTTGCAGAAACTAATAATTTTTCAGGTTCACAAGCAACAAATGAGGTGGAGTTAGATAAAGATCAATCTGATGTCATTATGCCATTGTGGTCAAGTACCAGTGTGGATTTAGCTTCAAACAATGATGAATCTTCTTCTGGTAAAGCAAAAGAGGATGTTGAGGCTCAAAGAAAAGATGTTGGAACAGAGGAACAACTCAATATGTTGAATATTGAAAGTACTGCTGAGACAGAGCAAGGTACTGTGAGTACTTCTCAAGGTACTGGTGGTTCATTTGAAGGAACTGTTAGTTCAGTTGAAGGTCCTGCTGGTCCTTCACACTCAAAAGATGCAGAGTTCCAAGAAGATGAAGTGGATGTGACTAATCTTACACCATCTTATCATGTTCCTACTACCCCACACACAAGAATTCACAAAGTTCATTCCCTGGATAATGTGATAGGAGATATACAATCTGGTGTGAAGACAAGAAGACAACTAGTCTCTTCAGACCAACAAGGGATTCTTGATGCCCTTTATGATTCAAAACAACATGAACTTTCAAACTCATGTTTATTTGTATGTTTTCTCTCTCAAAAGGAACCAAAGAATATTCTTACAGCCCTAGATGATTCAAGCTGGGTAGAGGCTATGCAAGAAGAGCTTCTTCAGTTCAAGATTCAAAAGGTTTGGGTGCTAGCTGATTTACCTACAGGTGAGAAGCTAATTGGCACTAGATGGGTTTTTAAGAACAAAAGGGATGACAGAGGAATTGTGATCAAGAATAAGGCTAGACTAGTAGCACAAGGGTACACACAAGAAGAAGGAATAGATTATGATGAAGTTTATGCTCCAGTAGCAAGGATTGAGGCAATTAGGTTGTTTCTAGCTTATGCTTCATTTTTAGGCTTCACAGTCTACCAAATGGATGTCAAAAGCGCATTTTTATATGGTGAAATTGAAAGAGAGGTGTATGTTTCACAACCTCCTGGTTTCATTGATCCATTACATCCAAACAAAGTGTACAGAGTAGTGAAAGCTCTCTATGGCCTTCATCAGGCACCAAGAGCTTGGTATGCAACACTTGCTTCCTATTTATTAGAAAATGGATTTCAAAGAGGAAAGATTGATCAGACACTTTTCATCAAACAGCACAAGAAGGATCTTCTGTTAGTGCAGGTGTATGTGGATGACATTATCTTTGGATCTACAAGGAAGGAAATGTGTTTAGAATTTGAGAAGCTTATGAAAGATAAGTTTCAAATGAGTTCTATGGGAGAACTTACATTCTTTTTGGGTTTGCAAGTTAAGCAATCATCTGAAGGCATATTTATTAGTCAAGACAAATATGTTGCAGAGATACTTAGAAAATTTCAATTTGCTGATTCAAAAATAGCAAGCACACCAATGGACTCAGAGAAGCACCTTCTGAAAGATGAAGATGGAGAAAATGTAGATGTACACAATTACAGATCTATGATAGGCTCTTTGATGTATCTTACATCATCTAGACCTGATATCATGTTTCCTGTTTGTGTCTGTGCAAGATTTCAAGTTACTCCAAAGGTTTCTCATTTAACTGCAGTCAAGAGAATTTTTAGATATCTTAAAGGTCAACCAAGGTTGGGTATATGGTATTCTAGAGAATCTCCTTTTGATTTGGTAGCATATTCGGATAGTGATTATGCTGGTGCTAGCTTAGACAGAAAGTCAACAACTGGAGGATGTCAATTCCTTGGGTGTAGACTTGTCTCATGGCAGTGTAAGAAGCAAACAAGTGTGGCAAATTCAACAACTGAAGCTGAATATATAGCTGCTGCAAGTTGCTCTAGTCAAGTTCTATGGCTTCAAAACCAACTCCTTGATTATGGGTACAATTTCTTAAACACTGTTATTTATATTGATAATAGTAGTACAATTTGTATTATTAAAAATCCGGTACAACACTCTAAAACAAAACACATTGAAATTAGGCATCACTTTATAAGAGATTGCAATGAGAAAAGATTAATTCAAGTTCTTAAAATTGCTTCAGAGCATAATTTTGCAGATCTGTTAACTAAAGCTTTTGATGTTTCAAGGTTTCAGTACTTAATAGCAAGTATTGGAATGCTTAATCTTTAAATTTTCAATATGATGTGTTTTTGTACATAAATTTTTAAAAGTACTGCTGGATTTATAAGGTACTGCTATATCAAAATTTGAATTGTGTTATTCATACAGTTGGTTTTATGATTAATCTAATGCAAGACAAGTACTTTGTACATTGTTCTTTTGGTTTTAGACTAACTATTTCAGGTATGAATATGTAAACACAAAGGATATTTCAAGTGAAATGGGAACAGCAGAATGCCTATCAAATTGCTGACCATAGTAGATTTATGATGGACTGAGTTTAGGAATTAAACCTCCTTAAAACTTCTTTCTTGAAATCTAGTTATGATATTTCACATTGAATTGATGACTTAGTTGATCAGATAGTAACTGATACAACTCAATTTCTATCATTTTATACTTTCAAGTATAATGAGTTAGTCTAAGGACATCTGATAGAAATAACAGCTAGTAAAAGTGAATCTAACACTTGTGTTGGAGGTAACAATTGCTATGAGCTGGAAACCCTGTCAAGAAAATCTTTTGAATAGATTTATCTTTTCACAGGCAGTTAGTGATAACTGAAATACATTGGTTCTCACACAACCAGAGGTTATTTTTAAACCGAAATTTTGATTAGGTGTCTGTTACACACTTGATTTCTTCAAAATGGTTGGAAGTAGTATGATTTTTCAATTCTCAAAATCATGAACATACTACTAAGTTAAATGATTTCTTAAAAGGATTTTCAAGGATTCAGAAAAACCATTCATTTATGGATTATGAATCAAAATGTCCACTGATTCACCTCTCATAGGAGTTAACACACCTAGAAGTGATGAGGACAGCAACTTAAACTCTTAAGGAATTGATGGCTTCATGTACAATATTGTCTGAAAATAAGTTCAAACTGATAGATCAGGTGATATGAAGAGAAGTTCTTTAGTACATAGTGAGATCTTCCAAACAAGGGGAGGAAACAAAAGTTATTTGCTTCAGGGGAGGTTATAATCTCAGAGAAGGAAATAATTTCCCAGAAAAGGAAGAATAAACCAATATATGGAAGGAGAAGACAAGAGCATACAAGATAATGATGTAGAGGTTGAAAATGATTAGAACAGATCAAATATCTAGAAGGGATGAAGCATTCCTAAAGGAGAAAGTTCTATCTAGATCAAACGAAGGAAAGATTCAATTTCAGTTCATTATGTTTGTTTATCACTTGCAAAGGCATGCTGATAGATGATTTCACTTGTTGAAATCATTGCCTCTTACAATTCCTCCATCCAAGGAAATTGCACCATCTTTTGGTACAATGTTTTGATATTGCTGAAGTCAAAGAAGAACAAAGCAGATGAGTTCAGAATAGAAGAATAGTTCAGATTCATGAAGTGTTTGAAAGATCTTCACAAGTCCTCATTTAATTCAGAAAACATGTTTGAATTGATTCACATGTTTAGGGGAGGATTGTTGGGAATTAAATATTCTGAAGGTACTGCTCGTACATCAAAGTACTGCTCCTACATCAAAGTACTGCTGATCAGTGACTCATAGGATAAGATCGAAAAGATATTTATTGTATTTTGGTCAAACATATACGGTAGATAATATCTTACTCCATGTGCTTAGTTAACAAGTTGTATACATAGATACATGTTGTATCTTATGTACTGACACCAATATGCATAAGTTAAACAAGTAAGTCGGTCAAGACTTTTAGCAAATTTGTAAAGATCTCTTGCAACTATAAAAGAGATCTTAGACTTGGATTTTAAACAGATAGACACACATGCATAACATAGACTCATAACTGTTAAGACATAGAACAAACACAAATCACAAGTTGTAACATAAGATTCAAGGTTTTGTAACCCTAGTGAAAAACTCAAGATCACTCGTATTATTTGGAATAATATTGAATCGTTTAGTGAAATACTTTCTTTGTTCATTGTCAAGTAACAAATATAATTCTTCCATTTCCATAACATACATAACCTTCTAAGTGTGGTTAAGTAAATTCCGCGTGCTTAATCATATTAAGTCAATATATCTTATACACAAAGACACAAGGTTTAACCACCTTAACCGTGTATCAAACAGAAGAGGACCTCCTCACCGATGGTAGGGGTGTAATGAGTTTTAGTGTGATTATGAAATGCACATGCGCCCTACGCCAATTGGCGTACGGCATAACAGCTGATGCATTAGATGAGTATTTACAAATGGGAGAACATTGTGCACGCGATTGTCTAGATAATTTTACTATGTGCATAATCCAGTTGTATACGCGTGAGTTTTTAAGAAAACCATACGTGAATGACATTTACAACTTATACAACGCACATAATGCGGTTCATAAGATACCTGAAATGTTGGGAAGCATTGATTGTATGCACTGAGAATGGAAAAATTGTCCGAAAGAATGAAAAGGCCAATTTCACAGAGGTGATAAAAAGTATCCAACTATAATGCTTGAAGTCGTTGCGTCATACGATTTGTGGATTTGGCATGCATTTTTGGGGTAGCAGGTGCGAATAACGATCTTACCGTTTTGAATAATTCTACGTTAATCGACGACCTGCTTGATGACATCGCCCCCGAGGTTCCGTTTGAAGTAAACGGGCGTACATTTAAACAAGGGTATTATCTAGCTGACGAAATTTACCCGGAGTGGTCATCTTTTGTCAAATCATTTACGGTTGCACATACCCAAAAAAATGTCGTATTTAAAGCAAAACAAGAAAGTGCTCGAAAAGATATCGAAAGAGCTTTTGGTGCCCTCAAAGGACGTTGGCATATTATTGCCCAACCGGCGCGTGCATTTACTGTGGCCAAGCTACGGAGAATCATGTACGTGTGCATCATATTGCATAACATGATTTTGAAATATCAACAATTTGCGATATCCGAAATGAGCGAGATGTATATTTGTCCGCGGATAAATTTACAATGAGAATGGGTCAAACGATGCGATGTGCAACGAAAGAAGGGGAGGGAACTACGCTATAAACGCGTACACGCAGCGCTTCAACGAAATCTCATCGAACATGTTTGGTAATGACATCAATGGGAACAATTTCAACAACAACAACACAATTAGTTTCTTTATAATTTGATGTATTTCTTAAGTTGCGTATGTTTTTTTAATTTTTTTTTTCCGTATCGTTAGTCTATGTTTCGTATGTATTTTAATATGATGTATTGTATTTTTAATTTAATGGAATGAATTTAGTTTATTTGGAAATTTGAATAAAAAAATATAAAATAGAAAGTGGTGGGACCCAAATGAGTAAGTTGTTGTATGTTATGATAAGGGGGTTGTAAAGGGAGGTATGTCATGCTGAAGTGCCACCCCGTGAGACCCAAATGAGTAGATTTGCTTGCCCATGACACCTAGTGCTCTAAGTTGTATATTTGGTACAAGTAATATAAATACACTTGTAATGTATTTACTACTAATAAATAGTTTTTTTACTCATCCAAAATACAATATTTAGCCCACCAAAAATAAGAGACTGCCCCATTCACATGAATGTTAGTATATTCTATGGCGTCGATTGGTTAAGTTTATGGCGTCAATTAAAAAAAATGGAGGTTACGGGAGTTTGATCGCCAACTGCGAAAACAAAAGGGCAAATTGCACAATAATGTTTTCAACTTTGATCAAATTATTATTCTGTGTAGTGAACTTTAAAATTTCCTATTTAGCCCACCCAAAACAACTGTTTCTCGAATTTATATATGTATTTGTTTTGCCCCATTAGACTTCAAATTTCTAGCTCCTCATGGGCAACTACAGTTTGATCTTTAAATACTCACCGATTACGGACAACCCTTCTAACAACATTTTCTTCTATGCCAAGTTACCTTTTGATACTCGATCCAAAGATGTATATCTATACCATGAAAGTCATCAAGTTAACTTTCAACTGAAATTGGCGTGAGTGGTCTTTAGATACTTACCGGTAGTTACGGACAATCCTTCTAACACCATTTTCTTCTATGCCAAGTTACCTGTTGAATGATGAAACCCCATATCTTATTTAAATATCAATGATGAACTATAACAATAGTACAAGACACACTAAAGATAAATCTTAATAGGTATCTGCCGTTTATACAATTGGACGGAGCCCTCTAATACTTATCTACTTTCTAATACGTCTCTGCAGTTTGAGTGGCGGAATGGCGAAATCTGAAAGTGTAGAAGGGAACTCTATTTACTAAATATAAAGCTAAATATATTTTGCTAATAAAGACTACGTTGGCAGTCAATCGTACTAGATAAGCATAAATCTAATAAACAAGTGATATTTTTGCCGCATCAGATTTTTTTTGCCGCAGCTGATTTATAAAGGAAAACAATCAGCCATGAATTATTTTATTTTTTTTTTCATTTTAAATCCAATGGCTTTTTACGGCGTGTAACAACGCGTCTTTGAGATTACAACAAAGGTTCTCGTTAACCTCTCTTTGGAATTTAATTAGGAAGCCAATGTCGTTGAAAGCGTCAGTTAACTCCTAGCAGTTTTGAAGTTGGTCAAAAGCGGGACTACGTTTTTTTTATTTTTATTTTTTTTTAATGTTTTAGAGAAGGGATAGATGGCGGTTTACCGAGGTGGCATAGAGGCAGTGGCTCATTGTAGCCGACTTGGTCTTTGGTAAGAACCACTTCATTACCATGTTAAATAGTGAAATCTTGATACTTTATTGAAAATCATTCACGAAACGCACGGTACCCTGCTATAAATCTTGAACAAGAGACATTAAAGATAAAGTTTAAAGGTTTTTTTAACAAATTGTTGTTAAGCAAATGATTTCATTATAGTATTACTTATGAATGATTCTCATTAGATGAGAATCTCGAGAAAAGTAGACCCAACACGCTACTAATTATCTACCTTCATAGTTACAAACATTCGTTGACCTGAAATTTTTCTTCAATTCTCTGTTGCAAGGTTTGAAAATAAAATTTTGTGATGATTCCAAACATTTATATGATTATAAGAAGTTTGGGACATGTTTGGTATCATCTTACACTCAGACAAACGGATTCATTCCCATAGAGTAATTAAAGTTTTGACCTTTTTAGTTTCTTTGTCATTTGTAAAAATCATATTGACCTACTATAAGATAAATAAATATTGTTTTTAAAAGACCGAAGATTAAAATGTGCATCTTCCATCTTAAGGAATAACGAAAAGCTAGACCGTTCGTTAGATTCCCTTTAACCAAACTTTATATAAATAAGGATTTTCTAAAATGTGTCGTAGGACACACACGTTCGAGTTTTATATAAAAGTAAAGTCATTATTAAATTCAAATATACATTTAATTATGGTAACTTATAATTATATTTAATGAGAGTTAAATGCATTTTTTAATATATATTAAATATAAGAAAAAAAAAAAAAAAAAAAAAAAAAAAAAAAATGACATTTTGAGTTAAAAGGTAAAAATAATATAAGGGTAATATTGTCTTTACATATTAACTTTATGTGTGCAAAGTAAAACTCTTATGTCCCTTTAAAAAAAAAAATTTTTAAAATGATGTAAGCTATTTACATGACCGGATTCTTTTGAGTGGTACTTAGGGATGAGCATGGTACTAGAATGGTACCGAACCCGTACCGAATTAATAGTACCGTTTTTTTCCCGAGCATGAAAAGGGGTACCGGTACCGTACCGTACGGGATTTCGGTACCAGGAAATCGGTACCTATCCGGTACTTCCCGTTTTTTGTTAAACAAAAAAAAATTGTAGATTTCAGGCTAGTAAAAATAGGACAAAACATGCATTTTCGAGTGATTTCGAAGCACAACATGTGAGAAAACGCAACCAACAATTAAATAAACATATCACCAAATTAATCATAACTTACAAACGTTCCAAACTTATAAAATTCCATAAAAAACATATGAAATCGTTCAAAATAAACGTATCTACATATACGACAAAACAAACAAAGTTAATAACAAACATTATACAACAAACATATATTTTATATGTTATAATGTAACTACGATATTTTCAAATCAAAGCATCAGTAGTATCAGTAGCTATATTATACAACTAATATTTTAGAAAACAAGCATCAAAGCATTAGTAGGACAGTAGCCATATAAATGAAACTTAAAAACCCTTTATTTTTTTACGTAGGTACAACACTTCATTAGGATAAGGCAAAAAAAAAAAAAAAAAAAAAAAAAAAAAAAAAAAAAAACCCTTTGTATTCGGTACCGAATCGGGATTTCCCGAATTAGTCCCGTACCGTTTTTGAAAGGTACCCATTTTTTTGCCTTGTTCCGTGGTACCGGTACCGTACCGTATATCGGGTACCGGTACCGTACCGTATATCGGAAATCGGTACCGTTTCGGTATGGTACCGGTACGGTACGGTTCCGGTTCGGTTCCGGGATTCGGTTCGAAATGCTCATCCCTAACTTAGATGAAGATACATCAATCCGTACAAAAATAACCAATTTTTAGCCAAGTTAATGAGTCGACCTAAATATAGACAAATGTTCAATGGTCGCCAATTTACAAACCGGTAATTTCATATTTACCCAACCTAAATATCAAAATTTTAAATTTTACTTGAATACAAGTTTTTAGTGCATAAGTACAATGCTTTTAAAGCATGTGTTGGAGAAATATGAAATTAGAATATTTAAGTTGGGTATATATAGAATTGACCCATTTATGGACACTAACCATAAAGTAATTAGGTTTTTGTTACTTAAAACTAACCAAGATATTAATTTTGAACTGAAACTAGGGCGGATCTCTAACCACCTTAAGATACGTGTTGAAGTAATTTTCTGTAAACACTTCAGTCAAACAAATGAGGTCTTCCGGTCGAACTCGATGAAGGTTCTTCCGAAAGACAGATGGATAATCCCTTCGGCTTCTGAGGGTCCTTCAGTTAACTGCACACAAAAGCACGCGTTAGGCTCGCCCCGGGTGTGATCCCAGGACCAAGCTCCGGCGTAAAAGTAAGTGTTGGGTAATCCGAAAGATTTGAACAGTAATTGAGAGTAAATGTGGGTAGCTAAAAAGTTGGTTGAGAGTAGTAAATGAGCTGGGTATTTATATTACACCCGAACCCCAAGAAGGTAACGTTTTATGCTTTGTAGTCTAAGAGGTATTTATGTACATAAATCTTAGTGCTTATATTTAATGAATAATAAGTGTTGTGGATTAAATAAAGGAAATGAGACTTAAAGGGACTAGCCTTGCCAATTGACCAAATTAATAACAACACATGATTAAATAGCTAGCTCATGAAAAATCTGGAAACTTGGAGTTGGTTCTAGTTTGGTCGACATCTAGCAAGAAAAGAGGGGAAAAGCCAAAAATCATCATCTAGCTCATTTGTGTATCAAGAAGTGATCAAGAATCACTAGAGATACTTTAATTGTTATCTCTTCATCAAGTAAGTAACTTTCCCCAAATTATAGAAATTAGGGTTCATAAGATGGGAGTTGGGTATTGTGAATAATGGATGAGAATTGATGATTTCCCTAGTTATTTAGTTGCTAATTAAAGTTAATTTTGGAATAGGAAGCATTGTAGAAGGCAAAATCAAAGCCAAGTAGGAAGCTAGTAGGAATCAAGGTAAGTATATGAGTATAACTTGTTAATGTTATGATGTTAATGCTATGATTGTGTTAATGTGATTTGTTATGGAGCTTGTGAATGTATGATAGCTTGGATCCAATGCTAGATGTGTTAATGTTATATAATTACTTGTTTGGTCAAGGTGAGTAATAATCCCATTTTATGCTCCTTGTTAATGTTATGATTGGTGTTAATCACCAATCTTAGGTAAATGTGATGTTGGTTATATCTTGTATACTTACAAAGCGTTTTCGGTTATGGTTATAGTTGATGTTATGTTTGTAGGTTCAAGTGGAGGAGCCAAAGGTAAGGATTTGGCGTAGTTGTAGCTTGGAAGTAAGTAGAAGTGTAGCTAGAAGCTAGCCTAGAAGACCACAACCTTTTGGACCAAGCGTGTTGAAGTTGAAAGCCCCAACGTGTCCTTTCGTTTGTTGGTATACTTTAATCCATATGGTCGTTTTGTTATCTAGTGGTCTTGTCGTCATTTAAATTCTTTTGTTCATATTAAGTCATGTAACTTTGGTTGGGTCAAGAATGTTCAAGTAGTACTTGTATGGTTATTGTGATAGTTAAGGGGTGTTTGGTACATGTATGTTTTCACCCATTTTGATAATTAAACGGGTCATGTAACCGTAGAACAAGTTTGAAAAGATAAGTAAATGAAGTTGGTCAAGTTTGATCTAAAACGGAAGTCGTATGGGTTGTTTGTAGTGAAAATGGGTCAAAACGGGTTATTTGCATAACCCGTCTAATTTGTAAAGTACTATTTCCGAGAGTCAGACGGTAAATGTTTTTGTATGAAAATGAGCCCATTGATATACTAAGTAAATCTGGAAAGTTTGGTGAAATAACGAGGTCGGGTTTCCAAGCGCGGGACTTGAAAACCAATTTCGGGGAACAGCAGGTCTGAGCCGCCGCGGTTCAGACCCAAAAATTGGACTCCAGCAGGCGGCTGGAAATCCCAGCCGGCGGTTGGGCAGTATTTTTAGATTTTGGCAATTTTCGAAAAATCATATCTTTTAAACCGTAAGTCGTCACGGGTCGTGCCACCCGTTGTTTTGAAGGTAATTGAGTGTAGTTTCATTTAAAAATAGTCTCAAGTCCTGAATGTTTATGAATTTTTGTCAGTGGTCAAAAGAGTGACAGTATGTCAAGTAAAGTCAAGCGTTTCCGCGTATAAAGTTCAAAATTTTTTGTTCTAGTGGGCACGGGGTGTAACAATTTATACTACCCAGCCTTGGTACCTGAAACGGCGGCGGCGGATTTTCTGGGCTTGTGTCCCAGACACAATCCCGTAAATCATGGGGCGGCGGCGGCGGTGTCTGCTACTGCCACCTGTCATAAAGGTGATGCCACTTGTCCTATTGTTTACAGTTGCCTTGGCTGGACGAATTAGGTGCCTTCCTGTCTTTACCGGATGACTTAACTCCGCCCGGATGGTCGGACGAGTTAATCCGTCCGGACACATACGCCAACAAATCCCCCCCAGTATCATAGTATCGGTTTCGCCGATACTGTGATACTCTGAAAATTTTGCTATCCCGTTTTACCAATTCCGATGGGATTAGTTCGTCAAGATCTGATGAACGGGTTTGATGTACAAATAACCAAAAATCATTACCGCTTCTTTTTAAGGATAGCCGTCACACTAGCCGGGCGAGTCGGGTGCTATCAATTTTCATCCGGAGGTGTTGGGAATTATATTTTCATAGATTTGATGATCACAGAACAAGAAGAATGAAACATGAAGAATACTGAAATGATAAGCAAAATACGCTAAGTAAATTCTGCTGCTAGGCATAAATCATACTGCTGCTAGTGTATTTTATACTACTGCTGGTACAGAGCATTCTACTGCTAGTGCAAACATTCTACTGCTAGTGCAAATATTCTGCTGCTAGTACAAATAAGCTGCTGCTAGTACAAATGAAGCTGCTGCTGATCAGTGAGTCATACTGCTGCTAGATGGATAAGGATGAAGAAGATATTATTTGTATATGAGTCACTTATATACTTTAGATAATATCTAGATATTTGATCAGTCAACAAGTTGTAAACAAAGATACATATTGTATCTTATTGACTGACATACACAAGCAAGTAGTAGACAAGACTTATCAATTTTGTAATGACCTCCTTTGTTCTATAAAAAGGAGATCACACCCTTAGATAAAAGTGTGTGTCACTGTGTCACTATGTGAACACCAATATGTTTTATGTAGTGTCCTTGTGTGCTTAGAATTTAAACACAGAAATGTGTTAAAATGTAAAACATCAAATAGTGAGTGTGTGTGGGAACATCAGACGAGGGGTCTGATGTTGTTTAGTTTTGTTAAGCCTCAAGGTAATCAAGGTTTTCCTTGATCCCTGTTATTGTTTTAGAGTAACCGTGCTATATTTGATCACATAGCATTGGGGCAAGTTGGAATAACAAACGGTGAACTTGGAAAAACCTTGTTGTGATAGTATTGTATTCTTTGTTTGAATATTCCGTCAATATTATCATCATGCTAGTCATAGACAAAATCCTAGATCAAAGGTGTAACAACCTAGAGTCCATAAACGATCAAGTAACTTATTTTAGTAGATGTAAGTAGCTCTAAAATAAGTTTCAACAGGAGGGCTTCATGTCCCCCCCCCCCCAGTATCATGGTATCGGTTATGCCGATGGTATGATACTTTGTAAATTTCTAGAATTTTACTTTAGTATTTCCAAATAGCTTAATCCGCTAGATTTGAACACAACCTACCAAAAGTCATTAAGGTTTCGTTCTAAGGAGCGCCATGTTTTTTTTTTTTATTATTATTTTTTTTTCTTTTTTTTTTTTTGTAGTTATAGGATGTTGACATGTATGCGCGTGTCTATCACATGGGTAAAATGCTGCCACGTTAGCGCCTGTGGAGACGGGGCGTTTCACGCCCTTTCTTTTCGCCTATAAGTAGTGTCATTTGTGTCGTTTTTTACCACTATAATCTTTTACTTTTCTTTGAGACGCATTCCGGCCATATTTTCCGAGCGAAATTTGTGTTTGTCATCCGAGCAGTTTCTACATAATTCATTCGACTTAAAAGGTACGCTCCGAACCATCCACACTTTTTATTTTACTTTGCTTTCTCTTTGTTGTCCGGCTATATCCCGTTTTCCCTCGGTTAGGCTATGTCGGATTCGCCCATTTCGGTTTATGACGAGGATATTCAAGAAGTTGGGGGGTTTTTACCCAAGTTTGATATTCAGAAATATACTTCTCGGATGGATGAGGGGGCAGTGTATATGGTAACAATGGACTTCGGTATACCCGAAGACTTACATCCAAGGTTACCTCCGAAGGGAATGACCATGGACGAGTTACCGGATGATGCTATTGGCTTGTATTTGGAGTATTTTTACAAGGGTGGCCTCAGTGTGCCTTTTTCTACCTTTTTGTTGGGTGTTATCAGATATTACAAAGTTCATCTCTCTCAGCTGGTTCCGTTGGGTTTGCACCGTGTGACCCTTTTTGAGGTGTATTGCCGGAGCTTGCACATCAACCCTACTACTCCTTTGTTTCGGGTTTTCTACAAACTAAGGAAGCAAGGTCATTGGTTTTTCTTTGAGAAGAGAGGCGGTCGTGAAAAAAGAGTCTGTTTTCGGGAGATTCTCACCGGCTTGAAAGGTTGGAAATATGATTTTTTTTTTTCTGATAGATAGGCGGGCTATTCCATTTGCAATGCCCTGGAGGCATCATGATTTGGACATATCAGATCCTTTTCCAAAGGGGGAGTTCAACGTTGAAGATGTCGATCGACTGTCCGAGACTGTGATCGATCTTATCCAAATTCCTCCTCGTTTTCTTTACGCCGTTGGGCTTACTACTCATTGGGACCATCCCGGCTATCGGGCGGCACTTAGGGATGCCGAGGGAAAGGGTATAGCCTTACAGCCTTTGCCCCTGCTTTTCCCCCCGTC
Organism: Artemisia tridentata subsp. tridentata; assembly: GCA_021014915.2. Classification (NCBI taxonomy): domain Eukaryota; kingdom Viridiplantae; phylum Streptophyta; class Magnoliopsida; order Asterales; family Asteraceae; genus Artemisia; species Artemisia tridentata. The sequence goes on from CP139507.1 coordinate 407,226,410, forward strand.
TTTCTTTTCTTTCTGTGTTGATGTATTTATGCATGTTTATTTATAACTATCTTGCGTTCTCACTTTCCGCAGCTATAACGATGTCCGAATACCTGAAAAAGCCAAAAATTCGAAAGGGTGCATCTATGGTTAGAGGGGATCAGTACCGTGAGGGTCAGTCCCACGGGCTACATGTGACCACTCCGGCGCCTTCCAATACTGAAATTCCGGAGAAAACGGCCGAACTGAGGTCGGTTGAGGTGGCCAATGAAGCAGTTCTAGAGGCCAAGCGAAGAAAACAGGAGCAAGCCGCCGCCTGGCAAGCACTTCAGTCTCAGCAGGGAGAAACGGCGAGTAAGACCAGGTTTCGCGTCCAGCGTGGAGAAGGGGGAAGTGGTGTGGTTCGTCCTGTCAAGCGAAGCAGGACGAACGAAGATGTCGATGTAGTGGACCTAGACTCTTCGGAGCAGGCTATTCCTGCTCCCAGGCCCATCCGGTCATTACGTCCGGAGGAGACGAGGAAGCAACCGGAGGGCGATGAGGATATTGGCGTGAGCTTCACGTCCGGGGCTGCTGGCACCGGTAAGCCACTCATACACTCGTATATTTTCCCTCTCCTTACTTCTTCTTCTTTTCTTTTTTTTTATATATATTCGCGATAGTAACTACCGTGTTGCCCATTCATTTTTTAGGAGGTTCCTCCAGCGCCGCTTCTGGCCATGGGAAGGAAAAGGTTGTTGATGAGGTTGATCCTGAAGCTTTGTTTGTACCGGCTTGGGAGGTCAGGAAGGACGACCGTGTGACCAATTGGAAAGTCTGTCGGGATTTGATGTTGAATCTGCCTACTCCTCGGGAGGAGTCCTATCTTGAGAGCTTGGGTGATGCTTAGGCCGCTCAGAGGGCCTGGAAGTTGCTGGGCATGGGAGCCACAGCTCAATCAGACCTCCTATTCCGGTTTGAGACCCCCCTTAATGAACATAGCGAGTTATACCGGGCGCATCAACAATGTGCGAATGCTGGGAAGGAGGGGGAAGAGCTTAAACAGCTGAAGACTGAGCACTCTAATTGTATGGTAAAGGAGTCGGAGTTGATGGGTCGTGTCTCGGAGTTAGAGAAGTTGGTGGATGAGGAAAGAAAGGTTGTTGCGGAACAGATCAGTACTCTGGAAGCTGAGCTGTGTACGTTCAAGGCCAAGTTATGTGAGGAGGAGAATGAGAACTTAGCACTTCGTCTAGAGAAGAAAGATCTGACCGCGCGAGTGGGTCGAACGGAGATGGAACGGTTTAAGGTAGTGAAGGATGTCATTCCGGAGGTGGTCCGCCGACTTTTGAACAGTCATGAATATAAATAACATTTGGCGGCCCCATTTAGCCTGTCCTCCCAACCCGGATTTTTAGAGGGCGTGTCGTTGGCTCGCAAGCCGGAGGATTTGGCTAAGTTTCTGGCCGAGGTGGATGATCTTGACATGGAGACTGACGCGAAGTTCGCACCTTTGTATGACAGACTTTTCTCCGTTGAGTATCCTTATGTCCAGAAAGTCAGCAGTGCTTATCTGCAATCTCCTGATGAGATAATGAACATATTTCCTGACCCCGCTCCATTCGTGCCTGCCGAGACTGTAGTAGCCGAAGCTGTCACCGGAACAACTACCGAGGCTCCCGAGATCCAAGCTGCCAATGTCCAGGATTCCACGGCGGAAGAAGGTGGATCGGCCCTTTGAGAGATTTGACTGTTATTGAAGTCTGGGTAATTCCGTTTTGACTACGGGTGAAAATTACCTCGGATTTCTTGTGAAGCTTTTTTAATCTTGTTACTCTAAAATTTATTCAGATGTAAGGCCTTCGGGCCGTTGGACTAGGTTTAAAAACAACTGATATGATTCGGATGACTGTTATAACTTGTAATTTGGACAATTTGTATGTTTTTTTTTTTTTTTTTTTTTTTCTACCTTCATATTTGCTTGTTTGGTCACTTTGCTAGTTATGGAATGTATCGTGTTTCCACTTTGTGCGTACATCATATTATTCACGCTCCGAAACGACTTACTCTGCGAGTTGACAAAACCGCCCAGTTTTGGGCCCTACGGCGACTTGTGACTGTATGGTTCCTCGGCCCTGTTGTTTCGGCCCTTTTTGGATCCCCCTTTCGGGCACCAGCCTATTATGGACCGGGCCTACCGGATCGGATACGTTTGTCAACGATGGTTATTTTCCTTTTTTTTTATTCATGTAACCGCTTCCGAACGGCTATGGGCTGCTTTGCTGGCTTTAGTCTGAAGCCGAGAGTCATACATGTCCCTTCCGTCATACTCTTTGTTTCCTGCGCAGATAAATCATACCTCCCTGCCATAATCATTATTGCTCATGACGGGTCATTACACAACATTTATATTCGAATCACAAATGTACATCAAACACTTATTTTTTATTACCGTCACCACTTGCATGGCTCCGGAGGTACAAGTTAACGCTTGATTTATGTTTTGATTGCAAATGCACAATATACTTGTTTTTTATTACCTTCGCTATTTGCATAGCTCCGGAGGTACAAGCTCATGTGCTTTCGGGCGACATACGCCATTCGGCCTTTTTGGCTTACTTGCAGATTGGAAAACATACAATAATACTTGTTTTTTATTACCTTCACTATTTACATAGCTTCGAAGGTACAAACTTATATGTTTTCGGGCAACATACGCCATTCGGCCTTTTTGGCTTTCTTATAGATATGGTAACCACTTTTTGGGTATAAACCATTTTCGGGCGACATACGCCATTCGGCCTTTTTGGCTTACTTATAGATATGGCAACCACTTTTTGGGTATGAACCATCTTTGAACATTGACCACTGATCTCCGGAGGTCGCGAGCCTGCAGGAGGGATCATTTTCAGCTTATGTTCAGAATGTGACAAGTATGGTAAGGACACGGTATGTAGAGAAAATTGCTTCCCCTTGACGGTGGGATAACTGCATTTTTCATTCATATAGTTAATATCAGGTCCTTTCGGACGTTACACAAGTCATATAAACCGAACGTTTACAAAAACACTTCCTAAAGCCGATGGCATGTTGTGTTCATAGTGCTTCCTTTTCTTCCTTTGCCAATGATTTATGCGATCCAGCTTGGTAGATTTCCATGAGCTGGTAGGGTCCTTCCCAGTCGGGTCCAAGCTTTCTTTGATTTTTACTCCTGCTCTCTGTCCTTCCGGTACATGAGATCACCTGCCATGGATGGTGAAGGTATTTTTGTTTCTTTCGTTAGCCAATAATAAAAACAAACATCGACAGAGATGAAATAACGACATATCCTAATAACATTTTGTTTTAACAGTTACTTGAACTTTTTTGTTGGGTTTTAAGGATGCTGCTGCTCTTGGTACTTATTGAAATACACTAAGTATTACTCTGCTGTTAGTCTAAGTAACTCTGCTGCTAGTGTATTTACTCTGCTGCTGGTGTTATCTGATGGATGGTAAAATAAGTTAAGTGTAATTCTGCTGCTAGCTACGAAGACTCTGCTGCTAGAGTAATTATGCTGCTGCTTATTGGATATGTATAGTATGTTAAGGATAAGTATAGAAAAGATACGTAAAGATATTTTTCTTGTAAAGAAAGTTTTGTAACCGACTATGACTCCTTAGTCTATAAAAGGAGGATCTAGGGTTAGGTTTTACGTACGTATCATTATTGTTTTACACTTCAAGGTTTCTTGTAACCCCGTTGTTATTCAGAGCAACCGTATTAATATATTGAAGTGTTGTTTGATTGTTAGTTATTCTTCTTAAGATCAATTGCTAATTTCCGCATAGTAATTGATAATTTGTTCAAGAACAGTTTCTATATCTATTGTCTTAGGTTTATATCTAAGATAATTAATAAGATCGTGAAGCTCGTCTGGGATCAACATTTTTATTTTTACCTTGGACACCCCGGCTCGAACCTTTCGGTTATGGCCTTGTATCATCTTCTTTTCATATCTCACCTTCCGGATTGCGGCTCTCTTCCTTCAATTTGGCCGCGGGTTTCGTGAAGCAATGTTGTAAGACTCTGGTTCTCCAGCGCACTCGGGTAGTCTCCTGGATGCTTCCGCCTTGTCTTGCATCTCTCTTCCCTTCCGGATTAATTCTCTCGTCACCTCATCATTCCGGGTTTCATTCTCTGCCTCTCTCTCTATCATTTGCTCCCCCTCTACTCTATGACATTCCGGAATAACTATTGACCGAGCGATTAACGTTGCTATGCCACCTGTAGTAGGGAATTTAATCATCGAGTGGATAGTTTAGGTGACAGCTCGTAGCTTCTTTAGTCCGGAGCGTCCCAATATGATGTTATACGGAGAAGGAGACCGGACCACAGCGAACTCTATCCTAGTTTTGCGGGACAGACCTTGACTTCCAAAACAAACCTCCAGTTCTATCTTCCCCAGCGGCTTAACAGACTCCCCTGTAAATCCTATCAACGGCGTGTCGGTTTCTTTTAGCCGGGTCTGGACAGAAGGGCACAAACGTTCAAAACAATGCTCGTATATGACCTCCATTGAAGCACCGAGGTCTACATAAACTTCTCGTACCGCATGACCTTCCACTTCTGCCTCAACTATCAAAGGTTCATCCGACATATCCTCCGGGAGGATAGGCGAGAAATTGATCTGGGTGTTCATCCACTCTTCTTCTGCATCTACCGTCTTCCCTTTTCTCACGGCCACTGGACTTCGGATCATGTTAATGATCTTCCCCTTGTTTGCATGGTTATTTCCTCCCTGAGGTGTCCTCCCCCTCTGCCTAATGTTTTTCAACAGATGGTCCAGCCTTCCTGTATCCAACGCTGTTTTTATGTGTTCTTTAAGCTGCCAGCAATCATCGGTGAGATGCCCCTTCTCACCATGGTAGTCGCAATACCTGTCCATATTTTCTGGAAGGGGCTTTCCTTTCATAGGAGAGGGTTGCGGTAATTTTAGCTGATGTTCAGTGGCGAGGATCTCTTTGGGAGCCTTCGTCAGGGAGTTCAGATCTATGGGTCTTGTGTCATATCGGCGGATGTCGTTACGACGGATGTCAGTTCTACCGGCGTTATCGTTCCTTGCGGGAACATAAGGAGCGTAGTAATCATTCCTACGAGGTTTGAACTCAATCCTGGGGTTGTTCCTACGGCGATCTCCTCCGAAAGGGACTTTCGGGGCATACTGGTCGCTCTTGCTGTTGTATGGGCCCTGGCGGTATTCTCTGAGGACATCCGCTTTCTCTCCTTTCGGCAGTTCAGTATTCCTGAACACTTCCTCCGACCAAGCAAAATCATCGAACCTCTCCAACATCTCATCGACCGTTTTGGGAATCTTATCCGAGAACTTTTTCGCCAATTCCGGGCAATGGTGGCCATTCATGAACGAAGAGATCTGCATTATTTCTGGGGCATCCGAAAAGTAGTTTGCTTCACTTACCCATCGCTCTTTAAAGTCTGGGAGGCTCTCATTGACCTTCTTATGGATCTTGTTGATCTCCGTAAGATCTTTGACACATGCCCTTAGCATACCGAACCTATTCAAGAATTTCTTCTGGAGCTCGTCCCAACCATCTATGCTTCCTGTCGGCAGTTTGTCGAACCACCCTCTGGCCTTCCCGTCCAAAGTTTGTTGAAACATTCGACACCATACAGGCATTCCCCATTCTTCGTGATTCCCTGCTCCAGTGAACCGATTGATGTGATCGTCCGGATCGGTCGTTCCGTTATACAATTTAAGGTTCGTCGGTATTTTGTTCTTAGGAGATGAGAACTCTATAATCCTTCTCGTAAACGGGCACTTTATTACTTCCTTGAATGGTCTGCTCAAGTCGTCCACCACTGTTTTTCCCTTGTTGTATTGTGATTTTTTAGTATACTCATCTTCCGCGTCCGTGAAATCATCTTCAAAGTTTAACATCGTAGGGCTTATCAGTTCGCGGTTGCCCTGCTGCTTGAGTAACTCTTTGAGAGCCGATATGTGACCTTCCATAACGGTTCGGGTATCCGGAGGGTCTTGATCTCTTCCTCCGGATCCTTCAGCTCCTCCGGCATTTCGGATAGGGGTGGTTGGGGTAGGACCAGTCATTCTGAGCTTCGGGTAGATCGAATAGTAGGTCCCACGGATGGCGCCAATTTGTTGAAGTAATTTTATGTAAACACTTCAGGCAAACAAATGAGGTCTTCCGATCGAACTCGATGAAGGTTCTTCCGAAAGACAGATGGACCAATCTCTTCGGCTTCTGAGGGTCCTTCGGTTAACTGCACACAAAAGCACGCGTTAGGCTCGCCCCGGGTGTGATCCCAGGACCAAGCTCCGGCGTGAAAGTAAGTATTGGGTAATCCGAAAGATTTGAACAGTAATTGAGAGTAAATGTGGGTAGCTAAAAAGTTGGTTGAGAGTAGTAAATGAGCTGGGTATTTATATTACCCAGCCTTGGTACCTGAAACGGCGGCGGCGGATTTTCTGGGCTTGTGTCCCAGACACAATCCCGTAAATCTTGGGGCCGCGGCGGCGGTGTCTGCTGCTGCCATCTGTCATAAAGGTGATGTCACTTGTCCTATTGTTTACAGTTGCCTTGGCCGGACGAATTAGGTGCCTTCCAGTCTTTACCGGATGACTTAACTCCGCCCGGATGGTCGGACGAGTTAATCTGTCCGGACACATACGCCAACAATACGCACATGCATTACTTTGTAAATCCTTATATTAGTTTAAATTTCATTTATATTTGGCCTTCATGGCAATCTTTCTCATAAAGTGCTTGCCAAAGAAATATAGCAAAAAAGTTTATACCCTTAAATTACAATGGTTCTCATAAAGTGCTTGCCAAAGAAATATAGCAAAAAAGTTTATACCCTAAAATTACAATGGTTGAAATTGATGATCAAAAAGAGAAAGAAGGCAATGTTACCTTATTGTAGAAAGATCGACATTGCTTTGCTTTTGTTTTATTCCTCTGTTTTTGTTTATAGAAATTTGAAGAAGAAGGTTTTTTTGGAAGGTGACTTTCATTTTTTGGTTGGAGTCACAACCTGCCACTTTGGCAGGCCCTCATCCACCACATGCCCAGACTATGTTGTCTGAACCGGATGCACGCTGGGCGTAGTGGGGACTACAAGCGGCATTCGCCCGGAAACCGTACCGCCTCCACACGACTTCCTCGCTGGAGTAACGGCCAGATGAAAACCGGAGGTGGCTCGGATTTGAACCTGCGCAACATTGGCTCGGATGAAAACCGGGGGTGCCTTGTAATACTTATAGATATTGTAGAAATTAGCCATGTTATTTTAATCGAGATTAGCCATGTTATTCGAAATTACCCATGTTATTTTATTCGAGATTAGCCATGTTATTCGAAATTACCCATGTTATTTTATTCGAGAAGCTCTTTAATAGAACATGACTCTTTTTAAATTTATTAATGAGCAGGTTCATATACAAAAGATTTTTTTTTTTTTTTTTTTTTTTTTAAAAAAAAAATAAAAAAAAAAAAAAAAAAAGGACAAATCGCAGAAAAGATATCATCATATTGGTCAATTTGAATTTTAGGTATTCAACAATTGTTTTCTCAATTTAAGATTTTAAGGTATCAAAGTTATTGTTTGTGTAGTGTAAAATTTTTCTGACTTTCTTGGTGTTGATTAGAATGGTAAACTACTTGTTCTTAGTTGTTTTTAGTAACTGTATTGTGAGAACTTCTGTTGTATATTAGTGTCAAGGGCGTGCATGCGGGAAGAGGGGCCGGAGCCCATTTTTTCATGCGGAGAAGCATCACACCCACCACACCTTCATGCGGCCTCATTCATTTTTCACTTGCAGCATTGAAGTCTCGTAGCAAAAATGTTACTCGTACCTTTGTGTGTGTGTTTTGTTTGTACAAAAGAGACTTTTGAGGTTGAAGGTTGAAGGTCGAAGGTAAACAATATCTTCAGTGAAGATCATTTAAAAGTGTTTATGAGCGTTTATCATTTAGCATTTAGCGTTTAATATTTAAAATTGAAGCAGTGTTTGACGTTTTGTTTTACCTAAAAACAGTACTTTTGAAATGTTACTTGGAAAAGTGCTTAGTGTTAACATTTAGCTTTTATACTACATCCGTTCTATAATTGTTGGGAAGTAAATGTTCTGAAGATTAAGTATTAAGAATTACAAGTGCTGAAGGTTAGTACTGTTGAGAAGAATACTCTAACAGTTCCAGCTGCTAGTGTATATCTAAGGAATGTTCAAGTTATAACTAACCGTACTAACTGAAGTTAGTACTGATAGTACAAAGAAGGTATTGCTGGTCGATACTGCTGAGTGGATAAGTGTCACTTATACTATTGCTGGTTGGATAAGTATTGAAAAGATATTTGTGTACTAAAGTCAAGTATATACGGTAGATAATATCTTTGGACAAAGTGTTCAGTAACAAGTTGTGTACATAGATACATGTTGTATCTATGTTACTGACACACATAAGATAAGACTAGCATGTGTTCGACAAGACTTAACAATATTGTAAAGATCTTTCTTGGACTATAAAAGAAAGATCTTAGACTAGATATATGTGTATCCATCTAGTGACTAATTAAGTGATTAATTCATATGCTTTAAAACATCTAGCTAGAACAATATCACAAGTCATATAAACATTAAGATTCAAGGTTTTTGTAACCCTAGTGATATTGAAGATCACTCGTATTATCTTGAATAATATTGAATCGTTTGGTATTAACATTGCATGTTCATTGTTCGTTAAAAGCATAACTATTCCATTTCCATAACCAAAACAACTTTCTAAGTGTGATTAAGTAGATTCCGCATACTTAATCATATTAACTCAATATATCACAAACACAAAGCAACAAAGGTTTAACCACCTTACAATGTTTCGATCAACCTCTCAGTTGGTATCAGATCCAGGCTGATATAGTTGATTTAGAAGAAGAAGATGAAGAAATTGACGCACAAGATACTGCTACAAATATTGCTGCAAAGTTGCCCATGATCAAACATAATGAGTTTGAGTTGTGGAGGTTAAGAATTGAGCAATACTTCATGGTTCAAGATTATGCTCTATGGGATATCATTATGTATGGTGATTCCTTTACACTAGGTTATACAGATGTTGTTCTTGAAGGCAAAACAGATAGAAAAAAAATACTGGACCAGTTACTGGTGATGAAAGGATACAAAAGAGAAATGATCAAAAAGCAAGAAATTTGTTGCTTATGACCATTCCTGGTAAACAGATGCTATCCTTTAGCAAGTATCCTGATGCAAAAACTCTTTTTGAAGAGATTTGTGCATGGTTTGGTGGTAATGAAACTAACAAGAAAATACAGAAGACATTGCTGAAACAACAATTTGAAAATTTTAGTTCAAATAGCAATGAATCACTTGATAAGCTGTTCTCTAGATTACATAGGCTTGTCAGTCAGTTAGCTGTGTTGGGGGTTGAGATAGCCAAGGAAGATCTCAACATGAAGTTTTTGAGAAGCCTACCTGATGAGTTCCATACTCATGTGGTTATCTGGATGAACAAACTAGACATTGAAACCATGAAACTCAATGATTTTGTACATGTCACAACTCGTAATTTCAGGTCATTTTCCAAACCCCGACAATTTACTATTCATGAATTACTATTCATAAATCATTATTCACCGATCACTATTCATCATTTCACTATTCATCGTTTTTGAAGTCAGTTTGAGACTTTGAGAAGTCGTCAAAAAGTTTACTATTCACATGACACTATTCATTCCCGGAGGGAAATCACTATTCATGGGCATCATTCATCATGTCGTAAACTAGGTTTACGGGTATTCAAATGCGCGTAACCAGTTAGGTTTAGCTGCGTATTCATGCATCATCAGTAAAGACACAACATACAGACTAGGGTATTCTGCATATTATCAGTAACATCCTTTTCATATCAGTTCATGCATGTGTTTGTGTGATTTTCATTAACGTATGCTTAATTGTTTAATTAACGTTACCACTCAGTCATTTCTACTAACAGTAAACCCAATACTCCCGACAATGATCCTAAAACATTTTCAAGCTAATTATAATGATATAGAGATTATATTATTACTTTACCCGGTGTTTCTAAACCAATCCATATATTTTTCGTTTAACGCTTATAACTCCGTCGTTTTACGAAATTTCAATCCGATTATCATTCTAACACCCGATTCCTGCAAGGAACACGATTTTACAATTTTTACAACTTCTTCGTATCTCATTTCACCTCGTCACGAGTTATTTCTAGTTAACTCGGTACCCGATAACACTCAGTGTATACACAAATCAACCAATACTTAAACTATTGGGAGACAAGTATCATTATTAACATCAAATCTCTTCATCCTTGCCCACATGTGCCGCCCCTACCCCCCCCCCCCCCAATTAGCTTAATACTTCCAAAATCCCATTAATGAATTACCTTTGATTTAATTCCAAGACCCACTAACTATAACACATATCACATAACCATTAGCTAATAAAAAGATCAAACCCCTTCCACCCCATCACCTAGGATCGGCCACAACCAAGAACACCATCAAAATCCATACATTTTTCAAGAACAAATCATAATCATACTCCATTTGCCTTCCTAGTTATGGATTTGTGATCAAACCTCAAGTTTATTACTCATTTCTTATCAAAACTCATCCAATTATCAAGTAAGTTTCAAGAACATGTTTTGATCATTTTATACTTTCATTTGATATATATGTTCATGTATTTTCAAGTTATATTAGTCATCCATGCAAGATACTTATGTTTTACATACCACATTTGAACATAAACTCTTTAAATCACTAGATCTATAAGTTTCACTAATGATCCCATGAAATCCACCAAGGTTGGTGATGTTTAGGACCCCATGACACCCTAATAAGGTGTATGGTAGGATTTGCGAACTTGTGGAGTTGATTTGAGTTAGTATGATCAAGTTTAGAACCAAGGAAGTGAGTTTTTAACAATCTAAAATAGGTTCTGTCCAAAATCGTGTAAACTGGAAAACTCAGTAATTTTTGGTATATTTTGGTCTTTATAATCAGAAATTTCTTTCAAAAACGAAACCGTGGCCGCAAGAATCACTAAAAACCGACTTATAACGAAGGAGATATGATTTTTCGAAGTTAGACGACGAAAACTAATTTTCTGAAAATTTAGTTGCTGATCGCCGAGATTCAAAGGACAAAACGAGGCGTTAGACGTGATCTAGACAACCCGACCCACTGAGATTATGTTAGTTCATGTTTATACGAAGCCGTGGATGCAAAGAACGTAGAAAACGAGCTTGTAACGGCCGAGTTATTCACGTTAAAGCCGACGAACTCTAGTTTATTTTGACAGCCACTATTAGAAAGCGTTCTTAATATTGAAACTAGTGTTTTTGCGAAACATAATGTTGTTAGCCGATTTTCTAATTGATCGAGGCGTGTACAATCGAAAGCTAAAGGAAACGACAATTGTTACAAGGTTTTCAAAAACGTCGAGTTTGATCAACTAACACGTAACGTGCAATATTTCGCGACTAGTTTCACGAAGTCAATTTGGACATATTTTCACAAGTTAAGGAAAATATTAAATTGCGATGAAAACGCTACATTTTGCCGATAGATCACCAAACAAGGATCGTGGAGTACCGTTTCAATGTATTTAAATGAAAAGTTGTTTATAACTTAACGAGACGTCAAAAGTGTATTTTTCGTCGATAAAAGTTATTTTCAAAACTAACAAGTGGTATCGTTAACATACGTATTTGCATGTGTTGCATTGTATCATTGCTTACATTGGATCACATCATTCATAATAGGTCGTGGTTATAGACCGAGCTTTATTTCATCATATCCATTGTGATTATTGTTGCTATATCATATCAGGTGAGTTTTCATAGCCCCGTTTTAAATTGTTTATTGATTTCTAAACTCTCGGGGGAGAATACATTGCACCATTTTTATATGCGGACCAAAGTATACAAACTCATTACATTGCTTAAGTTACATCATTGCCCAGATTAAAGTCCCCTTTTATTATCATGAACCGTTAATTGTTAGCAAGCGAGAGTGAGTGAATAGATCTATTGAGGGTGACTCCTCCGTTCAGGTTGGTAGCGCCAACTTGTCAAACGAACGCATTTTATTTCTGTCATATTAGAGTGATTGACAAACACTCAGTTGGGGCATTTCATTCAGTCTAGCTTCGGGGTCATGAGCTTAAGAGCTAATGTATCATTTTTATGTGGCATTGTTTTGTCATACACTTTATACTTGTGGTATCCGTACAATATTTCATTTACATAAACCTATGATCTCACCAACATTTTTGTTGACCATTTTTAGCAATGTATTTTCAGGTAATTAAGGTATCGCATGTTGGCTTGCATATGGACATCATGGAGTCGCGGAGTCGACGCGTCTCACTTTATATTTTATGCACTTATCCATCGTTTGAATTGTATGAACTTGTTTTTCTGAAAACTTGTTTCACTTTTTGGGACCTAGCTTTATAACTCTGAATGTTTTTAAATAATCAAACGATGTATTTTCTAAACGACACTTTAGGTCGTTCAATATAACTGTAACTTTGGTGCTATGACCAGTCGTGCCCCTGAATGACTTATTCCGCTGCAAGTCACGAAATTTGGGGGAGTGACAGATTGGTACCAGCGCAAAGGTTATAGCGAACTAGGTTGTTCATTATATCCTAGACTATAGCTGCACCATCATAGCATCTCATCATTGTAGCATAAGTGCATATTCATTATATCACATGTAGTGATTGCGATTTCATACATATATCATTTCATCATAACCCACATTGTGTAAATGTTTATTTACTTTTATTTCACATCTGTTGTTTCATTGATGTCTTCGGATTCACACCCTATTGTTATCTCGTCTGACTCTGAGTCAGCGGACGATACTTCTTCACTACCCTCCATCATATTAGAGTCTGTTACATCATCCCCGATACCCACTATCATCTTGTCATCAGTGGAGCCTACTCCACAGTCTTCACCCGTGATGTCAGAGGCCGAGACAGAACCCTTTGAGGAGGGGGAAGTCGTGCCTACCCCACCACTGTCACCTGTGATCCGTCGTGGTCTCAGAGTTGTTCCAGTTATCCAGCTAGGAGAGTTTGTGCCCTACGGTCGAGTTTACCGTACATATCCAGGTGGGCCGCGCATGAAGCGCACTGCTGCTAAGTGGGTTCATCGTCTCACTGTCAGGTCACCAGCTGCATTTGTATCCCTACCACCACCATCATCACTTACTTCATCTCATCCACTCCGTCGCCGCTTGACAGCGAGGAGGAGTGTGACATTCAGTACACCACCACCATTGTCACCTTTACCATCCTTATCATCATTGTCTCCACCATTGCCATCCCTATCAGCACCACAGATGCCATCAGCACCAGTCCACATCAGAGATCCTACCCATATGTCAGACCTACCACTCAAGAAGCGGGCTCGTCTTGATATCTCATCACCAGATACTTCAGATGCCACAGAGACAGCACCACCCAGCAGATTTGAGGTTGGTGAGAGCTCGAGGGCTGCTGCTGACAGATTGCTTACTGCTGCTACATTTGACTCGCGACTAGATCAGCTTCAGGGAGAGATTGAGAGGGCATTGTCTCATCTAGACGAGACTCCAATGAGTCGTATTGAGGCTATTGAGGAGGAGGTCGAGGGATTGATCCAGGGCAGGGTTGCCATTGATGTGTCACACCAGGGTTTAGAGGCTCGTCAGTTGGAGAGTTCAGAGCATATCACACAGCTAAGGCAGGAGATGCCGGGGTTAGTTGACAGAGCACAGATGTTCCAGGATGAGCATCATCGCCAGGCCGGTGAGTTATCTTCAGTTCAGGCTAGGTTGTCTGCATCAGAGACTAGGGAGACTGACCTTTAGCTTCGAGTTCAGCACCCAGAGGAGATTGTTGTTGCGATGTCTAGGGATCTTTAGAGGATTTTCCGCAGGCTAGATGGAGCACCCGGAGGAGGTGCCTAGTGTTAGACTGTTATCATGTAGCTTGTACATTATTATCCTAGTCCCGGGGTGTGGGACATAGTTAGTACTTGTTGTCTTTTGCTTGTAGTACAAACAAATATATCAAGTGTGACTCTACTATGCAGGATTTTTGTTGTGCTATTTTATGATATCGGTCTGCGTAACCGAAATTTTCATGTATTATATTCATGTGCGCTGTGATTATATTTATGATGTTTCGTTGTGGTTTCATTGTATTTATACATGCTGTGGTTGTATTTATACGTATTGTGGATGTATATACATGTTGTGGTTGTGTATATTGTGTATGATGATCGTTTCCATTGTGAGTTCTCATTGTGTTATCTTTTGTGATTGTGAAGAATCATGCCACCCAAAAGAGCTACTCCTGCTATGACACCCGCCCAGATCAAGAGACTTGTTGCCGACAGTATTGAGGCAGCATTGGTAACTGAAAGAGCTGCCCCGCTTCACGGGCAGAAACCGGAGAAGTGGGAGGAACAAATACTAATGGAACAAATGGTCGTAAATGTACGTACAAAGATTTCAAGAGTGGTGATCCAGAAAAATTCAAAGGCACTGAAGGAGCCACTGCCATGATCCGATGGTTTGAAAAGACAGAATCAGTATTCCTTCTATGCAACTGTCCGGAAGACAGCAAGGTCAAGTTTGCTACTAGTACACTCGTTGGGGAAGCTATGTCATGGTGGAATTCGTATGCAAAGCCCATGGGAATGGAGAATGCTCACAAGCTTACATGGGACGAATTCAAGAAGTTGCTGACAATGAAGTTTTGCCCACGAACAGAAGTGAAAAAGATGGAAACAGAGTTTTATGAGCTAGTGACAGCAGGTAATGATATTGAGGCATATATCAGGAGATTTCAGGAATTGGCAGCATTATGTCCGACAATGGTTCCAGACACTGAGAAGCTATTGTAGAATTTCATTGGAGGATTACCTCACAACATCCGAGGAGATGTTATTTCTTTTGACCCACAAACATTGGATGAGGCAATCAGAATGTCTCGGAAACTCATGGCTCAGATAGTGAAGAAAGGAACTGCTTCAGACAACACCAACAGTAACCGTAACTACAACAACCGTAACTCCAACAACAACTACCGAAACAACAACAACTATAACAGCAACCGAAACAATTCCAATAAAAACAACAACAAAAGAAACCGGGACAACAACCAGAGTAGCAATCTTACTTAACCACCACCCAAGAGACAGGAAACTGCAAAGGCTTATGTTGCAGGTCAAACTGAGAAAAGAGGTTACAATGGTACTTTACCCAAGTGCAACAAATGTCAAACCCATCATAATCCTAAAAATTGTCCGAATCCGTGAGGAAACTGTAAGAAAGTTGGTCATTCGATTATGGATTGCAAAGCTCTGATTGTGGTTGATAATCAGAAGCCTCCAGAAACATGTTTTGGATGTGGAGAAGTTGGGCACTTCAAGAATAAATGTCCAAAAGGAAAGAATCAGGGAAACAATAACCAAGGTGGAACAGCTAGAGGAAGAGCTTATGTCCTTGGAGGAGAAGATGTCAGGGAGGACCCGAGTGTCGTTACGGGTACGTTCCTCATTAATAATCGTTATGCATCCATACTATTTGATTCAGGAGCCGATAGAAGTTTTGTTTCTACTGCATTTGCACCATTACTCAACATTGAACCAACCACATTAGACACTCCATATCACATTGAACTAGCTAACGGTAGTTTAGTTGGCACCGACACGATCATTCGTGGTTGCACTCTTAATTTTCTTAATCACCCATTCAATATAGACCTCATGCCAGTAGAACTTGGAAGTTTCGACATTGTTATCGGAATGGATTGGTTATCTCAACATCATGCCAGAATCATCTGTGATGAAAAAGTTGTTCATCTTCCTTATGATGGCAAAACATTGGTCGTTCGCGGAGAACGGAGTGGGACTAGAATCAGCATCATCTCGTGCATTAAAACAGAGAAATACATAAAGAAGGGTTGTTATGCATTCTTGGCTCATATCACAGAAAAGAAGTCGGAGGAGAAGCAACTTGAGGATGTGCCAACAGTTAAAGATTTTCCAGAAGTCTTTCCAGAAGACTTACCAGGACTGTCACCTACTCGCCAAGTCGAATTTCAGATTGAATTAGTACCGGGAGCCGCACCAGTTGCGCGAGCACCTTATCGACTAGCACCTTCAGAAATGCAAGAGTTGTCGAACCAATTGCAAGAGCTTTTGGATAAAGGATTCATTAGGCCAAGTTCCTCGCCTTGGGGAGCACCAGTTTTGTTTGTAGAGAAGAAAGATGGATCTTTCAGAATGTGCATTGATTATCGAGAGCTAAACAAATTAACGGTGAAGAATCGTTATCCACTTCCCAGGATCGACGATTTATTTGATCAGTTGCAAGGTTCCAGTTATTACTCCAAGATCGACTTGAGATCGGGTTACCATCAGCTTAAGGTTCGGGAGGAAGATATCCCGAAGACAGCATTCAGAACACGCTATGGTCATTATGAATTTCAGGTAATGCCGTTCGGACTAACCAACGCACCAGCTGTATTCATGGATCTCATGAACAGGGTGTGCAAGCCATATCTAGATAAGTTTGTGATCGTATTCATTGACGATATCTTGATCTACTCAAAGAGTGAAGAAGAGCACCGAGAACACCTCAGAAATATCTTAGAACTGCTCAAGAAAGAGAAACTGTATGCAAAATTTTCAAAGTGTGATTTTTGGATCGGAAGAGTACAATTTCTTGGTCACGTCGTTGATAGTCAGGGATTACAGGTTGATCCAGCAAAGATTGAGGCAGTTAAAGATTGGGCAACACCAAAAACTCCCACAGAAATTTGTCAATTCTTAGGACTTGCCGGATATTACAGAAGGTTCATTGAAGGTTTTTCCAAGATAGCTAAGCCACTGACCAAGTTGACACAAAAGAACCAGAAGTATGATTGGGGAGAAAAGCAAGAGACCGCTTTTCAGTTATTGAAACAGAAACTCTGCAGCACGCCAATTTTGTCATTGCCAGAAGGGATTGAAAACTTCGTGGTATATTGCGATGCTTCACACAAAGGACTTGGAGCAGTGTTAATGCAAAACGAGAAGGTGATAGCTTATGCATCTCGTCAGCTTAAGAAGCATGAGAAGAACTACACTACTCACGATTTAGAGTTGGGTGCCGTGGTTTTCGCACTCAAGATTTGGAGACATTATCTTTATGGAACAAAGTATGTAGTATTTACAGACCACAAAAGCCTATAGTACATTCTTGATCAGAAGGAACTTAACATGAGGCAACTTCGTTGGTTGGAACTACTTAGTGATTACGACTATGAAATCAGATATCACCCAGGAAAAGCCAATGTTGTGGCAGATGCACTCAGTCGGAAAGAGAGACTCAAGCCTTTGAGAGTCAGATCATTGGGAATGACAATCATTTCACCACTACCATCAAAAATCCTCGAGGCTCAGGTAGAAGCACTCAAGGAAGAAAACCTACCAAGTGAAACACTCAAAGGAATGCAAGATAATGAAAACGGATTAGTAAGGAGATCAGATGGAACATTATGCTTCAAGGATAGAAGTTGGATACCTCTCTATGGTGGAATACGAGAGTTGATCATGCACGAATCACACAAGTCGAAGTACTCTATTCATCCAGGTTCTGATAAGATGTATCAGGATCTCAAGAAGCTTTATTGGTGGCCGAATATGAAAGCAAAGATAGCTACGTATGTCAGTAAATGCCTTACTTGTGCTAAAGTGAAAGCCGAGTACCAGAAGCCATCAGGATTGCTTCAGCAACCAGAGATTCCCCAGTGGAAGTGGGAACGCATTACAATGGACTTTGTCACTAAACTTCCCAAAACATCAGGAGGTTACGATGCTATTTGGGTAATAATTGATCGTCTCACCAAGTCAGCTCATTTCATTCCAATCAAAGAGACTTACACTATGGATCAGCTCGCCAGACTTTATGTCAAGGAAATTGTCTCAAGGCACGGTGCACCAATTTCCATCATTTCCGACAGAGACAGTCGCTTTACTTCAAACTTTTGGGAATCGTTGCAAGATTCGTTTGGGTCTAGGTTAGACATGAGTACCGCCTATCATCCTCAGACCGATGGTCAGAGCGAGAGAATGATTCAGACATTGGAAGACATGCTCAGGGCATGTGTCATTGACTTTGGAAATGGTTGGGCTAACCATTTGCCATTGATCGAGTTCTCTTACAATAACAGTTATCATACGAGCATAAAAGCTGCACCATTCGAGGCACTCTACGGTCGTAAGTGCAGGTCCCCAGTTTGTTGGGCCGAAGTTGGTGATGTACAGCTAACAGGTCCAGAGTTGGTCAGAGAGACAACAGAAAAGATAATTCAGATTCGAGAAAGACTCCAAACAGCCAGAAGTCGATGTTGAAGGTTGGAGACAGAGTCATGTTGAAGGTCTCGCCTTGGAAGGGCGTGATACGATTCGGGAAACGCGGTAAGTTGAACCCGAGATACATAGGGCCATTCAAGATTCTGGAAAGGATTGGTCCGGTAGCATACAGGCTGGAGCTTCCGTCAGAGCTCAGCAATGTACATAACACGTTTCATGTCTCAAACCTCAAGAAATGTCTTTCAGACGAAACGCTCGTAATCCCATTGGAAGAAATTCAGATCGATGATAAGCTTAACTTTGTGGAAGAACCAGCAGAAATCATGGACCGGGAGGTCAAACAGTTGAAGCAAAGTCGAATTCCGATCGTCAAAGTTCGCTGGAATTCTCGCAGAGGTCCTGAGTTTACTTGGGAACGGGAAGACCAGATGCGACTCAAATACCCACATCTTTTCACCGAGACCACTCCAGAGAACAACATCAGCTGAATTCAGGGACTGAATTCCTTTTAGGGTGGTCGACTGTCACAACTCGTAATTTCAAGTCATTTTCCAAACCTCGACAATTTACTATTCATGAGTACTTATTCATAAATCACTATTCACCGATCACTATTTATCATTTCACTATTCATCATTTTTGAAGTCAGTTTGAGACTTTGAGAAGTCGTCAAAAATTTTACTATTCACATGACACTATTCATTCCCGGAGGGAAATCACTATTCATGGGCATCATTCATCATGTCGTAAACTAGGTTTACGGGTATTCAAATGCGCGTAACCAGTTAGGTTTAGCTGCGTATTCATGCACCATCAGTAAAGACACAACATACAGACTATGGTAGTCTGCATATTATCAGTAACATCCATTTCATATCAGTTCATGCATGTGTTTGTGTGATTTTCATTAACGTATGCTTAATTGTTTAATTAACGTTACCACTCAGTCATTTCTACTAACAGTAAACCCAATACTCCCGACAATGATCCTAAAACATTTTCAAGCTAATTATAATGATATAGAGATTATATTATTACTTTACCCGGTGTTTCTAAACCAATCGCTATATTTTTCGTTTGACGCTTATAACTCCGTCGTTTTACGAAATTTCAATCCGATTATCATTCTAACACCCGATTCCTGCAAGGAACATGATTTTACAATTTTTACAACTTCGTCGTATCTCATTACACCTCGTCATGAGTTATTTCTAGTTAACTCGGTACCCGATAACACTCAGTGTATACACAAATCAACCAATACTTAAACTAATGGGAGACAAGTATCATTATTAACATCAAATCTCTTCATCCTTGCCCACATGTCCCGCCCCTACCCCCCCCCCCCCCCAATTAGCTTAATACTTCCAAAATCCCATTAATGAATTACCTTTGATTTAATTCCAAGACCCACTAACTATAACACATATCACATAACCATTAGCTAATAAAAAGATCAAACCCCTTCCACCCCATCACCTAGGATCGGCCACAACCAAGAACACCATCAAAATCCATACATTTTTCAAGAACAAATCATAATCATACTCCATTTGCCTTCCTAGTTATGGATTTGTGATCAAACCTCAAGTTTATTACTCATTTCTTATCAAAACTCATCCAATCATCAAGTAAGTTTCAAGAACATGTTTTGATCATTTTATACTTTCATTTGATATATATGTTCATGTATTTTCAAGTTATATTAGTCATCCATGCAAGATACTTATGTTTTACATACCACATTTGAACATAAACTCTTTAAATCACTAGATCTATAAGTTTCACTAATGATCCCATGAAATCCACCAAGGTTGGTGATTTTTAGGACCCCGTGACATCTTAAGAAGGTGTATGGTAGGATTTGCGAACTTTTGAAGTTTATTTGAGTTAGTATGATCAAGTTTAGAACCAAGGAAGTGAGTTTTTAACAATCTAAAATAGGTTCTGTCCAAAATCGTGTAAACTGGAAAACTCAGTAATTTTTGGTATATTTTGGCCTTCATATTCAGAAATTTCTTTCAAAAATGAAACCGTGGCCGCAAGAATCACTAAAAACCGACTTATAACGAAGGAGATATGATTTTTCGAAGTTAGACGACGAAAACTAATTTTCTGAAAATTTAGTTGCTGATCGCCGAGATTCAAAGGACAAAACGAGATGTTAGACGTGATCTAGATAACCCGACCCACTGAGATTATGTTAGTTCATGTTTATACGAAGCCGTGGATGTAAAGAACGTAGAAAACGAGCTTGTAACGGCCGAGTTATTCACGTTTAAAGCCGACGAACTCTAGTTTATTTTGACAGCCACTATTAGAAAGCGTTCTAAATATTGAAACTAGTGTTTTTGCGAAACATAACGTTGTTAGCCGATTTTCTAATTGATCGAGGCGTGTACAATCGAAACTAAAGGAAACTACATTTATACATTGTTACAAGGTTTTAAAAAACGTCGAGTTTGATCAACTAACACGTAACGTGCAATATTTCGCGACTAGTTTCACGAAGTAAATTTGGACATATTTTCACAAGTTAAGGAAAATATTAAATTGCGATGAAAACGCTACATTTTGCCAATAGAACACCAAACAAGGATCGTGGAGTACCGTTTCAATGTATTTACACGAAAAGTAGTTTATAACTTAACGAGACGTCAAAAGTGTATTTTTCGTCGATAAAAGTTATTTTCAAAACTAACAAGTGTTATCGTTAACATACGTATTTGCATGTGTTGCATTGTATCATTGCTTACATTGGATCACATCATTCATAATAGGTCGTGGTTAGAGACCGAGCTTTATTTCATCATATCCATTGTGATCATTGTTGCTATATCATATCAGGTGAGTTTTCATAGCCCCATTTTAAATTGTTTATTGATTTCTAAACTCTCGGGGGAGAATACATTGCACCATTTTTATATGCGGACCAAAGTATACAAACTCATTACATTGCTTAAGTTACATCATTGCCCAGATTAAATTCCCCTTTTATTATCATGAACCGTTAATTGTTAGCAAGCGATAGTGAGTGAATAGATCTATTGAGGGTGACTCCTCCGTTCGGGTTGGTAGCGCCAACTTGTCAAACGAACGCATTTCATTTCTGTCATATTAGAGTGATTGGCAAACACTCAGTTGGGGCATTTCATTCAGTCTAGCTTCGGGGTCATGAGCTTAAGAGCTAATGTATCATTTTTATGTGGCATTATTTTGTCATACACTTTATACTTGTGGTATCCGTACAATATTTCATTTACATAAACCTATGATCTCACCAACATTTTTAGCAATGTATTTTCAGGTAATTAAGGTATCGCATGTTGGCATGCATATGGACATCATGGGGTCGCAGAGTCGACGCGTCTCACTTTATATTTTATGCACTTATCCATCGTTTGAATTGTATGAACTTGTTTTTCTGAAAACTTGTTTCACCTTTTGGGACCTAGCTTTATAACTATGAATGTTTTTAAATAATCAAACGATGTATTTTTTAAATGACACTTTAGGTCGTTCAATATAACTGTAACTTTGGTGCTATGACCAGTCGTGCCCCTGAATGACTTATTCCGCTGCAAGTCACGAAATTTGGGGGTGTGACAGTACAACAACTTTAAAATTGTTGAACAAAGTCTAAAGAAGTCTGGAAACTATAGTACTAGTTCTGGGAATGTGGCACTCTTGTCATCTCCTAGTATTAGTAAGTCAGAAGAGGTAGATGAAGATGCAGGTGTTTCTACTGCTAACTATGGTGGTCCTACTGCTAGTTCACAAAAGAATGCTGCTGGACTTGGAGATCCAGCATACTATGTATTCATGTCTAGTCAAACTAGTGGTTCTCCTCTAACTCATGAAGATCTTGATCAGTTGGATGATAATGATTTGGAAGAGATGGACATCAAATGGCAGGTTGCTTTACTTAGCATGAGGGTTAAGAAGTTCTGGCAGAGAACTGGTAAGCAGATTACCATTGATGGTAATGAAACTGCTGGGTTTGATAAGAAGAAAGTAGAGTGTTTCAACTATCACAGGTTAGGACACTTTGCTAAAGAATGTAGAAACCCAAGGAAGCAGGATAATAGAAGCACATGGTATAGGCAAGAGAAGAAAAAGGAAGTCACAGTGGAAGAGCCAAGGGCTATGCTAGCCATAGATGGTGTTAACTATGATTGGAGCTTCATGGCTGATGAGGAGCAAGCACCAAAAGAAGCTGCAATGGTGGCCACTGAGACTGCTCTAATGGCCTTTTCTGATTCAGAGGTAAATTCCATAATTAAATGTACTGAATCATGCTTTGCTCTTAAAGCTTATGAAGATCTTAAAAAGAGATTTGATGATCAACTAGAACAGTTATATGATGCTTTAGCTAATTTAGCTAATCATAAAAGAGGTCTAGCTGTTCTTGAAAAACAAATCTTGCATTTTTAAGGAAATGAATCTTAGTTTACAGATGACATGAATGCACTAAAAAGAAACATAGAATTCAAAGATGAGTGTATTACTAAACTGAATAAATCCTTAGCAGATCATAAAAATAAAATTGAAAATGTTAAGATAACAGTAGGTGCTTTAGCTCATGCCTCAGAGGGAATTAATAAAATTTAGGAAGCTCAAGTAATCAATAAAGCTAAGTTTGGTTTAGGATACAAGTTTGTTCCTCCACCATACAGAGGTGTTCCTTCACCTCCAGGTATTGACCTAGCACACACAGGATTTGCTGAGTTTCAAGAACCAATAATGGAATATGGTTCTAAGTCTACTGAGAGCCCTAAGGTAGAGAAAGTAAGTGAGAGTTTATCTAAAACTTCACTTTCTGAGGACAAGGTTTCCTCTGATAGGAAAGCAGATGCTATAGTTATTGAGGAATGTACAACTGATAGTGATGATGAAGAAGATCAGGTTATGTCTAAACCTGAAGTAGTTAAGAAAGCAGGAACAAGGGTTCCAAAAGTGATCAAAAATGATACTGTTAAGCCTAGAACAAACATTAAACATGTTAGGCAACCAGTTAAATATTGTGAACAATATAGATCCACTAGCAAGCCCAGAGGTAACCAAAGAAATTGGAATGGCCTCAAGTCTAACCAATTAGGTGATGACTTTTTCTTTTATAATAAAGCTTGTTACACATGTGGTAGTTTTGATCATCTTGCAGCTTTCTGTAACAAATGGGTATCTGGGTATGAAAACAATAGAGTGAATTTCAAAAGGCAAACTCCTCAAACTCTCATTCACTCTAGTTCTAATTTTAATAGAATAAAACCCAGAGCAGTTTCAAAAGCAGTTTCTACTGCTAGACCATTCATGACTGTTAACCCAATACCAACAGTTAAAAATGCAAAATTAACTTCAAAACATGCATCAACAACTGTTAAAAGGCCCATTCAATCAAAAGCAGTGGTCCAAAAACAAGTTTGGAAAATTAATGGTACAACTGCAAAGCCAGCAGTTAATACTGCTGCTTGGGAAAACAGGGCAAATACTGTTAAGGCCTCAGCATGTTGGGTTTTTAAATCCAATGTTGCATCAACTGTTATCAAGAGATTAAATTACATTGATGCAAGAGGCAGATCCAAGTCAGTAATGGCTTGGGTCCCCAAAGGAAACTAATACTCCTTATTTCTGTGCAGGAACATTCAATTGATAAACAAGAGGATCAAGGATACTCAGATAGTGGATGTTCAAGGCACATGACAGGCAACAAGTCTTATCTCTCAGATTTTCAATCAATAGATGGAGGCTATGTTACCTTTGGAGGAGGTGTTGGTGGCAAAATTTCCGGTAAAGGTACCATTAAAACTAGAAATTTAGACTTTGAAGATGTATACTTTGTAAGAGAACTTAAGTATAATCTCTTTAGTGTCTCACAAATGTGTGACAAAAAGAATAAAGTTCTTTTCTGTGACAATGAATGTCTTGTGCTTTCTCCTGATTTTAAGATGCCTGATGAAAGTCAAGTACTTCTTAAAATTCCTAGAAAGGGCAATATGTACAGTGTAGAAATGAAGAACATTGTTCCTAAAGAGGCTCTTACTTGTTTGATTGCAAAAGCTACATTAGAAGAGTCACTTACATGGCATAGAAGGCTTGGTCATATTAACTTCAAAACCATAAATCAGATTGTTAAGAATGGTTTGGTAAGAGGTTTACCTCAAAAACGATTTGAAAATGATCAAACATGCATTGCTTGTCTTAAAGGCAAACAACACAAAGCCACTTGTAAGCCAAAGATTTTTAACTCTATCAATCAATCATTGTTTATGCTTCATATGGACTTATTTGGTCCTACAAATGTTAGAAGTATGCAGCATAAGAGATATTGTCTAGTTATTACTGATGACTATAGTAGATTTACATGGGTTTTCTTTTTAGCTACTAAGGATGAGACTTCTAGCATCCTTAAGACTTTCATTACAGAGATAGAAAACCTAGTAAGGAAAAGAGTAAAAGTCATTAGATGTGATAATGGGTCAGAGTTTAAAAATAGAGTTATGGATGATTTTTACAAAGAAAAAGGTATTAGGAGAGAATTTAGTGTTGCTAGAACTCCACGACAGAATGGTGTTGCTGAGAGAAGAAATAGAACACTCATAGAAGCTGCTAGAACCATGTTAGCCGACTCTAAGTTGCCTATCACTTTTTGGGCTGAAGCAGTTAACACTGCTTGCTATGTCCAGAATAGAGTTTTAGTTGTCAAATCTTACAATAAGACATCATATGAACTTTTTAGATATAGAACTCCTGCAATAGGATTTTTTAGACCTTTTTCATGTCATGTGACAATTCTAAATATCTTAGACCGTCTTGGAAAGTTTAATGGAAAAGCAGATGAAGGATTCTTAGTTGGATATTCTCTCAATAGCAAAGCTTTTAGAGTATACAACTCAAGAACTAGAAGAGTAGAGGAAAACCTACATGTGGAATTTTTAGAGAATAAATCCAATGTAGTAGGTGAAGGTCCCAATTGGCTATTTGATCTTGAGTTACTAACCAATTCAATGAATTATATGCCTGTTGTTGTTGAAACTAATGAATTTTCAGGTTCAAAGTCTGTTGACACAACAAATGAGACCAGGTTAAACAAGGAGACAGGTCAAGATCATGTTTGGATGCCAATATGGACAAGTACAAGTGTGGCTTCAACTTTAACCAATGATGAATCTTCTTCTGGTAAATCAAAAGAAGATGTTGATGATGAAATCAAGGAAGATGGAACTGAGAAACAAGACAGTCAAGTTAGCAGTACAAAAGAAGTTTCTACTGCTGAGACAGAGCATTCTACTGCTAGGCTTAATTTTTCTGCTGCTAGGCCAAATGATTCTTCTGCTGGCCCTTCAGACTCAAATGAAGCAGATTTCTCAAATAAAGAGGTGGATTTGAGCAATATCTCACCTAACTATCAAGTTCCTTCAACCCCACACACCAGGATTCACAAAGTCCACTCCCTAGAAAATGTGATTGGAGATGTACAATCAGGTGTGAAGACAAGACAACAACTGATGTCTTCATACCAACAAGGGCTTCTTGATGCCCTTTATGCTTCAAAGCAGCATGAGTTTTCAAACTCTTGCTTGTTTGTATGTTTTCTCTCTCAGGCAGAACCAAAGAACATTCTTAAAGCCCTAGATGATTCAAGCTGGGTGGAAGCTATGCAAGAGGAGCTTCTTCAGCTTAAGATTCAGAAGGTTTGGTTGCTAGTTGATTTACCTAAGGATGTAAAGGTAATTGGCACTAGATGGGTTTTCAAGAATAAAAGGGATGAAAGGGGCATAGTGATTAGGAATAAGGCTAGATTAGTAGCCCAAGGGTACACACAACAAGAAGGGATAGACTATGAAGAGGTTTTTGCTCCAGTAGCAAGGATTGAGGCAATTAGGTTATTTTTAGCTTATGCTTCTTTTATGGGCTTCACAGTGTATCAAATGGATGTCAAGAGTGCATTTTTATATGGAACTATTGATGAGGAGGTATATGTTTCACAACCTCCTGGTTTCATTGATCCAGAACATCCAGACAAAGTGTACAGAGTAGTTAAAGCTCTATATGGCCTTCATCAGGCACCAAGAGCTTGGTATGAAACACTAGCTTCCTACTTAATAGAGAATGGATTTCAAAGAGGAAAGATTGATCAGACACTATTCATCAAACAGCACAAGAAGGATCTTCTGTTAGTGCAGGTGTATGTGGATGACATTATCTTTGGATCTACAAGGAAGGAGATGTGTTTGGAGTTTGAGAAGCTTATGCATGATAAGTTTCAGATGAGTTCCATGGGGGAACTTACATTCTTTTTGGGTCTGCAAGTTAAACAATCATATGAAGGCATATTTATTAGTCAAGATTGCTGATTCAAAAGTAGCAAGCACACCAATGGACTCTGAGAAGCCACTTCTTAAAGATTTAGATGGAGACAATGTAGATGTACACACTTACAGATCTATGATAGGTTCTTTGATGTATCTCACATCATCAAGACCTGACATCATGTTCTCTGTTTGTGCTTGTGCAAGATTTCAAGTAACTCCAAAGGTTTCTCATTTAACAGCAGTCAAGAGGATTTTTAGATATCTCAAGGGTCAACCTAGGTTGGGTCTATGGTATTCAAGGGAGTCACCTTTTGACTTGGTAGCATTTTCGGATAGTGATTATGCTGGTGCTAGCTTGGACAGAAAGTCAACAACTGGAGGATGTTAATTCCTTGGGTGTAGACTTATCTCATGGCAGTGTAAGAAGCAAACAATTGTGGCTACTTCAACAACTGAAGCTGAATATGTAGCTGCTGCAAGTTACTTTGGTCAAGTTCTATGGCTTCAAAACCAACTTCTTGACTATGGGTACAATTTCTTAAACACTGTCATTCATATTGATAATAGTAGTACAATTTGCATTATTAAAAATCCAGTACAACATTCTAAAACAAAACACATTGAAATTAGACATCATTTTATTAGAGACTGTAATGAGAAGAAGTTAATTCAAGTTCTTAAAATTGATTCTGATCATAACTTTTCAGATCTTCTTACTAAAGCTTTTGATGTTTGAAGGTTTCAATACTTGGTAGCAAGTATTGGCATGCTTAATCCTTAAAATTTTTAGTCTGTGTGGTTTTTGTATATACCTTACGTTTGTACTGATAAACTATGTAAATTGGTACTGTTAATTGAACAGTTTGTACGGTTGGTACAAATTTTGTTTAAACAGTTTATACTGTTGGTCAAATTTTGATACTGCTATAAGACATATGCTTTGCATTTTGTTTCTTGGTTTTAGACTAACATTTACAGGTATGAACATTAAACAAAAGAAGTTTCAAGTGAAATGGAAGCAGCAGAATGATGATATCAGTTGCTGACATAATAGATTTATGATGGACTGAGTTTGGGAATTTATTAACCAAGGTTTACTCCTAAGTTAATTGATCCCTTAGAACTTATTTCTTGAAATCTGATTATGATATTTCACATTGAATTGATGATTCAGTTGGTCAGATAGTAACTGACTCAACTCACTTTCTATCATTTTATACTTTAAAGTATAATGAGCAAGTCTAAGGACATCTGATAGAAAGAACAGCTAGTAAAAGTGAATCTAACACCTGTGTTAGAGGCAACAATTGCTATGAGCTGGAAACCCTGTCAAGAAAGCCTTTTGAATAGGTTTATCTTTACACACGCAGTTATTTATAACTGAAAAACATTGGTTCTCACACAACCAGAGGTTGCTTTAAACCGAATTCTTGATTGAGTGTCTGTTACACACTTAATCCCTTCAAAATGGTTGAAAGCAGTATGATTTTTCTATAACAAAATCATGAACATACTGCTAAGTCAAAAGTTTCTAAAAAAGGATTTTCAAAGGGATTCAGTAAAACCATCCATTGATGGATAAGGAGTCAATGCCTCATGAATCACCTCTCATAGGAGTTAACACGCCTAGAAGTGATGAGGGCAGCATATAACCTCTTAAGGAATTGATGGCTACATGTACAACATTGTCTGAAAACATGTTCTCAGGGGAGGAAATGATGTTCTAACTGATAGATCAGATAATGATGGTGAGAGATCTTCCAAACAGGGGAGGATAAAATGTTATTTGCATCTCAGGGGAGGAAATATCTCAGGAGAGGAAATAAAGCCCAAGGAAGATTAACCAAATATAAAGGAGGAAAAGACAAGAGCATACAACATGATGACATGGAGGTTGAAAATGACAAGAATAGAGCTGATTCTGGAGTATTATATATATTCAGAAGGGATGAAGCATTCCAAAGAAGAAAGTTCTATCTAGGTCAAATTTCAGTTCACTACGTTTGTTCATCACTTGCAAGGGCATGCTGATAGATAATTTCACTTGCTGAAACAAGCATCCAAGATACACAGCATCATTGCCTCTTATAATTCCTCCATCCAAGGAAATTGCACCATCTTTTGGGTATTGAATGAAGCCTGAAGATTGGTTCTGATATTGTTAAAGTCAAAGTAAATGGTAGATGAGCTACTGAGAAAGATATTCAATCTCATAGAATAGAAGAAAGTTCAAATCAAGAGTCTGACTATGAAGTGTTTGAAAGATCCTCACAATCAGAATTTAATTCAGAAGAAATATGTTGATTAGGGAATCCACATGTTTAGGGGAGGATTGTTGGGAATTAAATGTTCTGAAGATTAAGTATTAAGAATTACAAGTGCTGAAGGTTAGTACTGTTGAGAAGAATACTCTAACAGTTTCAACTGCTAGTGTATATCTAAGGACTGTTCAAGTTATAACTAACCGTACTAACTGAAGTTAGTACTGATAGTACAAAGAAGGTACTGCTGGTCGATACTGCTGAGTGGATAAGTGTCACTTATACTAATGCTGGTTGGATAAGTATTGAAAAGATATTTGTGTACTAAAGTCAAGTATATACGGTAGATAATATCTTTGGACAAAGTGTTCAGTAACAAGTTGTGTACATAGATACATGTTGTATCTATGTTACTGACACACATAAGATAAGACTAGCATGTGTTCGACAAGACTTAACAATATTGTAAAGATCTTTCTTGGACTATAAAAGAAAGATCTTAGACTAGATATATATGTATCCATCTAGTGACTAATTAAGTGATTAATTCATATGCTTTAAAACATCTAGCTAGAACAATATAACAAGTCATATAAACATTAAGATTCAAGGTTTTTGTAACCATAGTGATATTGAAGATCACTCGTATTATCTTGAATAATATTGAATTGTTTGGTATTAACATTGCATGTTCATTGTTCGTTAAAAGCATAACTATTCCATTTCCATAACCAAAATAACCTTCTAAGTGTGATTAAGTAGATTCCGCATACTTAATCATATTAACTCAATATATCACAAACACAAAGCAACAAAGGTTTAACCACCTTACAGTGTTTCGATCAACCTCTCAGTTGGTATCAGAGCCAGGCTGATATAGTTGATTTAGAAGAAGAAGCTGAAGAAATTACCCTCCATTAAGTTTTCCGCACTAAAAATGAACTTGAGACAGTAAAAATCTAAACCATCAGTGGCAATACTAATCAACAGTAGTAAGAATAAAAAACTTCCCCTGTGGTGATGCACAAACATAATAAATGGTTAAACATCTGAACATTTAAGCTTCCCCTGAAACCCATATGTTAACCATTTGAATCTCCAATTCTGTAGGCTTTTATGATTGATGAAGAAAAACCAACCATTAGTAACTTGATGATGAAAGAGAATAAACCAATCTTGTATCTTATGTCTTGTACTAAAACTGACTTCGAACAAATACCCATGTATTAAGAGACCTCAATCTCATGACAATAAACTCATATTCTATGAGACACTGAGTACTACAACGTATCTCCTTTAAGTGTTTGTTATTTCGTAGTCACTTGAACGAACGAACAATTTACCTTCTTTCAAAAGGTATGATAAAACACAACTTTGAAAAAATCCACTTCATCTTCAAATAAGCAACGAAAAATTTTCTTCGCCAAATAAATAAAAAACAAGCCTTTTATCTTTTAAGAACCAACTCTCCTTTGTGTGTGATTCTTCCCCCTTTGTGTGTGAATCTTGAAAGAAAACCAAAAATTCATACCTCAACTGTTTTAGCAACAGTTTTGAAAAATTTAGCAAAAATGAATTTTTCTTCTTTCTTCTATTTACAAAAACCTTGTAACTTTCTAGATCAAGAGCCCCCCCCCCCCCCCCCCGCTCTGATACCATTTGTGAAAAACTTATTTTAGACTATCTAACTAACAATAAGTTTCGTGACCATTTATGGGCTCAAGGCTGTTAGACCTTGATCTAGGATTTTAACTATGATAAGTACGATGATAATATTGGCGGAATATTCAAATGAAAGAATACAATACTATCACAACAAAGTTTTGCCAACTTCTCCTTTTGTTATTCAAACTAGCCCCAATGCTATGTGATCAAGTATAGCACGATTACAATCTAATCAGGGATTAAAGATCCTTGAGGCTAAACAAACCTAACAACATCAGACCCCTTGTCTGATGTTCCCACACACACTCTTTTGATGTTTTACATATTGACACCCTTTGGTGTTTAAATTCTAAGCACACTAGAACACTACATAAAACATACTAAGTATCTAAGCTATGATCTCCCTTTTATAGAACAAAGGAGATCATTACAAAGTTGATAAGTCTTGTCTACTACTTGCTTGTGTATGTCAGTCATTAAGATACAACATGTATCTTTGTTTACAATTTTGTTGACTGATAACATATCTAGATATTATCTACCGTATATAATTGACTCATATACAAAATATCTTTTTCAAACATATCCATCAAGCAGTAGTATGAGTCACTCAGTTATCCATTCAATAGTAGCTTCTTTGCACTAGCAGTACCAACTGCTATCTTCTTTGAACAAGCAGTACTAACTGCTACATTCTTTGAACCAGCAGTACTAACTCAAGTTAGTACTGCTTGTTATAACCTGAGCAAACTTAACCAATACACTAGCAGACTTAATGTACTTGGTGTATTTTGTTTATCATTTCAGTATTCTTAATGTTTAATTCTTCTTGTTCTGTGATCATCAAATCTATGAAAATATAAAACCCAACAATAATAATTGTACACTTTGATTTTTTTTTTAGTTTTTTTATTTAACTTTGCCCATAAATATTTTTATTTGTGTAATATAATACTTGATGAAAAATATACGAATAGATTAGGTTTTAAACGTATTTTTATTGGTATAATTTTCATCAAGTATTATATAACACAAATAAAAATATTAATGGTCAAAGTTGAATAAGAAATATTCAAAAAAGTTAAAGTGAACAATTATTATGAAACTAAAGGAGTATCATTTTACATTTTATAATTACTAATAAAGCTACGGATGCTCACTACTATTGTTACTTTGTCAAAGTTTAAATAACCACCAACAATCCAACACCCGGCACCGATGCTAACCGGCATGTCCACATCATTCCCACGTGAAACTTTTTTCCAGATGCTCTTGAAGTTCAACAAAATCCGAAATTCAATTCAAGGTTAAAAGTTCAACTTTCAACTTTCAAGGTTCAAGGTTCAACTTTTAGGGTTCAAACTGTATAGATTTCAAGGTTTAAAATTTGACCGTCGGAACAAAACCCAAAACAAGGAGTTCAGCCGTTCAGGTCAAGTACCCAAAATGCACCTTTGTTAATTCAAACCCCTAAACCGTGAACAATTCTTTTTAACCCTCTATTTTCTACTCCTATTTTACAGTTAATTTCCATATCCTGATCGTCATCAAAACTTATTATTCGTATATTCAAGCAAGTTGGACTTTTAATGTATGAACTCCTCAGTAGAGTTAGGTGCATTTACTTAAATTCCACAAAACTGTATTGTTTTGAAAGTTCTTCTCAAACGTTAACATATTTGTGTTTTGGTTCATAAGGAATAACTTGTGATCAAGTGTCAATCAAAACATATCTGCATTTTCTTGAATGTTGTTTATATAAACAATCAGCCTTTGAGTAGATTGAAAAGCTATCTATTTTTTTAGTTTCTAAAAACTCAATAGTGGGAACTTCAGTAACTTTGGCTGTACATTATATTGGAGGATCATATCCAATTTTGTTCTCATTTTTGTGTTTCTTCCTGCAGAGCAAGTTTACTGATTTATCAAAAGTTCTCTCCTACCTATTTCAGTATTCTGTGCTATGTGGGTATGTACTCAATTGAACTCACAGAGTATAACTAGTAATCTCAACTAGTCAAGTGAGTTAATTGCGCTATAGAAGCTTGCTTCCGTGGATGTGTCAAGGATGTTTCGTTAAGGGCTTTAAGGTTTGTAGAAAATTTTCCATATGGTATTTATGTTGACGGGTCACACAAGGCCTATGGTCTAGTGGTACGTGAGTTTCCCACCAACCTAGAGGTTGTCGGTTCAAGCCTCGCTAGAGGCATTTGTAAGATAGGTGGTATAGGTGTGAAAAAATTGCCATTCTAGAAGAAAAAAAAAATGTTGACGAGTCAAGGGGTATTTTGGTACATGTTGGCATAAGTACCATACGAGAACCCTTTTTTAGGTACATAGTCGCTACGCTGATGGATGTAAAAAACTATTTTACTGCCTAAACCTATTCCCAAACACCTTAAGTAAAAAAATCAAATTAGAGACGACCAAAGCTTTATATACGACCTGAAGTTAATACTACCTCCGTCCCAAAATAAGTGTCCAGTTTGACTTTTCAGAGTCAAACTGGTTCAACTTTGACCTTAAATATTTTTGTGAGTGTTATATAATATTTGATGCAAAATATATGAATGAATTGTGTTTTAAGTGTATTTTTCAATGATATAATTTTTTCATCAAGTATTATATAACATAAAAAAAAATATTTAAGGTCAAAGTTGAAAAAGTTTGACTCTGAAAAGTCAAACTGGACACTTATTTTGGGACGGAGGGAGTACTGAAATTAGTAATTTTCATAAGAAAACAACTCCTTATATGTCAAAATTGTCTGCAAAAATAATATTTGTGGTGGAATTTGAACGATATAACAAACCCAAACGAGTAACTACGCCAAGAACCAGAATTACACTTCCCCTGTCTTTTTTGCCATCGCATTTTCCTTTCAAAATCCATGATATGTTTGAAAGCAAATTCATAATTTCCATACTGGGAATACATACATTGCTCACATAGTTTATTGTAAATTTCTTTGCTAATCACTTATATTATACTGTCAAGAATCTTCACTATAATAATGACCCAAAAGACCCCTTAAATTATGACCTTACCCAAAACATGTGGTTGCCACAGATTTAGATATTATTTTGGTAAGACTGTTAAAAAAGATTTTATGTTTGTTTTGAACTTTCTATGTCATTGCTTTGCAAGCTTCAGTGAGTGGAATACTGTGAAAATGGTACCAAAACAGCTAACACTAGATGAATCACCCAACCAACTACCCCTTGGTGATCTTTTATTATAACAATATAAACCGAAGACTTGTCCCCAAACGGATTCAAGCCAAGTACAATTACAATTAGAAACAAGATAGTCCTCCTACTAAGTGTTATCTTTACATAAACTCACACCTAACAACACTAAAACTAAACTAAACCAACAGATTAAGATGATCTGATTAATACCCAGAAACCAGGCTAACAAACTAGCCAAGAAACTACAACAATGAACTTGATGTTGCCAGAAACCCACTTGAGAGAGAAAACAGGAGCCAATATTATGTGTGTGAGAAAGATCCCAAACCCTAGCTGAATGAGAGCTTGTATACACCAATATTGCACGTAGGAAATAACCTTCTTGATTGTGTGGATGATTCGGGTGGTCTTGGTTCATGGAAGATTAGATCCATGGTTGAGTTAGGTGGAAGAATTAGAGAGAGAGTGGGAAACCCTTTGAGAGAAAAACCTGGATAAGATTAGCTTGTGTGTGAAAGGTTACAAGAGTTCCAACCCTTCCCAAGTGTGGGAAGGGGTATTTATACTTCTACATATTGTGCCCCTAGTGGGCTGTGGAGTGAGCTGACAGTGGGGAAAGCCCCGACCCACTCCACAAATATAAATACGACTAATACTATTAATACTAATACTAATAATACTAAGCTAATATAAATAAGCCTACGAGCTATATAAATGCTAATTAGATACTCGGGGTGACCGAACCTTCATATGAATATTTATATTCCTAACAATCTCCCCCTAAGGGAGGTCACCCCGGAAATAATAACTTGAATTCTAGCATTTTATCTTTTGATCTTGACTTCATAGCTCGTAGTCTTCGATTCTTCAACGTCTTGTATCTTTGTGTCTTTAGCAGTGATCTTTTGATGACCGTTCTTTGTCTTGGATGATCTTTGAGTATTCTTCGACTTTATCATCCAACATTTGTTTCCAAGTCATCTTTCAACAGTATGTTTCCATGTGATGTGTAAATCTTTGAGCCGACATGCTCACACTATTTGGTGTCATGATCTTTAGCATCAGAGTTTGCAGAAGCCGTGTTAAAGGTCTTTTAGGTTGATCATGACATTGTTGAGTTACAATGATGATGTAGTGTGAACATGTGGTAGAGGATTGGCATCTTTTCTGCAACCTGCTACAACCGCATTCGGCTGCAACCTCAATCAGCTACAACCGGAAACAGCTGCAACAGCAATCAGCATCAACCGCCAGATGTTCCTGCATACGACAGTTAGCAATAAAAAGTCCGGTACTTACAAGTTCGGACTTCGAGATTGTTAACAGCATAGTGTGAAAACTCTCTCTAATCCTTACCAAGACCGTTCCTAATCGAAAACCCACAGAGGGCTTTTTAAGATAGAACCGTAGCACATCAACGATTAGGTGAGTCGCTGGAGATCACTCCACGACTGTAGACCGTTTGAGACTGCCGCGACCACTAAGCGTAATCCTTAAAGAATTACCGAAGTGACCTGCTTTCAGGGCTGCTTGATGTTGACCCTGGCAGGAATTTCCATTCAATCATTGAGAATTACATTTGTAAATTCCCTCATAAATGTTCTGGCAGATTGCTAAGATCTGCGTAGGACTCATAAGTTTACAACTGGTGTCCTTAATGTTGAACACCCAGTGTAGAAATAATTCGTGTTCCTATGAGATCTTCTTATGCATCTCGTGGCTCTAGACTCTATTGTGCGTTTTGATTTAGTGAGCGGAGGCTGGAGATAACTGCCACCTTTTCAATATCATCTAACTCGGAGTGAGAGAGACGATAGGAATGTATTGAACTCCGTGACAATTGAAACAAGAGTCCTTTGAGGGACCTTGAGTGGCTAGGGAGGGTTGTGCAGCGTATCACTGGGTCCATGATACTTTGTCTTCAATGCCAGCAATCAACTAAGTGATTCTGACAACATATGTATTGACCCGGTTTCTGTCTAAGTTGTAAGGAGGGCTATTTCTTTTCACCCTTTATCTTTACAATTCTTTTTCATTCTTCAACCCCTTCAGTGCTTACCGAGACTTCATAACTAACACCTTGTTGGGTTTATTCCAGTGTTAGCTCCATCTCAGTCGGCACTCTTCCCTTATGCACATTTCTCCTTTTTAATCATACCTAAGGACTTCTACACTAACTAGTGGATTGTCCCTGGGTAGATCCCTCCGGCTCTGGCGGGATCGTGGGAACTTGAGCCTAACCTAACCATCCTTATAACTCCATGCATTAATTAAAATGGTCGGTCTTTGGTGTACTTCCACGATTGCCAAACCAAATCCTTGAAAAATCTCTCAAAGTGTTCATGATTTTGAAACACATTTTTGCAAACACTTGAGAGTTTTATATTTTTCAAATGCTCCCCCTCAACATGTGCTCAAATGATTGTTTTATAAATTTGCACATGTCAGGTGAAGCTCGCACTTTTGAATTAATTGATTTTCCAAGAACATGATCATCGCGAGACACGCTTACATCACTAGTAAACTAGCTTGAAATTATTACCCGTCCAGATCACATTCAAGGAAGATCGCTCGAAATCGGTACATTCTACTCAGACACGTCCTTTGCGAGACACGCTTACATCACCAGATAAACTGGCTTGAAATTATTACCCGTCCAGGACATGTCCTTTCGACTACTGACTTTAGCTATCGTCAATTCATTGGTGAAGTCTGAGCCTTGCTCACATAAGATGCGTGCCAAATCCTTTGCTCCCCCTCAATAAGTGCATTGGTATACAAAAGAGTTTAGCACTTACTGGAGAGCTTACATTCACATCCAAAACATTTTGCTCCCCCTCAATATGTGCATTGATATATAAAATGGTTTAGCACATATGGGAGAGCGTACATTATACTTTCCAAAACATCACATTTTCATCAGGTTTCATATTTAAATCACATTCTCTCCCCCGATCAAAAATTTCAAACCTTTTGAGATTTGTGATCCCAATTGATTTAAATAAGTTAGAAAATGTGGGAGAAAATGTGTCCGATTTAATATATTCTGATGATGAGAACATACTATGCTCCCCCTTAAACTAAGAGGGAGATTCACTGCTTATTTTGCACATTTGATTATTATGACACAACTGATATTGACCTTTTTGTGCAGACGATGTAATTATCCGCTTTTCTGAGTTAGTAGTCAACATCAACTATCCAACCACCAACAAATCTTTCACAAATGTCGTTGATCCCCACTTAGCGAGACCAAAATAGATGAATGGTGGTGATGGTGGTGAAAGTGTTGTTGTTGTTGTTGTTGCCGACATTGTTGTTGAGGTGAATTCCGAGCCAATCAATAGAGTTTGAACGTCTGATCAAATGGTTAGAATGGGAACTGGTACATTCATTTTGGCTATGGAATCTGCATAAGAATATCAACACAGATAT
Source organism: Artemisia tridentata subsp. tridentata (assembly GCA_021014915.2). Taxonomy (NCBI): domain Eukaryota; kingdom Viridiplantae; phylum Streptophyta; class Magnoliopsida; order Asterales; family Asteraceae; genus Artemisia; species Artemisia tridentata. The sequence continues at coordinate 407,263,666 of CP139507.1, forward strand.
ACATACATACAGATATACTATTCCTAGATAGCTACCCTTCAGCAGCTTGCCACATTATAATACCAAGTTCATCTTATAATCAAACCCCAATCAGGAACTACGTCAAACCACTATCTAGCATGAAGAGCAAATAGCAATCATGAACATGGCAATTCACACAGATTTCAATATTTAATTCAGGATCTTAGGAACATGATTCTAACATAATAGCAATCTACCTAAGCGAATCCTGAGAACATATGCACAATATCAACAACCATTAAGCAGCAGAGACAAACAACATTTGAAACTCATTCATTTAGATCATACAAATGCCAGTGGAGTATTCAAAAACATCAAACACAACTGGTTTTCTAACTTCTTTTAGGTTTTGAGTCTTAAAGCATTTTGGGGATTATACGAGGATTCCAAAGTAACACAAATGAACCTTCTAGTTATATGAAGCTAGGATACTACAAGCAAATTGCACATAATGTCCTAAACTTTCTAGCAACTAACACACTTGGTCATTTGATATATTTAAGCAATATCCTCTTCAACTAATACCCCATTAACTGCAAAACCTTTTCTAAGAGTCATGAATTAATCAAGAAACCCGTTTGATGATATAAAATTTGAATTCACTCTCCCCCTCAATCAATGACCCGTATTCTAGTTGAACCTCAACTAAAATCACGCTTAACCCCACAACTCATCAAACAAGAACTGTCGTGAGGTTTTGTAGTCGTTGATTGAGTGACAAATTTTATGCATAATCCAAGTATAGACAAATTTCATACAACACAAAATCACCAAGTGTCTTACAAATAATTTTCAGAAGAATCACAGAATGAAAACTATTTGCATACAAAGAAGATTTCTCTTCTTTTTCAAGAAATGATGCACTGAAACGTACATCAGATCGAAGAAACATGGATATAAAGTAATCCATGCCCAGGTGAACATCACCCAGTTAGAGGAACAACCGTCCTTATGGCGACGTGCTTTCCCCAGTATGAAGCGCGGGTTGCTATCTAAAGTAATAGCAAGCCATTTAGACATGTTTTAACAATCCATTTTAACTTCTGCTCGAGCTTCATTTGAAGACCCGTGCCATTATTGAATGACATTTCTAAGTCCGTAAATGTTATTGATAAACAGAAGACATGCCTAGGTGAAACTATTTTTTGTATTTTCTATTTTTCAATTTTTATGGTTTTTCTGGTTTTACGTTTCTCTATTTACAATTGCAGGATTTCTATATATCTATTTACAAGATGGTATAATGTATGAATAAGTATATATGTACAAGGATATGAACCAGAAACCATTACTCCTCAGCATTCTGAATCTTCACCGCATTCATCACTTGACTTGCTGAAGAGCAATGTGAGCACTTTCAATCAGGGAATGATTCTGGCTTTTCACTCTCCCCTAATTAGTGCTATCCTCCAATCTGACAACCTTTCTGATGAACACCCATAATAGGAAGAAGACTTTGGATGAACGCCCGAAATATGAAGAAGTCTTTTGATAACCAAATTGCATGCCGTCTTTAATCTTCTAACACTCCCGTCCTAGAGTGACGCCGTCAAAAACCTTAGGCATCTTTTCGGTAGTTTAAGTTGAGCCTCAACTGAAATCTAGCTTAACCTCACAACTCATCAAACAAGAACTGTCATGAGATTAGGTTAACATCAAGTTGGGCTTAACCTTAAACTACGGAACAACTTGAACCTAACTTAACTCCACAACTCATCAAACAAGAACTGTCATGGGATTAAGTTAAATATCAAGTTGTAAGAAAAGAGCTCAACATTTTTGAATGTAGAGAAGACTGAAGACTCGACCTTCTTCAAGATTGCCCAATGTGGAGGAACAGAATACCAATCATCTTCATCTCACCAAATGCCTTCCAGTAACCTTACATGTAACCCATCAGCCCGCAGCATACACATAAGATGATAACTCCCAACAGAGAACGTAGAATAGACTGACGACTCGACCTTCTTCAGTCATACGTATAACACCAAAGTAACAAGTTGAACCACTGATCATCTATAGAATGTATCCATCCTTGGATATTAAGCCCTGATCACGTGAACCTGTTGTGCGTCCTTGATGTACACATTCTCTCTCCCCTGATGGTTACGATTAATCAGCCCATGACGTAACAGTGAAACGTGAATGCCAAGGTAACAAGTTGAACCACTGATCATCTCTGCGGTTATCAACACCGGAATAAATGATTAAGCCCAATCACGTGAACCTGCTGTGCATCCTTGGTGTACACATTTCTCTCCCCCATGATGGTTACGATTAATCAGAATCATCATCATGATGTGTACATGCAGCCTAATGAAGTGTACATGAAGCATTGACTAGAAACCCTTTGTTACTGATTGTACCAGCCCGTGAGACGATGTATATTAGAATTCCATGACCATGTTCTTCAACACCTTGATAGACGGAGGAAGAAGTGTTGGAGGAACATGGTTTGCACGACTCCTGAACTGACGTATTCAGGAGTCGTATGACCAATTCTCAATCATCAACCAACATGTAGATAAATATTCACCTTTCCCCCCCCCCCCTCAAAAATTGCATATGCCTTCCAACTGCAATTTTTTGATGATTGAACTAGTGAATATGAATACCATCAACGGTAAGTAGCTCCACTTGACGGTTCTTGAAGACTAACATGTTGTTTATTCACCCTTTCCCCCCCTCAAAAATTGCATATGCCTGTCAACTGCAATTTTTGGTTGAATACGTGAATAAAAATATACTCCAATATGCGCCGATCCACTTGAAGACTGAATAAGCACGGAAAGAGCATGAATCTTGTTGATGAGAATGGCCATAAATAAGAAGATTCCTCTTCTTTTGAAGATAAAGTGCACTCAAGCGTACACTTTTCTTTTCTTTGAAGAACGAGGCCTGAACTGATGTATTCAGACGTCATAATGTTGAAGAGCGAGGCCTGCACTGACTTGTACAGACGTCATACTGATGAAGAACGAGGCCTGCACTGATGTGTACAGACGTCATTATGTTGAAGAGCGAGGCCTGCACTGACTTGTACAGACGTCATTATCTCTCTCTTTACTACTTCTCTCATCTAACTCGTTAACAACCCCATTATCATTTAGTCGGCTTGATGTAGTGACCACTGATGGAGAAAACCCAATATGATGAACTTGATACTGAAGTAATATAACCCGAACTTGTGACTTAAACTTGTACTAATGCGTGACAAAGAGCGGTGTAGAGACTTCGTGCAACATCGAATCCCTAAGTACTCTATACTCTTCAACCAACCAACCATCAAGTATAAGACGTACATCACCTCTTGGATATCCACAACTTCGTGTGACACTGAGCACTACAACGTGACTCCTTAAAGTGATAGTTATTTTGTAATAGTGAGAAAGACAAAATAACTAGATATCCAAGTCCTCGTCATTGTATTGAAAGCTCGAACAAGGATCTCGAAGAATCTTCATCCAACCTCCCCGATATCTTCAGATACTAAGTACACGCACCCATGAAATTTCACTTCAGCCTCAAATAAATAATAATGAATCAACGCCGTAGTCACGTCTTGTGGTTAATGCCCAAATCTAGCCCTTCATGATGCTTTAACTGAACTCTGATAATGGTTTTAACCCGATCATGGTTAAGAGCGCATAGTCCATCATCACGGGATTTTACAAATCTATGATTTAAACCGAGAAATAAGTTCTTTCTCGGGATTTTACAAAATCAAGAAGAAACCGTGAGGCAGTAACAGATTGAATGTGGCATGACTGATTTTGATTTTGGTGAACATCAGTTTGGGTAAAGAATATCTTGTGAGGATTACAGATCACATCACAACTTTTAAAACCTTTGGCCAACTAACCAACCTTGAACATAGATTAGTGACCACTCGATGAAGAGAACCCGATATACCAATACTGAAAACTGAAGTAGAAGACCCCAAATTTGTTACTTAAGCTTGCACTAATGTTGGAAGAACGGTGTAGAGAATTAATGCTCCAAGAAAATCTCTAAGAGCTCCATACCCAACCAAAGTATGAGACATTAACACCTCTTGCGATTATCGACATCGTCATTGACGTGTGACACTGAGTACTCCCATGACTCTTAAGTGATAGTTACCCCGACTGCTGGTAACTAGATAACCCAAGTCTTCAACTTAAAATTTTAACGAGCAAGTTATCAATGAAGGTCATGCATCCAACCAACCCCGACTTCAAGATAAAATAAGTAGACGCCTTCGTGAAATTCAACTTCAATCACAAATAAAGAATACCTGATTAACTTCGTGATCATCTTGTGCTGTTGACTAGCCAAAAAGAGAAGAAACATGCGCAAATTCTTAGAAGTGCCCATGACTCATAGTCAGTCCAATCAAACAAAGCTGTCTGACCCAGCTACTTGGATGTGGAATAGTTGTCGTACTGTGTACAGGATTTTACAGTTCTTGAGATTTTTCTGAGAAATAAATTCAAGAACTAACTGCACAACAGTAAGTATCAAACTGCTGTAGACTGAACCACTGAATCCTGAATCGCTACGATCTGACCCGCTGTAACCGAAACTGCTAAGATTCACATCGCTGGAGACGGAACTTCTAGGAAACTTGCGATAATTCTCCCCCTCAAAAAGGACATGAAATGACCTTTTTGCCAAAGCTGAGAGTCCGTGATGTTTGTGAATTTGTCAGGCACAAAACATGGAAAGAGACAAATGAAACTACTGCAACGAAGATGGTGATTAAGACTCTCGTGTAGTAACCCCTTGCTTTCCTCATCATCAATGGTTTAGTAGATTAACAATTCATTGAAGCTCGTAATATGCCAAAACCGCTTGATGAAATGCATATGACTTTTAAAGTGAGTAAAAGGTTAAAACATGTCTCCAAACAAATCACCTCTTGTCTTTAAGCCTGACTACCTCTTGAGAAGATCTTGAGCAACAATCCCATTAGAAGCTTGAGAAACAACAATCACTTGATGAAGCTTGATAAAGAACAAGTCTGCGACTTAAACTTGCACTAAATTATGATTTAGAACCTATATTGAGCACAACAACGTAACTCCTTTAAATATAGGTAGTGATATATACCCAACCTTCCATCCTTAATTGTATATATCCACTTCGTGAACATCCAAGTCTAATCACCTTAAATTGCAAATTGTGATTTAGAACCTATATTGAGCACAACAACGTAACTCCTTTAAATATAGGTAGTGATATATACCCAACCTTCCATCCTTTATTGTATATATCCACTTCTTGAACATTCAGGTCTAATCACCTTAAATACGCTTGAGCAAGGGTCAACAAACATCGTGCATCCATCCACCCCGAGATGTTTGTGACACTAAGTACACCAACCCGTGAATTAACAAACCAACCAAGTTATCATAATTTCCCAATTCCTGCCGATCTTGTAGCACAAACTTATCCCAAAAAAAATAGTCAAACCCCGTAATTCTTATTTTGTCTAAATCCAAGTCCCGCCTACTTGTCCAAAATTGATTTCACGGGATTTTACAGTTCTTGAGATTTAAACCGAGAAATCGAATTTTTCGCGGGATTTTCTAAAATCTACAAGAGAAACCGTGAACTCAACAAGAGTAGCCTAGAGTGAAGTGCAATATTGATCTTCGAACTTCAAGTCAAAGAAGTCAAAACTCAACTTGATCAAATCGCAGCAAGTCAAGCCACAGTTTGTTAAATTGCAACAAGTCTAGTCGCTATTAACCAAGTCGCAATAAGTCAAATCGCAAGTGTCAACTCGCAACGACAAATTACAACTGGTCAAATTGCAGTCAGTCAAATCGCAATAAATCAAATAGCAGTTTGTCAATTTGCAATTAATCAACTCGCACTTTGTCAACTATAACTTAAATCGCAAAGATCAAATTGCAGGTTCGCTCAAGTGGTAGGCTCTAATTGGACTACGCTGGCAAATCCGCAACTCTGTAATCGCGTTGACGTTCATAAACCCAAAAACTGGTCGTGACGTATGTATCCACGTGAAATGATGCAGATCCAAACATACTACTCAATGATACAAGAATTTATCAAAAGAAGTAGTGAATCCCAAAAGAAATACCACACTTTCGTCTAAATAAGAATAAGAATACCCTATCAACTAATTAGTGGCCCCAATTCAAGCATCAGTCCAAAAGTTATCATGACCAGCCCATACAACTTCGTCCAATGAGTAGTAGAACCCGATATATTTTCTAACTATCCGATCATAAGCCCATGCACTATTATTCGATCATAGCTAGTAAATCCATTTGGCTCACCCAGCCCAAAATCAATATACCAACCCAAGTCCACTATGTAGAACCCGATCCAATACTCATTTTACCCTAATAATTCGGGTATTTAAATCCCACTTAACACACAAGTCAAACCCTAATCCCTTAATTACTATAATCCGCCCCTTTTCTCTCCTTCATCATAACTGCTCCTCTTCCCCACCCTTGATAATAGATGAAGCATCCTCTCTTCCATTCACTTATGCCTCCTTCGTGGTAAGTTGTTACATTTTGTGTTTTTGTAATTCATATCGAATCAAAAAGAAACGAGCATAACCCCCATGTTATGACTTGTTCTTTAATATTCGGATATTGACCACACGATCTATGATGAATATCTCAATGGTTTATGTCTTCGGACGAATCTTTAAATACCAAAAAGACGAGATAAACTAAGATCGTGACTCAATTCGTTAGTGACACGAGGCAGAGAAAATAAAATAACGTAATTGTTAAATTTCTTTCTCGAATAAATCTCGGATAGAAGTAAAAGCAAGGCATCCAAAGTCTATGATGATTTTCTTTCTTTCGATAGGTCGACCTTTAAAGGCTTGATATTACTTTGAGTTACACGAAAGACAAGAAACTGAGATCTTTGTAATTAGACTTCTTCATTTGGATTCGTGTAGGGTAATGGAGATGGGATTAGCTGATTTGATGTAGGATTAGTTGAAGTTGGTTGTTGTATTATGTTGGTTGTTGTATTATGTTGCGATAATTAGGTCGACCAAAGTCTATGTTGTTTGTTTGAGATTGAATGCATTTGATTTGATTGCCAGGGGAGAGTGTTGTTTGTTTGGTCTGGGTCTGCATTACTGCTTCTTTCCCTTAACTCTTTCATTTTGACATTTGATAACCCTTTTTTGTTGACCAAAGTAAATAGTTTGACCATTTGACCGAGTAACAGACAAACCGAGTCGATGAAATGGTAGACAAACCGCATCTGTGCAAAACACAAACCGAGTTCGTGATTATGCAGACAAACCGAGTATACTTTATATACACAAGCCGAGTTCGTGATTATACAGTCAAACCGCATACACCTTGTATACACAAACCGAGTTCGTGGTTAAACAGACAAACCGAGTCCATGATTAAGTAGACAAACCGCGTCTTAGACAAACCGCGTTTGACCAGTCAAAGCTGTCACTCTCACACTTTTGTCTTTTACCCCTTTTTGGTTACAATCCAAATTGTACCCAAGAACACCCACAAACCGGATTCAAGAACATCATCATTTTACACGAGCAGCAACAAGAACATCAACAAGAAAAACCACACTTTTGATCAAACAAAAACTTTAGAGGCCAAAAAGTACGAGCCAAAAGTGAGTAGCAATCGTTCTTGAAGACTTAGCACACCCAACAAAACCTTGAACCAAAGTCACAACAACTAACAATGACCATATCAAAAACACACCATAGATGCACAAATCTGTTCGAACAGAACCAAAGAAAAACTGATATATTCAACAGCCAAAGATAGAAAATAAGCCCAATATACACACTAAGACATTGTGTTCGAACAACTATAATCAAAACCACCTATGAGTAGCAGCCACAATATGGAGGAACATACCAAATCTTGAGTATGAGTGAGGTGGGTTACGAGAATACATAGGCCCAAGAGCAAAACAAAGCAAAAGCCATATGGACCAAATCCATAATATGATTTTCGAATCCAAAGGAGTAAATGAAATGAAGCAGACCACGTATTCGGACAAAATGAAAAAGATATAAAACAAGACTATGAACACCACATCATAAACCACAAAGCTGTCAAGACAAGTCTTATACCACACAACAAAAATCTAACGTTGAAACAATGAATAAGTCTTTGTTAAACTAAATGAACAAAAGACCAGTCTTTGTTAAACTCCACAAAAATTTTGTAAAACTTAGTGATAAAAACAAATCTTTTGTCACTTGAAACTATCAATGGTCTCACGTTAAACACAGTGAACCACATAAGCCCAAAATCAGTTAAGTCCAACCTTAGATAACATGATTCGAACAAAACAAAACAAGTGAGCAAACAGTTTAAGAAAATATGGTTTGAACCACACAAAAAAAAAATTAAGACCGACACACAATCAAACCGGACCTAACCATGGCTCCTGATACCAATTGTAGGAAATAACCTTCTTGATTGTGTGGATGATTCGGGTGGTCTTGGTTCATGGAAGATAAGATCCATGGTTAAGTTAGGTGGAAGAACTAGAGAGAGAGTGGGAAACCCTTTGAGAGAAAAACCTGGATAAGATTAGCTTGTGTGTGAAAGGTTACAAGAGTTCCAACCCTTCCCAAGTGTGGGAAGGGGTATTTATACTTCTACATATTGTGCCCCTAGTGGGCTGTGGAGTGAGCTGACAGTGGGGAAAGCCCCGACCCACTCCACAAATATAAATACGACTAATACTATTAATACTAATACTAATAATACTAAGCTAATATAAATAAGCCTACGAGCTATATAAATGCTAATTAGATACTCGGGGTGCCGAACCTTCATATGAATATTTATATTCCTAACATTGTATACACCAATATTGCACTTAGGACCCTGCACAACACAATACTAACAAAACTGGAACCAAAGTTAGGCATTAGAGAATAAGACTAAAAATATTTACACAATAGCCCTCAAGGTTTAATAATAAGAGTAAAAATATTTACACAATAGCCCTCAAGGTTTAATAAGTTTGCCATGAAAGTATTTTTCAATACCCTCCCTCAAACTTATTAAACAAATAAGTTCAACATGCCAAGCTTTTTAACCAAGTAAGAATGTTGCACAGATCCAAGTGCTTTACTAAACACATCAGCAATTTGATTTTTAGACCCAACATGCACAGTCTTAATCAAACCTGAAGCAACCTTATCTCTCACCAAGTGAACATCAATATCAAAGTGTTTAGTTTTTTCATGCATAACTGGGTTAGCAGCAATTTGCACAGCAGAACTATTATCACATAACAACTCAACTGGAAGTAACCCAGTTTCACCCAGGTCTTCTAAGACCTTCAGAATCCAAATTATTTCACAAGTTGCAGAAGCCATACTTCTGTATTCTGCTTCAGCAGAATACTTAGAAAGTGTGGCCTGCTTCTTGATTTTCCAAGAAACCAAATTATTATTCACAAAAACACAATATCCTGAAACAGACTTTCTTGTTACAGGACACTTAGCCCAATCTGAATCAGAATAACCAACAACTTTAAACCCACGATCAGACTTATCAAACCCAATACCATTTTCAGGAGCAAGTTTCAAGTATTTAAGAACTCTTAAACCAAGCTTAAAATCAGATTGTAAAGGAGCATGCATATGTTGACTCAGACAATGAACATCATAAGATATGTCAGGTCTAGTCATAGTCAGATAAATCAATTTCCCTACCAGCTTTTGATAACTAGTAACATTTTTAAGAAACTTATCTTCATCAGACTCTTGGTGAGCTAGAACTATATTTTCAAGCAATGGAGTCAATACAGGTCTGCAAGCTAACAATCCAAACTCATGTAACAGTTCAAGACAACACTTTCTTTGATTAATACATAATCAAGTTTTAGTTCTTAAAACCTCAATTCCAAGAAAATATTTAAGTTCTCCTAGATCTTTGATTTTAAACTTTGTTTTCAAAAACTGTTTAACACTTTCAATTTCATCTTCACAATCACCAGTAATAACTAAGTAATCCACATAAACAAGCAAGAAAACCACAGCTTTATCATTCCTTCTAATGAATAAAGAATGATCATTTTTAGACTGAACAAACCCAGCTTCAAACAAGGCCTCAGACAGCTTATGGTTCCACTGTCTAGGAGCTTGTTTAAGCCCATACAAAGATTTTTTCAACCTACAAACTTTATTACCATTATCAGTATTATACCCTGGTGGAGGAAGCATATACACTTCCTCTTTTAGATCACCATACAAAAAAGCATTATTCACATCCATTTGAAATATTTTCCAAGATTTTTGAACAGCCAAACTAAGTAAATATCTAACAGTACCCATTTTAACCACAGGACTGAAAGTTTCCTCATAATCAACACCTTCTTTCTGACCAAACCCCTTAGCAACCAACCTAGCCTTATACCTCTCAATTTCACCAGATGACTTATATTTAATTTTAAGAACCCATTTACTACCAATTGGTTTTCTACCAACTGGTAATTCAACAACTTCCCAGGTATCATTTTCATGTAATGCATATATTTCCTCATTCATAGCATTGACCCACCTAGGATCTTTACTAGCCTCTTCATAAGTGCTAGGTTCAACAGACTTATTTAGATTAGACACAAAGCAACAATTTTCAGAACTCAACAAAGTATGATTAGCATATCTATTCAGACCATATTTAACCTTAGTATCTAACACATAATCATTCAATCTAGCAGACAAAGTAGAAGACCTCTTAGACCTTCTTTGACTAGCTTCCTCTGTTTGTTCATCAAAAACATTTTGAGAACCAAGACTATCACTACTAGAACCAACATTTCCCTCAGACCTTAAATTTTTATCTAAAGGAGTTGCAGGGTGTATCTCATCATGTCCAAGTGGCTGTGAGTCATTCTCAGACACTGGATATTGTATATGTTCAATAAATCCAGGCAACTGAGTATTCACAACCTCATCTGGTTGATGATCCCTACCTTCTCTACCAACAGATGTATTTCCTTCTCTATTATTATCATCATTGGGAGGATCAGGAATAGAAGTTTTAGGTGTATTTTCTGAATCAATATTATCAAAAAAGTTTAAGTTTGAAACCTCAGATTCATTCTCAGAAACCACATTTTTACTCATTCTATAAGGAAACACAGTCTCATAGAATTTAACATCTCTTGAATATAAAACAGCTCTATTTTCAAGACTCAAAAGTTTATAAGCCTTCTCACTACTAGCATATCCAATCAAAACACACTTTTCAGACTTAGCAGAAAACTTATCAGAAGGTTTTAAAATAGTAGCAAAACACAAACACCCAAAACTTCTAAGATGGGACAAATTAGGCTCTCTATTATACACCATTGAAAAAGGAGACTTGCCATTTAAAACAGAGGAAAGAAGCCTGTTAATCAAATAAGTAGCAATTAAAACACACTCAGGCCAAAACACAAGAGGAATCCCTCCCTGAAACATAAGACTTCGAGCAACATTTAATAGATGTCTATGTTTCCTTTCTGCTATACCATTCTGTTGAGGTGTGTATGCACATGAAGTTTGATGAACAATACCCATAGTATTAACAAAATCAGTCATTTTATGATTAAAAAATTCAGTTCCATTATCAGACCTTATGACTTTTATCTTCTTGTTAAACTGAGTTAAAACCAGATTATAAAAAATAACAAACATTCCAAACACCTCATCTTTTGTTTTTAGCATATACACCCAAACAGATCTGCTATAGTCATCAACTATAGTAAGAAAATACCTAAAACCCTCCCTGCTAACCACTTTGTAAGGACCCCATACATCAAGATGTATAAGTTCTCCTACCATAAAAGATTTAGTTTCACTTAAAGGAAAAGGGTCTCTGCTCTGTTTTGCCTTATGGCAAACCTCACAAGGACCTTCATGATTCAAATTTGTCAAATTTAAAGAAGATTTCAATAGTTTTAAAACCTGATTAGCAGGGTGCCCAAGTCTATTATGCCATACTTCTTTAGACACATAGCAAACAAAAAACTCACTCTTATTCACAACAGCAGAACTAACAAACTCTTTATCAAACATTTAAAGTCCACCAAATTCACTACCAGTCCCCAGAACTTTCTCCTTTTACAAATCCTGAATATAACATTTTGTTTCATCAAAACCAACACACAACTTACTATCTTTAATCATTTTATGAACAGATAAAAGACTGACAGTATACTCAGGAACAACCAAAACATCAAACAAAACCACATTATTATTTAATCTCAAATTTCCTACATGAGTAATTTTGGCCAAAGTACCATTTGGGTGTCCAACAGTCAGTTTTAAATCAGATATATAAATAACCCCAAACATCTTATCAGTATTATTAGTCATATGTTGGTTAGCTCCTGAATCTATAATCCAACCCAAGTGATAACTAACACCATTAACTTTCACATTGGCACAAAAAAATCTGTAGAAATGTTGATTAAAAAACACATTGCAATTAAAAAATGAACAAGAAGCACTACCTGCCATATTCACATGTGCAGAAGAACTGTTTTTGTCATTTAAGAGACTCATCAACTTCAAGACCTGATCATTAGTAAAAGACAGAGTACTAGCATTTTTGGCATCACTATTAACTTCAGCATTGTTACTTCTATTAAATCCATTAACAGGTTTTAGATTGGGATTCTTTTTGAATCCAGGTGGGTAACCTATTAATTCAAAACATCTATCAATAGTATGTCCTTTTAAACCACAGTTCTTACAAAGCAAGCTATCATAATTTCCTCTATTATTATTTATGTTGTTACTAGGCCAATTATTATTAGAACTTCTCTTGTTATTCCCATTTGGTCTAGCCACAAAAGCAGAAACCTGAGGCTTCTCAGACTTCACAGAAGTGGTAGGAATCCCTCTATGGGATTCTTCCCTAGAAATGATGACAAAAGCATCTTTGACTTCAGGAAGGATTTCCCTGGTCAAGATACTGCTCCTAATGGGTTGATAAACATCATCAAGACCCATCAAGAATTGCATCAATTTTAACAACTTAGCATGATCATTCAACTCAGTCCTAGCCTCACAAACACAATCAGGCATTTTGGTAAGAATATCAAATTCTCTCTAAAGAGAACTCAACTTATGAAAATATTCAGAAACAAGCAAACCACCTTGTTTGAATGTATTAATCTTTTGTAACAAATTGAATACCACAGAACCATCAATTCTATCATAAGTATCTTTTAATTCTCTCCACACAGTAGCAGCATTATCAGAAAAAACATGACCAAGATACACATCTTGAGACAAAGAAGTAAGAATCCAATTAAGAACAACTGCATAACACCTATCCCGTTGAGCCTCTAATAAAGGACTAGCAGCATAATCAGTTTTAATACAAGTTCCATCAAGAAAACCCATCTTGTTTTTAATTTGCATAGCAAGTTTTATAGCACTAGCCCAGACTCTATATTTCTCAACACCAGACAATTTGATACTCACAACAGATGCACAATTAGAATCATTAGGATGCAGATGCATAGGGTTACTCTGATCCAAACTACTAATCATAATAGCCATAATGAACAAACAGAACCAAACAGACAAACAGCAAACCAAGAACCAAGGAAAAACCAGCTAAACAACAAACAAACAAACAAATAACCAACTAAACAACAAACAAACAAACAAATAACCACCAAACAGAAAGACTAACCACACAAGAAACCAATCACATCAAATCAACTTCCAAAACTATCCTAATCCTATCCTACTGTGACCTAGACTCAAAAAACAAATCTAGATAAACTAAAACACACACCCAGAATTAACTTGGCTCAAGCCAGTAGACTGTGAATGGCCAGAGCAGGTATTCTTACCACTCAAGGTGGCAGATCAAGATGTTAGCCAAACCGTTTGCGCCCACTCAACTCAAAACCAGTTAATTCTAAAGGAAAAAGATATACTTACATTGCTATAACCGGATGCATCGGAGAAACCACAATCAATCACTCTAGATTCACTAATCTAGAGTAACTGACTAAAGAAATAGCCCAGACACCACAGATCAACAAAAAACCCCAAATGTCAAATTAGGGTTTTCAAGAATCGAACCAAGAACTAACAATTAATTGTTAATTCCACAAGAAACCGTTACCAGAACCTTCCAATTGATCAGAACCAAAAAACCCCCAAAAATTAGGGTTTCAAGAAAAAAACCCTAAATCTTCAATTGAATGTACCAAACTCCGATTAAACCCAAGAACAACACGATTCAACAACAAGAACCGTTGAATCAACCAAACACCAACCAAGATCCACCAAGAAGTGATCTAATCAGAACCTAGCTCTGATACCATGTGAAAATGGTACCAAAACAGTTAACACTAGATGAATCACCCAACCAACCACCCCTTGGTGATCTTTTATTATAACAATATACACCGAAGACTTGTCCCCAAACGGATGCAAGCCAAGTACAATTACAAATAGAAACAAGATAGTCCTCCTACTGAGTGCTATCTTTACATAAACTCACACCTAACAACACTAAAACTAAACTAAACCAACAGATTAAGATGATCTGATTAATACCCAGAAACCAGGCTAACAAACTAGCCAAGAAACTACAACAATGAACTTGATGTTGCCAGAAACCCACTTGAGAGAGAAAACAGGAGCCAATATTATGTGTGTGAGAAAGATCCCAAACCCTAGCTGAATGAGAGCTTATATACACCAATATTGCACTTAGGACCCTGCACAACACAATACTAACAAAACTGGAACCAAAGTTAGGCATTAGAGAATAAGACTAAAAATATTTACTCAATAGCCCTCAAGGTTTAATAATATGACTAAAAATATTTACACAATAGCCCTCAAGGTTTAATAAGTTTGCCATGTAAGACTAAAAATATTTACACAATAGCCCTCAAGGTTTAATAAGTTTGCCATGAAAGTATTTTTCAATAAATACTAGATCATATATCCAACAACTATAAATTGTTGGTGGTCTTTTAACTTCATGGTCAAAGGAAGATCTCACAACCATCAGTCTCTTCAGCAAACTTTAGCTCTATCGACAGAAAACGTTGTCTAGGTATTTCGCTTGCATACCTCGAGCACAAATATATTATTGACATGCTTTAATACTCCATTGGATATCTTATATAAACTAGTTCATTCTTAAATCCAGTTTTTACATTTGGATTAAAATCCTACAAGGTGGATATAATGGACACATAAAGATACAATTCAAATATTTTGGTTAACAGTTTAATAAGTTTTGATCAGATACATTATATGCTATTAACATATCATTAGATTTAGTGTTCATTGTTCGACTCTACACGTATATTTAAGATATTTTTTACTCGGATTATCATCATTCAAACTTCGATACTTAATCACATCATAATGTAGCATTTTGGTCCCAATACGTGTAGGCTCAAAGGATAAAGCTAGAAGTGCATTCCAAGTTTATCTGCAAAAAATATGGAAACAAACATGGAAAGTTCATCAAAGGTTCCAGAAAATGAAGTTGTTCGGGTTGATATGCTAAATGCTTCTTATGATGGTTATCATGGAGTTATTGTAGCCTTAAAAGAGGACGTGGGTGAAAATGTCTTTACCGCTCTACTCCAAGCATCCATATCCCAATGGAGGCAGCAAGTAATTATATATTGAAATGTCTTCGTTGTTTTTAGTAGAATGTTTTTCTTTTTTCATAAATCATAGAATATATTACACAATTAGAACTCTTCAATATATTGTGCAGGGAAATAAGGGAGTTTGGCTTAAACTGTCGATTGAACTTGTGAATCTTGTTAAGGCTGCAGTAAAGGTAATGTAATCTTGGTTGATGCTTGTTGTATTATATATAAAAACAATGTATTACTTGATAACCCAGAATGAAAAATTATGAAAAATCGATTGCGGGGCGTGTCTGCTTATTTGAATTATGTTTAACAGTGACCAATGTTTTTGCTAACTTATCTAGGAAGGATTTTGGTACCATCATGCTGAACCAACATATTTGATGCTTGTGTATTGGATTCCCAAGACTAGTAATACTCTCCCCCCAAACGCTTCCCATACTGTTGGCGTTGCTTCTTTTGTTTTAAACGATAAGGGGAGGTTGACTTTCTGCATTCATCATTTCATCACTACATACCTTTTTTAGTAATTTATTGCCTTAGAGAGTTCGACGCATACTACTATATGTTTTTATCTGAGTTTGAAGTTGTATGATGTTTTAGCTTCTTGCGGTGCAAGAGAAATATGGAGCGTTCAAAGGCACAGGGGTCTAGAAATTACCAACTGGTACTGTTGAGGAGGTCTGCACATTATTTTTTATTTTGCGGTCCGCTCCAACTCAGTGAACACTGATTGTGAAATTTGATAAACTTCTTAATATACTTGATCAAGTATTTTGTTAATAGGGAGAAGATATATCTGTAGCTGCCATGAGAGAAGTGAAAGAAGAAGCTGGAGTAAGTATTCTTGACTGTTACAGTATATCATAGAGCCGTTTTTTATGTTAATTTTGTTTAAAGTTTGTGCTTCTTAATTCTCCAGATCGATACCAAATTCCTCGAACTCCTTGCATTCAGGCAATGCCACAAGTCCTTTTATAGCAAGTCAGATCTAATGTTCGTGTGTATGTTGAAACCAAAGTCTTTCATTATCCAAAAACAAGATTCAGAAATTGAAGCAGCACAAGTACTTAAACCATCATCAAAATCATAATTATTATTATTATTTCAGAATTTTTTTTTTTTTTTTTTTTTTTTTTTTTTAGAACAGCACCACACTTGAAATCCGACCCCCGAGTTAAACCATCCAAACAGGCAGGCCCCGAGACCCGAACCACTAGGAGATACCCGCGAAGGGAAAACCCTAGAACTCACGGTTTCGCACTAGGAGGAAACCCCGGACAGGCCCTGGGACCCGAACCACTAGGAGAGACCCGCGAAGGGAAACCCCTAGAACTCACGGTTTCGCACTAGGAGGAAAACCTGGATTTTTTGTCTTTTGCAAGACTTGAACCATGGGTAAAATCTCCCCCAAGCTCCAGAAGGAGCCCAGGTGCAGTTGGTTATTATTTCAGAATATAATATGACCATGCACGCTATTATTTTTGCAGTGGATGCCAGTTGAAGATTACGCCAACCAGCTCTTTATGAAGGAGCATAAATCATTCGACTACATCGCTAAAATATGCCTAGCAAAAAAAGATAACAAATATGATGGCTTTTCTGCATTGCCTATAGCAACTGCTACATCTGACAATAAGAGCTATATCTATTCCAAGTATCAGGGGCAGTAATCTTGATTCAGAACTGTAACAAGAAATTTACCTTTTATATATACTAAGAGGGTGCATAGGATTCACATATTTAAATGCTTATCTATCTAATAAGTACTTGTGACTTTGTGAGTGCTTGGATATTGTTAGCTTACTAAGCACTTTGTTATAAGCAATCCCAAACACCCCTTTAGCAATACTTATTTTGGAATATGATGATATGTACCATTGTTTATTTTGTAATACTATTTGTTGTACCATATCGGTTATGGAATTTAATGACCTCCCGAGCGTCTATCTATAAAATTGTCGGTCAAGCTACTTGTTGCAATATGCTGATGTATATGTTTTTGTCTTGTGTTTATCATGCTTGTATATATCCTCACTTGTGCTGCCACATTTTGCTAGGTGGCAAAATGCTTCGGTCATTAGGCATGCTGGCGTGTAAGTGACCGAATTCCATGCAGGAGACATAGTAATAAATACACAACATGGCTGTATCTCCATCTATTATTTACTCCCAGTTATTTCTTTTCAGCATTTTCAGGTGTTCCGAAGGGAAAAAAACCAAATATGATGCTGCCAAGAAATATTGTGGTCCTGTTTGTTTGTATTTTTTGTTCGTTTGTTACTAATTCTAATTCAGTTTCTAAGAAGCCTCAAGATGGGTATGGTGATGGTGTAACATCGGTAACACCACCAGCTGCATGTCAATACTCATGCACGCCTCAGCAGCCTCAACAACCACCGCCACCGCGTGGTGGAAGTAGTATATATGCTGCACCACCACCTCCTTGTCCGCCAGTGGCTCCGGTTATGTGCTGCCAAAACGCACCTCCAACGCCTCCCATGCCTTATGGTACTTATCCTAATACTTATGGGAACTATACCGAAAGTTATGGATTTTCGAGTACCCCTTGTTTTGTTGTTATGATGTTGGTTCCGGTTGTCGTTGTCTTTGTTTTTGGGAGTTGATGATACTTTGGAAGTTCCTGTGGTGTGCAGGTACGTGTATCATCCCTAGTTTTAATCTTTTTTTTCTCATTTATTTAGTGCAGAACCGTAGAAATGACACTTCCAAGCAGTTAAAAATGGGTTATCTATAGAATTCGACTATATTTTTTCTAAGTGAAATTAACTTCACACTAAAACACATGTTTGTTTGTGTCTTGTGTGTTGTTTATTTGTGGTAATTGGGGTAAGATTGGTATCCTGATAGCAATTAGAAGTCACGAATTGTACGCTTTCAGATCGATTAAATTGGAGTGTATATCAATTAACGACCGGATAAAATATAATTGATTCAAGTTTGTGAATGATTGTATGTTTGCAGTAATACGTGATCAAAAATATGGTTGATCAGCCTTTTTTTTTTTCTCTATACGAAATAGAGAATATATAAGACGGTTTATAGGGGCGGTTATTAAAGCCTAATAACTGTAAAACACTAGCAGCAGGAACTGCACTATCGGCAGGAATGGTTCAGCAGGAACGATCCACTATCAGCAGAAACCATCTGCTATCAGCAGAAACCATCTGCTATCAGCAGGAACCATAGCAGCAGAAACCAAGCATTATCAGCAGAAACGAGCATCAACTTAATATGTTTTATTTGGTGAAAAAACAAATTCTAATGAATTTCTAACATAGCAATGTTATACCAAATAAAAAAATTTCCAGCTGACCTGGCAGCTCGACCCCAGCCAGGGGCTCTGCCCCTTGGACCCTGCTTCTCTCAGGGGCGTTGCCCCCGAACCCCCACCAAGGGGGCTACGCCCCCTTGGAACCCCCGTTAGTCCAGTTAATATCCAAATAAGTGTCGACCCTTATTTGCATATTAAACTCAATCTATTTTACACTAAAATACCAACATTGTGTTCTGTTCTAGTATGTGTTATTTGATCTTAGTTGTGCATTGTGAGAAACAAATTTGGTGATGTCCATTGACATAACAACAAAACTAATAGCAGACAAAATAGCGTTGGAGGGGCAACTCAAGACTCGAGAACCCGACCCACTTCGATTTGCACCTAAAAATACATATTTTGACTCGAATTCATTTTGACTTCTTATCGAACTTGTCAGGCCCGCCGATTTTGCCACCTTTTACAAAACCGATGCTAGTTTGCCTGTCATTTTTTATCTTAAACAATTGGGTAGTTGCGGTTTAATCTTTAACAATTTGGTTATCATATTTTGATTTCTTTAACATTGTAGTCATTGTCACTGAGGCATCGACATCGATGAAAAAAAACTACAAAAGATCTGCATAACTTATTCCATGTATCACCTTAAAATTCACAATGACCCAATTGTTCTATGTATCTACTATTGTCATGATACTAATTACTGGGCACTTGTATTCCAGGTGCTAGTGTTTCCTAATGAAGGCTTTATATATAGAGGAGTACAAAATAGTTATAGATGATGTACACTTTCTCAGAAACCATAGAAAGTTGTTATTTTCAAACTGTATAATTCTTACACTTATGTCATGTACCATGGACTTGCTTTCTGTTGTTATCTTGTTCAATAAATTATCAATAGTCTAGGTAGATGATTATTTTACACTAAACAATATTGTACAATGCTACTAAGATGAAATAACTTCCTAAAGTCTGTCAAACATTTCAACATAGTTATGGACACTAATGCTCAATTTCGATATAGTTTTTACTAGATTCAACCTTCATATGTTCGATGGGATGATTGTTTTCAAAGACATAACACCACATTCTAATATGCTTGTCTCGAGTGAACTACTTAATACAGTGAAATAATCCTTATTGTGAAATGAAGTTCCTTTCTTAACACATACTTTAAAAACAGTTCATCGACAATCACAGATTAGAGAGTTACAATGCGTAACATTTACACGAGTGATTTCTTTCAAACCAAAAAACTTTCACATTATGCAAATAATCATGATCTATTAGCACTTGTAAGTATACAATGATTACTTTACAGCTGAAAAACAAAGATGATTGTTCAAACTATAAATTAAAGCTCCACATGTTAAATGGCTGTTAATTAACAATATATTAGAAACCACTAGACAAAAAATAGTGGATTTTTTTATATAAAATGTACTCCCTCTGTCTCAAAATATAAGTCCAATTTCACTTTTTGAATCGAACTTTGACCTTCAATATTTATGTTTGTATTATATAATACTTGATGCAAAATATATAAATGTATTGTGCTTTAAACGCATTTTCATTTAGTATAATTTTAATCTAAGTGTTATATAATATAAACAAAAATATTTAAGGTCAAAGTTAGATTAAAAAAATTTAAAAAAATTCGGACTTAAATTTTGGGACGGAGGGAGTAACATCTAACAACCACCTACCTAGGCTTCACAGTAGAACTTCCACCAGAGCCGCCACCAAAGCTGCCGGATCTGCCCAAACCGCCTTTCGGACTACCCAAGCTCATTTGCTGATACGAACCCGAATTCGAGTTATACATTTGGTGTTGTGTCCTACCCATCACCATATTATTCTGCATCCCTCCATACATCCCACCACCATCATTATACCCACCAGGATTCGCACCACCACCGCCTCCGGATGACCCATCATGCTCGCCTTGTCGTCCGATAGTCTTTTCGCCTTCCATTTCTCTGTATTTTGCTAAATACACCTGTTGAGCAAATGAAAGCTCAGTTTCGGACCTTAAGGTTTCTTTCATATCTACAATTTTCTACTCATATGAGTTTGTACTAAATGTTGATATCAAACATACATGTTTTACTAGGAGGGGAATGCGAAACAGTTAAGGAAAAATGATGAAACTATGTAAGTCTACATCTTTCTAGATAGAAATAAACAAAATCTACTCGAAAAATCAATCTACCAACAAGTCCCTCCAAACTTAAAGCCGCAGTTATACAAACTCTTGTAAATATCAGCAGCCTTGGAGATAAAACCTCATATTTAAGATCCGGTTTGATTTTTCCGGATTCCATCCCTATTATCGGAAATCCCACAAAAATTTTCTCAAAGTTCCCCTTATTCATGTTTTTATTTTTCTGCAAGTTAAAATCACGGTAATGCTGGAAAAAAAAAATGAGCAAAGGGGGTGTTTGTTTAAGCTTATATGTGGGTTTATGAGCTTATTTGATTTCGGCTTATATTTCATATGCCTAATTTTCTGAATTATTTTAAGATTTTTGGGCTTATATAATAAGCCCACAAGCCTTAAAATAAGCCAGAAAATTGGGGCTTATGAAATACAAGCCGAAACACATATAAGCTTAAACAAACACCCCCAAAATCTCCAAAAATAGGATACAATCGAGAAACAAAACACACAAAATCAAAGTAAAATCTCCATATCTGTTAAAACCACGACATTAATGTTGGAGAGACTTGTCAAGAGTAAATTTTGTTTTATTTCATATCTAAAGAGGTGCAACTTGTCTAGTAAAATAAACAACCACCTTCAAAGGGTCAACATACTCCTCAAACCCTAAAGTAGTCATAGCCCAAAGCAAATCATCACCATTAATGGTCTTCCTTTTCTCCCTTTGACACTTATCCGAAGCTTCACCTGTTATAAAACTAATAAACTCCGACACACATTCCTGCACCGTCTCTTTCGCATCTTTCGATATCTTGGCATTTGCTGGTAACGCTTTTTTCATGATCCTGCTCACGTTAGCTATCGGCAGGAACCTGTCTTGTTCCCTTGCTGATAACTCTCCACCTGCCTCGTTGTCGGAATCTGCCATCGGTCAACGGAGGTCAGCGGGGAAAGAGATAATGTTTTTTATTTGTGGTGGTTGTTTTTAGTGGAGTGATCGTGTGTGAATAATTAAATAGAAGCTATGTTTATACTCCCCCAGTCTTAAAATAGTTCAATTTTTCTTTTTTCGCTGCTAAATATAGATACCTAAATATGGAGGGAGTCATCCCATTTTACCCTTCAAACCCTTCCAAATTTTAACCAATCATCTCCCTTCATCTCATTTCAACTCTCCAACCCTCAATCCAACCTTTTTTAAATATTCATAATTTTTCCTTCAAAATTATAAATTTATAAAATTAACCCTTCCAATACTAAACAATTATATAAAACAAACAAACATTTTATTCATAACTGAAATTAAAAGTACAATTCATAAAACACACAAACATTTTATTCATAACTGAAAACAAACTACATAACTTAATCTTCCGGGTCATCGAGGTATGGTAAATCTTGAGACGCCACATGCTCCGTAAGATCAAATTCAAGACGGTGATGGATGTGTTCATCTAGTAACTCCGGTAGTGCGTTGTCGTCATAAACGGGTTGCACCGGCGGATCCATTATATGAGTCCCTGATATTGCCCTCTCGTCATCTTTTATAATCATGTTGTGCAATATACAACACGCATAAACGATGTTAGTGATCTTTTCGATGGTCGTTTGACGGATCTTGCGATTCAGAATACCCCATTTTGACTTAAGAACACCAAAACATCGTTCGACATCTTTTCTTGCCGACTCTTGAACTTTCTTGAATTTCTTTTCATTCGCTTTAGTCGGATACGGGAATGAGTTGACATGAGTTGAGTACCTAGGATAGATTCCGTCGGTAAGATAATATCCCCGTTTGTAGTTACGACCGTTGACAACGAATGATGAGTCGGGAGCCGTTCCATTTCGCTCCCTAAGATACAAAGTCGATTGATTCAAAACATTGACATCGTTAAGCGACCCGGGAGGACCAAAAAAAGCGTGCCAGATCCACAAATCTTGTGAAGCAACGGCTTCAAGCATAATTGTCGGGTATGGATACCTCCCACTCTTGTATTGCCCTTTCAAATGCTTAGGACAATTTCTCCAAACGAAATGTGTACAATCAAGGCTACCTAGCATACCCGGAAGCTTGTGCCTTTGTTCATGCGCCTGGTACAAGCGTGCAACGTCGTGACTAGTAGGCTTACGTAAGTACTCGCGCCCATATATCTCGATGACCGCAGTGCAAAAATGATCAAGGCATTCGCGTGACGTTCTCGCTGCCATGCATAAGTAGTCGTCAAAGTTATCCGGAGGGTTGCCCGTTCCGAGTTGTTGAATTGCGGATGTGCATTTTTGTAGAGCCGTAAAGCTCTTTTTCCCCCTACCATCTGCACCCTCCTGAAAATACTCGAATCTCTGCTCAATATCACCAACAATTTGTAAAAACAACCTTTTTGACATCCGAAACCTCTCACGAAATAAAGACGGGCCAAACTTCGGTTCGTCAACGAAATAGTCACGCATTAGTGTTTCTTGTGCTTCTTCCCGAAACCGCTCGATATAGGTTCGAGTTTCGGTAGTGCTTGCCGTGTCTTCTTCGAGCTCGTCAACCACGGCGCACAAAAAAGGTAGCGTACTACCCGTGGATAAGTCCGGTAAGATGGGTAATTGTATCGGGGGCAAAAAGGAAGAAGAAGATGATGATGATGATGATGACATTTTTTTTTTGGTTGTTAATTTGTGTTTGAGTGTGTTTTTTTTGGTTTGTGGTTTGTTTGCTTTTTGTTTGTGAAAATGGTTGTTTGTGTTCGGATTAAATAGGCAAACCAAAGGGACCAACTGTGTTTCTTTCTTTTTCCCACGCTCCAATTTCCAACGTTCAAAAAATAACTCAACGCTCACTTTTGGATTCAAACCGCTGCGAGCTTCTAGCCCTCGGATGGAACCCGCCTGGCCAGCCCGCCTAGGCGGTGGCGGTGTTCCCATCCAACCCGAGCAACCCGCAGAGCAACCCGAAGGCCACTCCCTCCAGCCTAAATATAGATATGAAAGTTTAATATAGAGGTGCCAAAATGGGCGGGCACGGGCCACGGTTCAAACGAGCTACGGGCTAAACGAGCGTGGGTTAAACGGGCGCGACCCAAACAAGCGCATGTTATACGAATCGCTCTAGAAAAAATTAAAAACGACGAAATAAATTACATAAACGTAACACCTCACTTATATTTAAAAAATTAAATATATATTATATTTATAAGTTTTTTATTAAAACAATTGTAATGTTCTTTAATTGACAGAAAATATGTGTCTATTTGCGCACATTTAACTTTTAAATGGGTAATATATACTCATTTCAAAAAAAGAGGAGGTTAAATGTGCCCAAATCTTTTACAAATTTGTTTAAATTAGCACTTTTTTTTATTCTGAGCACAAATTGGCACATCTAGTTTAATATAATTTGCTATATTATTATTGCTTGAAATTATTATTATAAACTTTAAAAAAGACATTAATTAATTATTTAATGGTAAAATTATTTTTCTACAAAAGTAAGAAAAATAAATTTTTCGACGGAAAGGAGTACTATTTTTATTAAATATTTGTATAAGTTATAAGGCACAGTGTACCACATGTACAACACTGTATTACATAAATATGGATAAAAAATTGTAAATGTTTCCACGCTAATTAAATATGTAAGGATGGGTGGGTGGTGACACGTGGAGGGTGTGAGGTGGTTGTTTTGTTGATAAGGAGAAGGTGACGTGGAGGGTTATGAGGCGTTGGATTGGGGTGGAGGGTAAAGGAGATTGGATGGTTGGATGGTGGTGTCGGTGTGGCTCTTTGTTTGTTTCAAATCGCACGAGAATCTTGACTCTTGATTAGGGGATTAGGCTATCCACAATCGATCGGGATATATCGATCGGTCACATGAAGTGACCGACTTTCACTTCGGTCGTGTCGGATGTAGAGCCTTGGTCACATATCGGTCGGTCACATGCAAAGGGCAATATCGGTCTATTATTCGACCGAGTTCAAAACCATAAACATAGATTTTCAACCTTATTCCTTTTCATTTTAAAAAAAAACAAACAAACAAACAAAAAACAAACTTTTCAACTATAAATACCAACATCAATTTAAACACACACGCAAACACATTCAAACACACACAAAAACACATTCAAAATCGAAATTCATGATCGAAACTCAACATTCAAAACTGCAAATGTCTCGCAAAGATTTCTTCCAAACAATTCCCCAGTCCTCCTCGCCAAGATTTATCCCAACAATTCCCCAGTCCTCGTCGAGATTTCTCCCAACAATTCCCATCCTCCAAATGAAGTTTATCACACTCCACCAAATGATATCTTTCCGGTGTCCAACCGGAAAATGAACCGGTGAACACTCCACCGGTTGTCAAACAACAACCGAAAATGCATTTGGACTCACGGAGGATGAACTCCGACTTCTAGAGCAAAATTTGGAAGTCAGGAGACAAATAGAGGAACAAGAACTACAAGAAGAAGCTGCTCGTTTGGAGCAGGAAGCCAGGGATGAAGAACAACGGAGGAAGAACTAGTTTGACATATGGAAGAAAATATTATGATGGCGAGTTTATGTCGTCTTCGAGTGAAGACGGTTGTGGTTTCAGATGATTCATTTTCTTAATTTGTAGTTTTATTTTCATGTATCATAGTTTATTAATCTTTAATTTATGTAATTTTTTATTTTTAATCAATTTTAATTTTTTGTTTATGTTTAAAAAAAAAAAAAAAAAAAAAAAAAAAAAAAAAAAAAGGTCATGACTGTCTTGGTCATGTCTGGTCGCCGGAGAGAGAAAGTGACGTGGCAGCCAGTGACCCAGGTCACTTGGGTCATCGACTCTGTCCAGCCTTAGAGCGTACGTCGGGTGTTAGGATCAAACCAATATTTTCAAAATCGGGATCTTACTTAGTATTGTTTTTGTTTTATCAGATCGGATCGTAAGATTGGATCAGGATATTAAGATTCTATTATAATGTCATTTTCTTAATAGTCTTTGTAATATTATACAAATCTACAAATTATTATATATCATAAATACGAAATTATATGAATGTTTCAGAAAATGTTGTCATAAATTACGATTATGGAATGTTTAATAATATTAACATGTTGTTGATTTTTTTTTTTTTTTTTTTTAATTATATAAAATATAATCCAAAAACTTTGTAGTTTTTTAGTTTGTGATTCGAGAAAAGTAAAATCAGATCGGAATTAAATCTTAAAAGATCTATAGTCAAGATCGAGATTCTATAAGATCTTAAGCTTGCAAAGATCCTACATAGGATCGAGATCATTTATGCTTTGTAGTATCGTAATATCCTAAGATCATGATCGGGATCTTAACAACCATGGTTCAAACTGTTTTATTTTAACTAAGGCTGTAAATGAATAGGATGAACACGAACGAGTTTTGTTCATGTAATTTTAGCCGGATAAATAAACGGACATGAACGCTTAAACAGACGAATTTTTTTGTTCATGTTCGTTTATTAAGAAAATAAGTTGTTTATGTTCGTTCATTAAGACACTAAACGAATGTTAAATGAACATACACAAACAAACATAAATTTTATTAAATAATACGCAATATATTATTTTATAAGAGTGTTCTGTTAAAACAAGCCAATTTTAAAATTATACAATTAAAAGATATGATATACGAATATAAATAAATAAATGAACATAAACAAACGTTAAAAAACACATAATCGGAAGTTCACGAACATAAATGAACGGATACGATTTTTGCTCATGTTCGTTAATTTAATTAAACGAATATAAAATATTGCTCATATTCGTTTATTTAATAAATAAGCGAACATAAACGAACTTTTTACTGAACGATTCATGAAATGTTTATTGAACGTGCGTTTGTTTACAGCCCTAATTTTAACGTTAGCTTACTATTTTACTCTCACATTCACACAATCAAATAGCTCTTCACTTATTTTTAAGCCATTTTACTACTTTTAGAACCCACCATTTTATTTTATTTTCTATTTTCTCAAATAAACTATTTTATTTATTTAAATAAAAATACAAATTACATACAAAATATTAAATAAAAAACGAAAAATAACAAATAATTTACAAAAAATCAAATTTTATAGCAACTAACCAACTACGTACCACCATTAACATTATTAAAAAAATAATACAAAATAATATGTTTCTTCGTTGCACACACACAAAAACACATATACAAAACACACACACCTCACACAAACAAATTAGACACTAAAACACACACCAAACACAAACACTACACAAAACACATGCCAACAGCTACTTTTTAAAAAAATAATAATAATAATAATAATAATAATAATAAAATATGCAAAACTGAAACTGGCGCGGCGCCTGTTAATTTGAGTAACTTGTAAGTTTAAAAAGTGTTCATTTTCGGAATCTATTAGAGCATTGGGTATGGTCAAACCATTGATCTCGTTCCGTTCTCCAAAACCAGTGTCACGTCAGCAAAACACTGAACGGCACCAGAAACCCTTTGGCACCACATTTTGTGCGGTTACCGTTGGCACCAGAAAATGTGAGTGCCTTCTCCAATTTTTTTATTTATTCATTTACATAAAATAAAACATACACAATATTAACTAAAATAAGCTTCATTAAATAAAAGAAAAACACACATTACATTAATTAAAAAAAAAGTACATAATAATAAAAAATAGTATGTAAACAAGAAATAAAAATTACAACTAGTGATTAAGGTTCCATAAATGCTCCACAAGGTCTTCTCGAAGATTGTCGTGCAATTTTCTATCTCAAATTTCTTTGCTTTTTCTAACAAGTAAATACATCTTTCGACCCAAGTGTTTGGTATGTTTGGACTTGGATCAATGAAACAAATCTCTAAAATTACTTCAAAGTCTTCGTCTTCCAATATCATGTTGTGTAACATTATACAACAATACATGATTCTTTTCAAGGCGTTGATTTCGAAAGCACGTCGGGTTGTCGTATAATTTCCCAACGACCTTGTAGGACTCCGAAAGCTCGTTCAATATCTTTTCTAGAACTTTCTTGAACTCTTTTAAATTTCAAATTTTTTTCAGACCTTGCAATACTAAACGTTTTGACAAACACGGACCATGTTGGATAAATATCATCGGCTAAATAGTAACCTTTCTTGTATGTATGTTCGTTTACTACAAATGGACATTCCGGAGATTTACTGGCAAGTTCATCATCAAATAACGGGGAACCATATAACACATTAAGATCATTATTTGCCCCCGGAACCCCAAAATATGCATGCCAAATCCATATTTTTTTATCCGCAACCGCTTCTAACATAAGAGTTGGGTATTTATGATCACGTCTTTTGAATTGAGCATGTAAGGCCTTTGGACAATTTTTCCATTCCCAATGCATACAATCAATACCCCCAAGCATTCCCGGGAGTCCATGTTCTTTTTTGTGCAATGCATATATTTTTTCAACATCCGCTGAAGTGGACTTTCTTAAATACCTTTTCAACGTATAAAATATGTATGCATTTAGTAAAGTTCTCTAAACAATGTCATGAACAACGTTAAGCAATTTGCAAGTATTCATTAAACGCATCAGGCGCAGTGCCGTACGCTAATTGGCGGATGGCGGATGTGCACTTCAAAAGAGGACCAATACTTAAACGACCGGTAGCATCGTAATGTTGTCTAAAAAGATAAAAGTACTCGGGAATAGGTCGAACATCATAGCTTAAGATATTGTTGACTATTTTATTAAAAAGTGTAGAACTCATACGATACCTTCGCATAAACTTCTCTTCCGTATACTTAGGTGGAGCGTCACCGTCACCAAAATAGTCGTCGATTAAACATTGTTCCGCCTCTTCTCGATCACGTGGTATGTATTGCCTCGTCCTCTTAATACCCGATCCCGATCCACCGGCTTCTTGATCACACAAACCTAGAAATTGTTCATACGCCGTATAACCCTGGATATATCGATCCGGGTCGTTTTGAAAATAAACATCATAATGGTCGTAGGTAGAGAAGTTGTTGGGATTGTTTGAATCCATAGTTGAGAGAAAATTAAGTATTATTGAAGTAGAAATTAAATTGGAAGAGTTTGTGAAAATTGATAGAATAAAGGAGGAATTTATAGAAATTTTTGGGGTAAAACTTTTGTAAATTTGTGCATTTTGGCTATATAGCCGTTACACCCATTCAAAAAAAAAAGCAAAAACTAGTCGTTGGTTAAAAAAAATGGCGTCGGCTGGCAAATACGGCGCGAGGAGCTATGGCGCGAGTCTCGTAGTGGTGCTTCGTTCGTCTTTTTGGGCTGGTGGGTTTGGCGCCATCCTTGCGTGATGATACCCCAGGCTCTTATACTGTTGGTCATAGCTAGCTTGTGTATATTTGATATTTTGGGAATAAAAATTTGTTGATGTCAATTTTGAAACACAAGGATATAATGTAGTTAGGGATTTGGGATTGTTTGGTAGAGTTCAAATTAATCACCACATATTGAAACTTTAAGGGGTGCTTGGTATGAGGGTATTGGATTGAAGAAATGTTCTCGTATAATTGTTGGGTTGATGGGTTAATTTTTAAAACTGAGAATAAAACTCATAAAAATATGCATATCTCATACCCACCAATGATTGTGGGGTGTGGGTTTGTAAACCCATAACCATTCTCATACCCATAATGATTCCTCTTTACAAACCAAGCGCCTCTTAAAGTCGATATTGGAGCATGTCACTTAGTCTGTTTGGATAAGTGGTCATAACCTCGATCATGTTGTTCCCTTAACACGCTTAGAGTTAACTAGAAAGTTAATCTATTCGTGTTTATGACTAATACAATGTTATGATTAATTCTAACAGATTAATGAAAACGTAAAAGTAAAAACACACAAGTATTTTTCAACGTTTAAATTCTTATTAGAAATGAATCAAAGAATCTATTACCCAAGTGTTTTGCGGAACAAACACTTGGGATTGAACAGACAAGGTATGGTGGTGTCTCCTATCTAAACTCAAGCTTTGCTTTGAGTGGTAACAATTCGACCCACTGAGCTATCTCAGGGATACGTTACTCTTTGTAGGAGAGAAGTTGCTTTGTAAAAGTCTAAGCTTTCAATGTACAAAAAACCCACAACTTCTCTCCTTTTGAACCTATTTATACACAAGTATAAAAGAGTAAAAGTGATTAAAAAACTACAACTTGTTGAAGCAAGTGTGTCTGACAATTACAACAGTAATTGTCATTTCCAAGAACCAATGGGAATGGACTATAAAGTCTTTAGGAGTGGTTGGTCTGACACACCATGACTTTTAGCCGTCTTAGGGAAAGTTTCTTCCTGACAAGATAAGATTTGATCTTATCTTAAAACTCTTCCCAGATCTTCCCGCCTTTCTTTCAGGCGTTGAGTTCTTCAGTCTTCAATCACTTAATGTTGTTGAGGAGACTGGGGTTCAGTGAGTTCTTGTCCAACACTCATTGAACCATCATCTTCTTATTTGGCTTAAGTCCTACTCAGGGATACCGCCTTCCTGAGTAGTGAATCCTTCTTTTTGAATTCGCCTTAAGCATCCTGAAGATGACTCACTGAGTGACTGTTCACTCAGTAACTTGAATTGTTCTCGGTTTGAGTTAACACTTAGTTAATTTGTGTCCAAATCTTGTTTTAAGTATTCTTGGGTACTGATGGACCCAACAATCTCCCCCTATTTTGATATAAATTATTCCTAAGTGTTTTGATCAGTTATGAGTGAGCTAATGACTTCTACTCATACTTAATGTACTAGAATGTAAATAAGGACACTGAAATAATAAAAACATCATCTTATTAATATCATTACAAGTCCTATCAAAACTAAGTACAAAAAGGTAGTGGTGGTATTCAGGCAGATTCATCAGTTCAACTTAATACCAAGGGCTTCAAGCTTAGACTTCTTTAACTGCAGCTCATGTTGGTCAGGGTGCTCTCGGATTTTTCTTTTCAGTTCTTGACAAAACCTCACATTCTCAGGACTCTTGATTGGTGAGGCCATCATGAGGAAACCCATCATTGCCTTGATCCCTGATAGATCAATATCATTCCACCTCTGGAAGGCTGGGTCTCCGAACTCATCAGTGAAGAACAACCCTCTTTCAGGTTGTTCGATGACCACATTCCTCCTGAATGGAACACCTTCAGGGAGAGCTCTGTTGCAGTCCAGACCAGGGACCTTGATCTCAGGCTCTGCTTCAATCTTCTTTCTCTTTCTTGAGGAAGACTGAGAAGGGGCAGGCTGTTTGGCTGAAGCTGGAAGAAGAGAGGGAATGCCAAGTTCCTGAGGTGTAGCAGCCAACTTTTTATATCTCAAACTGAGGGTTTTCATTAGGTTTGGCACCACAACATTTTGCTTCTTCTCAATTAGTGGACCCAGTTCATCCAGTTCTGAGATCCCAAAGTCTGCGAATCTGAAAGGGTCATGAACCTCAAAGACTCTCTTGTCATTACTTCTGTAGACAGTTAGAATTGCACGCTTGGAGTTTTTATGAATCTTGACATTAGTGATTGGTTCTGGCTTTAACCTGTTTGTCATGACCCAATGATATCTTGCAATCCTATTCTGCCTAATCTCTTCAGTCCTTTTCATTCTTTCTTCCCTTCTCTGCCTGAGGGCAGTCATTTCAGCATTCTAAGCTTCCACAAAGCTCTTACCACCTTCCCTTTTAGCAAGGTCTTTTGCCTCAATCCCTATCTTTTCAGCCTCTTCTCTTGCAACCTGAATGAGAGCAAGCTTGTTCTGCCTTTCATCTTCAGCAGCTTTCTTCACTGCCTCCTCTTTCTCCATGTGAGCTTGAATTTCAGCATGAGTGAGAAGTTCCATCACCCCATTGATTTCATAAGGAATCCTGACTGGTTCATCAGGGTCTGGCCTTCTTTCCTTGGAGGAAAGTACCAAGATTGTGGGCTCAGGCTCAATGGTTGTGAGAATGCCCTTGCCTTTGTCTTGGTGGGTTGAAGATGAGGTGGCTTCAGGATTCTCCCCCTCGGTGTGAGAAGGAGGTTGTTCTTGTTCAGGTTGTGGAGGTTCTTCAATGACTTTCTCCCCCTCAACTGTTGCTTGACCCATAGTGAGAGCAAGAGTTGGTTCGCTCACTGAAGTTGAGGGAGCTTGACCTTTGAAGGCCTGATAGATCTCAGTCATCATGGACTTGATGTCTGAGGTGTCCTCCTGAAGAGTTGAGACCTTAGTCTCAAGAGAAGCCTGAGAAGCCTCTAATGCAGTCATCCTTGGCCCAAGATTCCAATCCAGGGAGGAAGAAGACGATGCCAAAGATGCCATGTGGGACTCCATAAGACCCAGAGAAGATCGGATGGAGTCCACTGAAGAGTTGAGTCCCTGAAGATTTGAGGATCTCAGCACAATTACCAGCTCAGCCAACTGAGAAGTTTGTTGCTGATAAGTGTCTGAAGCCTGAAGAATTTTCCTGTTTAGCTCAGGGTCATCTTTCACTGACTCTTGAATAGTGTCAACGCTCTTTTGTAAGTTGGTTAGAGACTCGTTGAACATTCTAAAGTTGTAATCAAGCTTTGTCAGGGAGAAGGAGATAGATGACTTGTGCTCATTTACATCATCATGATAGGATTCCACTGATTCCTTCAGGTTGACATAATGAACAGCTGCTTCAGTGTGCTGGTCAAATATTTCTTCAGTCAGACCTTGGAAGAGAGCCTTGTTGGTCTTTAGCAGGAACTTGACCAATTGTCTCTCAGTGAGAGGAAGAATGTTGTCATACTTGCTGAGGATGTTGTCAGTATCCGAAGAACCAGCAGCTTGAGAATCTGATTCTTCACTTGGATGTGGAGATGACTGATGTGATTGTTCAGGTTGTACATCAGTTTCCATATCCTCACCAGCCTCAAAGATTTCTTCCTCACTCTCTTCCTTGAGCTCATTATCAGAATCAAGAAGAGCCTGAACATCCCCCATAGACTCAAACTCAAAAAGGTTAACCGGCTCCTCCTCATAAAAGGACTTGCCTTGGTTTTGGCCAGGTCCTGACCCCGCCATAATAACTGATTTGGTTTTATCAGCCTGGCTAGTCATAATAACTGATTTCTTAGCCTGACTTTTGGGGGCAGTTCCTGAGAGACTGGATCCGCCTGAGGTGGTTGTGGGTTCCGTATCAGCGGGTGGTTTATATCCCTCTGAGTCTTTGTCCCCCTGAGCGCCTTCAACTACTGACGGGTGTTTTCCAGTAGTATCACTAGGCACTTTTTGTGATGGTTGGTGGTCCCCCTTCCCATCAGGGTTGTACTGCCCTTTTGGGGATTTAGGGTCCTTGACTCCCTTGGGTCCTGACTGTGATTTGTCATTACCTTCATTGGGATGTGATTGGGTGTGGGTCCCCTTCTCAGTTGAGTAGTGCTGCCCAACCGAGGATATATGACCCTTTTTCTCCCTCAGGCCCTGATTGTGATTTATCAGTGCCTTCATTGGGATGTGAATGGGTTAAGGTTCCTGACTCCAATGACTTGTTTATGTCAGTGGAATCATGAGGAAGAGGGGGTTTGCCCAAGGACACTGAGGATGATTGTTCAGTGCCCTCCGTTGGCCTTTGTTTTGTGGTCAGGGGGGTCTCTGTAGTGGGTGTCTCAGAGGTCTGGGCCACATTCAACCATTTTTTAAGGTTGAGTTGGTTCTGGGCATCAGTCTCAGTGGCGAGTAGTTTGGGTCTAACCACTGGTATGTGCCTAAACACATACCTTTTCTTGACCAAATTAAGACCAAAACGACCAAAAACTAACCAAAATGCCAAAGATATTTGTGTTTTTTGTGTTTGTTTATGTGCAGGTGCGGATATCTCGAAAAAAGGACAAAATCAAGGAAAAACGGCAAAACCGAGCACGAGATATGGAAAGAGGATTTAAAAGCCGAAGCCGAGGAAAAATTCGTCAAAGAAAAATATATTCGAAGAAAAGCCCTTGGATCATTTCAAGTTTACATAATCAGTCCCTTGGAAGCAGTTTACAAACTTGGCAGAAATAGTCCCTCATAATTTAATCCCATTCTAAATTAAATCCCAACTTTAAATCTTAACCTTATTACTAAAACCTAAAACTATTAAAAACCCATGATAAGTGTGTAAATACTCATCATTTTATGCCCATTTTAGACCATAAAAATACCGAAAACACCCAAATAGACCATATTATACTGCAGATATCCTTGGTTTGTGTTTTTATATGTTTCAGGTACAAAAGGATCGAAAACAGGGCAAAACAGGCAGAAACCGAGCACAAGATTGAAAAAACGTGAAAAGCCGAGGACGGGGAAGGAAATTACGAGTTTGGACCCGAAAAATGATCAAGATGTCAAAGTTGGTCCTTGGAGATAATTTTCAGACTTTACAAGAATGGTCCCTGGATTTTCAGAATGTGGCAATAGTGGTCCCTAAACTTAAAACCAAATCCTAAACCTAAACTAAAATTAAACCCACCAATAACCTTTTATCCCTTAACCCATTAAACCCCTTAGCCCAAAACACTAACTAAAGCCCAATCCTTAACCATAACCCACCCCGTATTTTAGATAAACAACCCAGTCAACCCATCAGTCAAACACCCTTATCCCTTCCAAAACCAAAACCCACCTTAACCAAAACCAAAACCATGTCCTCTCCTGACAAAACCCCCCTCCTCACCTTACCTCTTTTTCTGCCACACGCCACTTCCTTCCCCCCTATGGCTAGCACTTTGTCACGAGATACCCTTCACGTGCTCAGAAAAAGTTAAATACCCACATGCTAACTTTTCCCTCCAAAACTGAATCCAACGATTTAGATTGAGTGGAAGCTATCCAACGGTGGGGATTGAGAGAGAAGATTCAGAGAAGCATTTGGAATGCTATTTAAAGAAATGAGAAGTCAACAAGAAAAATTGTCACTAGTCTTAGACCAATTTCGTAGTGTAGAATTTTAGTTAAGTTTTATTGTCATTTAATTTCAGTTAAATGTAATTTCATTTCAGTTTTATTCAACTTTTATAAGTATTGTACTCATTTTCAACTTTTAAGCAATTCCAAGTTTTTTTTATTGATTCGAATTTACTTCTTTGGTGTTCAAGAATAGATAACATAGCCTCATTACTGTCCCCTTAAGCTCATATGAGCTTACCTCAGCTTTTGTCAAAGTTAATTTCATGAATTCAGTTTTAATTTTCAAAAGTCAAAAAATTAGTCAAAAGTCAACTTTAGTCAACTGTGGTAATGAAGATGATGATATTGGGTTGATTTGATAGATCAAATAGTGTAGTGGAAGTATTTGGCCTATCTAGTGATAGGTTTTGCTGAAGTTTTGCCCTCTGTTCAGCTGAGGGGAGAATTGTAAGATCTCTTGTTCATTTTCTCAATTGTCAGGTTTAACTTCATAGTGTAGCTTTAGTATCTGATTTTATTGCTTTGATTATGCTTATTATAGCTTAGAGTAGCTTTATTTGTGTTTATGTTTGGTTGTTAAGTGGTACATCATAGATTTGTTGTTTCTACTGTTTAATGCCATAGATATTGAAATCTGAGTTTTAGTTGTTAGTTGTTGTTAATTATTGGTTAATCTGATCTTTTGTATGCTTAGACTAGTGTAGTGATAATCTGTTTGGCACATTTCAGCTTGAATCTTATTGTTATAGTGAAACTGCTAGATTTAGGAGTGTTTGGATCTGTTGGTTTTTGATTGTTTCAGTTGTTGTTCAGATGTGTTAGTGATAGAAATAGGTTGCATCAGTGATAAGTAGGACTTAGATAGCATAATAATAGTAGTTCAATCTTCAAATAGTCAAAGTAGCATTCAACTAGCTTGAATCTGTCCACTGTTTGTTAACTAGGATTAGCTTTGCATCAAATCAGCTCACAAGTAGTTAATCTAGGTAAATTTAGCTCAATTATAGTTTATTATATCAAGTTTAGTAGATTAGAAGCAATCAAAGTTCATAAAAGTCAAACTTTCAAAAACAGCAAAAAAAGTCAAAAAAACAGTTTAAATGCAGTTTTCTGGCATCTGATCTAGGCAAGAATTAGGGTTCAATTGGGGTGTAATAATTAGGAATTTTGTTGTTTTTATGGAGCCTGTAGTACTAGGTAGCTTTTGCCCCCATAAGTTTCCACTAATTAGCTTATTTGAGTGCTTATTTCTGATCTGCAAGTAGGGGTGCAGCTACCTTTTCTGTCTTGATATTGCAGCTGAACTAATTGCTTATTTGGCTTATTCTGTGAGTTTAGATGTTTGATTTCTGCTGTTTTAAGTTTTAATTAGTGTATTAATCAGTTTCTGAGCTTTTTGTAATTTTTGGATAGCTTTAGCTTATTTGAAAACTGCTTATTTGTCCCATTCTGCTTATTAGGGCTTAGATAGTTCTGCTTTTATTTTTCTTAGCTTTTAAATATAATTTTAGATTTACTTGAATTTTTTCAGATTTTTCCAATTCAGTTTACTATTTTTAATCCTTTTTATTAGTTTCTAATAGTTTTTAATTCATAGAAAATTAAATATTAATCAGAAAAATGTAATTCTTTTTTATAAAATTTTCTTTTATTATTTAGGATTTTAGAAAAATAGATTTGTTCCCGTAGAGTTAATATTTCATCATTTTGACATTTTTAGGTTCGTTCTTAGTTCCCGTTCTCTTTTAATCGCGTTTTTAAGTTTTTCTTTCACGTTTTTAATCACATTTGTTTTTCTTAAATCATTTTTTATCTTTTAAATTGTTTTTATTTTATGTTCACTTATTTTAGATTAGAAACCCAAAATCACATCTTTTTCACCATTCAGCACACACAATCACGATTCGAGAACACAAAATTCCATTCACGCCTTCGTTGGGGATAACGACCCGGGAATACAACTTCCATTGTATTCCTTGGAAATTAATGTATTGATTCCAGCGAATCAACCCACAAAACCAAACCCAATCCATTTCCAAAACCCCTAGCCCAAAATACATCAGCCCACTCTTTAAATTAAACCCGGATTCATTTTTAACCCGAATTCCCAATACCCAACCCGGTCAATACACCCAATTGGGTCGAACAATAATAAATATGCCCAGTTTTGCCCGCCAATTACTGTTTACTCTTCTTCCCCACATTTACCTTGACCTCCACCTTATTTACCCCCACTTTTAATTGTTCTAGAAGGTCTGACACATCTGACAAGAGGGAATGACAGCGTGGCTAATTGGAAGCATTTCATTGGTCGAACCACATCATCATTGGATCCAAGGGCTACGGATTTTTGATTGGAGGCCAAGGATAAATCAAGGGCTGTGATTTGAAGTCTTGAAGCTTCCAAGGGAAACCCTAGCTCCTCAGCAGGCTATAAATTGCCCCACTCTCTCACAACAGAAACGTTAGTTAGTAGGTTAGATTTTTAGGGTTAGAATAGGATTAGTGTAATGGTAGAATAGTTATGTTTAGCTTATTGTAGCTTATTGTTGCTGCTTATTGTTAATTCACTCTTCAGTTCTCAACTCTGTACTCAAATTTCAGTTTTTACTAAAGGTCAATGTAAGTCAAACTGCTTATTTAGCTTAATCTACTGCTTATTTTATGCTTATTGATGTATTTCCTTGCTTTTCATAGTTACTTGTAGCTTTAATATAGTTATGTGTTCACTTGTTCAAGTTCTACTTAAAAAACCATAAAAGACCAAAAAATTAGCTTATTAAGTGTAGCTTATTTCTAGTACCTTAACATAGAAGAAAAGTTGTTTTTAGAGTTCAATATACCTAGATAAGAGTCTGTTGTTCTCATTTATAGCTTAAAATAGCTTATACTAGTACTAA